>JBAMNC010001843.1:87500-269269 GCA_037902135.1 Cetoscarus ocellatus
ATTGCACCAGCCCTTGACCTTGCTCCCAGGGTCAGAATAAATCATGGTGAGGCAGCCTTTAGTCTCTACGCTTCTTACCTGTGGAACAAAGTAGAGAACCTGAAACCTTCTTCATCTATGAACTCTTTTAAATATTTGTCTAAGAACATTTTCATAACTACTGCCTCCCCATAAGTTCAGCTTCTGCTTATTTTTGTTCTTTTTTTATCTCCTCTGTTCTTTTAATTTATCATTAATTTATTTTTTGTTGTATATTTCTACTTAAAATCTTGAAATTCTACCATGTCTCATACTTTATTATTTTTGCCATTTTTGTGTCTTAATACTCTTAATTGTGACGTCCTCATTTTAAACTCTGTAAAGCACTTTGAATTTATGTATGTATAAATGGTGCTCTGTAAATAAACTTGCCTTGCCTTGCCTTGCTTTGCCTTAAACATAGACCTGCTAATTGATTTTTTATAACAGCAGAAACACATGCAAGTTACTTAAACCTGACCTAGTTGGCTTTCCAGAAAAAAAAAATGAGCTGAAATCTTATTTTGTATGTATTAATTAACTTCTCACCTCTATCTGGTCCATTCCAGTCCTTCTGTCCATCTGCTCTCTGCTGTGTGACCCAAACCCAGATGACCCCTTAGTACCTGAGATCGCCCGGATCTACAAGACGGACAGGGAAAAGTAAGCCATATTGTTTTGTACGTCTTAAGACTGTATTCAGGTTTTCGTAGCCTTTTTTTTGTTCGTCCTTACAAACTAATAAAAATTCAAGTCTCAGTTGCCTAGTCAGAGCTATGCAAAGATGTGTTCTGATCAGTGTCACAAAGATTAGCTACAGAATGGTGCTCTATTATAACGTACTATCAATATTCTTGAACAGAGGTGTACCATAAAGTGAGATAAGAGGGTAAACTGTGTCTGTTGAGTCCAAAGTCAGAGTTAACTGGAGGCTGGGTCTCTCTCTGCTCAGAAAATTTGGAAAAGGCGATAACGCCATACATTGCTGTACATGGTGCCAAACTTTCCGCATAATAAAAAGAATTGTGGGAGAAAACAAGCCACAAAAATGGGGTCATCACATTCTACAAACAGTTTGTTTACATCCGCTTAATATCCCACTACCAAGCTGCCTTGATTAGGCACTAATTTGAGATATGGCACAGCCTACATGTCCTTCCTCCAGCAGCGCAAGGATCAAACTATAGTTCACAAACAATACTTCATCCCAAATAAAGGTTAGCTAAATGTACTAATTTTTAAGGATTATCCTGCTGACAGTAATTTTGACAGAGAGCTCAGTTGTATCTCCATAACAATGAGCATGTACCTCACACAACCCCACTTCAAGAAACCCGAATGACCCCTTTAACCTGGCTAGATGATTATAGAAACAGATTCATCACTACACTTGTATTGTGTGAAGTTTTTACATAGGAAACAAAACAAGAAAAAACAGAAAATTATCAAGCTAACAAAAACAGCCTAAATGTTTTTTTTTTTCTAATCTGCAGTATCTCCTTAAGTGCAGGAGCCTAATTGTTTTTTTTATATTGTTTTTAACCACAATAACTCTCCTTTTATCAATTTAATCTGACAGAACCTGTAAGCATGTGATGGTTCCTTATTATGTGGAAGACACAACTAATGACCTGTTCAACTCTCACTTTTATATGAGAGTGCGCAAAGCTTTGAGCAGTAATTTTGAGTTAACAGAGAAACTTGGTGGAATGTAGGATCTCTCTCAACAGGCTTTGTTGAGTTGGCTCACTCAAAAACTTTGGTATGTTGAGGTTGTTTTGTGGTAAACCCTCAGTTAGGTCACAAAACTCAAAACACAAACATTTTGAAAAACATTTGCTTGCCTATTTTTGCTTTATTTCGGGACATGCCTTTTAGAGTAGGGAAGAATGATCATATCGCTGCAATATCGCCATCAGCAGATATTGGCCAAAAATGTTTGATATCAGTATCTGCTGTTGTTGACATTTTTACTGATATTTGCAGTTGATATATCAGCCATTTATCTTTTTTTATCCGCCATAATATCTGCAAAATACACAAATGTACCATAATGCTTCATCTCACATCACTGCATAGGTACATTTAAAAAATCAAGTTACATTTTTTTCTTGAGTAAAATTTTTTTGTTGTTTTTGTGTCGTTTGTGAAGTCAAGACTTAATATAATTAAACTTACAGAAAAGCATTGGCTATATTGAGTTCTGAAATATCAGCATATTGTATATCAGCAAATATTCAATATCGTGCATTCCTACGTTCAAAGCAAATTTCAGATAAATGCTTCCTTTTATGTGCAACAATTTCATTGGATCTATAAGTCAAGTTACTAAAATAACCCACTTGTTTCTCCATTACACACTGCAGCTCTCAGACAGTGACTGTAATATGCAAACATACACAGACAGAGGAGAATGTAGCAACTTCTTCTTACACTCTTTTTTTCAATATTTCATTTTCAAGTTTTCAGGTTTTATAGAGGAACATACAGACAAAAACGGCAACAAACAAAAACTACAATAACAACAAGGCTCAGACATGTAAAAGAAAATGCAAACATAGATAAAGTGACGGGTACGTGCGACAAAGAATCAAGTAAAGCTACCAGATGTATCAGTACAGGGTGTTAGTCAGAGCACTCAACGGGTTCGTAGAAGTCATTGAGTGAGTGACCAGAGCAAGCTCTCAGCTTTACCTGATCACATCCAAGTGCCAAGAAATGGACCCCAGGTTGTTATGAATCCTCCCATTTTACCATTTCTCATATACCCGAGTTTTTCCATGTGGATGACTGAAGGCATATCAGCCAGCCATTTCTAAAAGGAGGGGGAAGAGGTGGTCTTCCAGTCCATCAGGATGAGCCTTTTAACAATAGTCATCCCCAGCATTAGAAGCTGTTATGTCATTGGAGGAAGGCCAGTTGTGGCCTCTGAAAAGCTGAAGATGTCTGTGGTTGAAATGTTCTGTTGTAGGCCTTTGAGAACCAGTCAAATATTTTTCCCCAGAACTCAGTCAATACTTCTTCTTAAACTTAAAAATTAAAGTTGTGGCTTGCTATTGCATGACTTTTAGTCATGCAATATCAAGTTATTTTATTAACTATGTGTAACAATTTAGAGATAGTTCTCCATAAGTAACCAGTGATGTAACTTCAGAAAGCTTCCTGTGTTGCACCTAGATTGCATGTGTAGCAGTGAAGACCAAACTGGTCCGGGAGCTCCTTAGTCTTAAGGACTGTTCTGGTTTGGATTCGTCCCAAAGGGAGGCTGAGAAGTCCACACTCAATCCAGTACCATGGATCCAAGTGAGATGGTGTTCCGACATGAGCTGGTCCCGTAGCTTTCACGGGAGAGAGGTGCCGTCTTAGATTTGACTAGCAGGTTCTGTTAACGGTGAAGCTGGAGCTGGAGCTTTGAGGTCTCGATTAGATGAAAAAACGATTCGTAATTTATTTCAAAAATTAATTATTCGTTGGCCCGACGAAAATTATTCCGAAATGAATAACAAAAGTCCATTTACTATGAAACAAATCTTTGTAGTCTTATAGCTTACTGGCTTGTCAAGAAAACCTGCGGGCGTGTTACGTTACTTAGACGAAACTTAGAAAAAGATACAGGAGAGGATATAGGAGAACTAGGAGAACTAGGGGAAGATATTGGAGAATATTGGAGAACTGCGTTGACAAAAAGAGATACGGATGACCGTAGAAGAAGATGTAAAAACAAAGTGTAGGGATGAAAAGTCAAAGAAGAAGAGAGAGAGAGAGCAATGTGTCTCTCTGGTTTTGACTGGTAAGGAGGGTCTCACAGGAGGAGGGCCTTAGATGAGTAACAAAGACTTTATCAACTTACATTTGGCCAAAATATTAAGTTGTACTTTGATAACCACCCAATATGAACATTCCAACTGAGCAGAAAATCTTGTGATAAATTGTTTGATACCAAACAGTCCATATCTAAAAGATAAGAAAGAATAAAATGTGACTTTCTTCTTAAAAATACAACCAAACAACATATATGTGGTTGAAACTTAAATATATATATTTGCATGTCTTTGAGATGTTATACTACCAAAACTTAATGTATAGAAAATGTATAATAAACATTTCATCAATAGAAACAGGCAATAATGCAGATATAACAGATGCATTCCTGGATAAAGTTCTCTCCTCAGGCTTCCACAGAGGTGCGCTCTTGGTTTGTCGGAAGGCAAAGCTTCAGAGGAGGCTTTAAGAAGGTTAATGCCTTATATTCATAACTTGGGCATTTGAAAGGTTAGAGAAACAAAAGTCACATCATCAGAATGCATTTTTCATGACAGAATCAAATATCACTTTGTTAGATGTGTCCATTGTTTTGTTAAAGAGTCTATAAGGTTGTGGTTTTCTGTTGGCTGAAAAACATCTGTTCTCTACTCTTGGGCAGCAATGAGGGGTCCACTACCCAGGAGGTCAAAAGTCATCTTAGGTGTCACAGAAGAATCTTCTGGGAGTAGAACAGAATTATTTAAGTCTCTGGGAACGTAGTCTATTCGAACACCTTATCAGGTCTCGGCCAATCATTGTTTAGGCCAGGAAGTTCAGGGCAATAAATACATCTTTAGCGTCAACAAAGTTGTCTGTTCTACTTCCGAACGAACGGCAGCCTCTTACAGCAGCTCCGCAAACTCTACGGAGTTTTCTCTTTCTACTATGTTTATTGTACGTCCATTTTCTTCATCTATCGTTTTGTGGGTGTGTGAAACCTCAGTGCACCAGAGACACTGAGCACGGATCATCTGGTGCTACTTTAAACACTTTTTTCTGCAACTTTTCCTCATGTCTGTGGGTCCGTGAGCGGCAATGGCTCCCATTGTTTACAGTAGGGATCAGCTGTTGGCCCTGCGTAACACAGCTGTGCTACCGGAGGAGCGACCTGATATCCCCCGAGAGTTACGGAGGAAGATGCGGGGATGCCATGCTGGGACTAGACGCCGTGGAAGCAGGAGAGCTTATCGACCGACTCTCCCGTCCATCATCATGGGGAACGTAAGATCTCTCTCCAATAAGATGGACGAGCTGGCAGCGTTGACCTGGTATCGGCAGGAGTTCCGGCGGTGCAGCATGCTGCTGTTTACGGAGACATGGCTGAGCACAACGCACACAGACGCGACCGTAGAGCTGGATGGATTCTCCCTCATATGGGCAGACAGGACAGAGAGAAGCGGTAAGAGGAAAGGAGGGGGGCTGGCGGTGTTTGTGAACGATAGATGGTGTAACTCCAGGCACATCACTGTCAAAGTGCAGCACTGCTGCCCGGACATTGAGCTGTTGGCTGTTAGTTTGAGGCCGTACTATCTGCCGCGGGAATTTCCACACGACATTGTGGTGACTGTGTATATTCCTCCCTCCGCTAACGCCGATGCAGCCTGTGACGTCATCAACACCTCGATCCACAGGCTGCAGACTCAGAGCCCTCAGGCCCTCTTACTGATCTCTGGGGACTTTAACCATGCCTCTCTGTCCTCCACTCTGCCTAAATTCATCCAGTATGTCACATGTGCCACCAGAGACAATAAAACACTGGACTTATTCTATGCCAACACCAAGGAGGCATATAACTCCACACCCCTTCCCCCTCTGGGAAAAGCTGATCACAACCTGGTTCATCTCCTGCCTGTTTACAAGCCCCTGTTTAACAGGCAACCAGCTATGTCCCGCACGGTGAAGAAGTGGTCTGACGAGGCTGAAGAGGCTCTGAGGGACTGCTTTGATACTACAGTGTGGGAAGTATTCAGTGACTCTCACAAGGAGGACATCGACAGTTTAACAGACACCATCACGGACTTTATCAACTTCTGTGTGGAGAATACCGTACCCACCAGGACAGTACGGTATTTCTCTAACAACAAACCCTGGATTACTCCTGACATTAAGGCTCTTTTATAGGAGAATAAGAGGGCCTTTAGGTCAGGAAACAGAGAGGAGCTGAAGACTGTTCAGAAGGAGCTGAGGAGGAAAATCAGGGAGGAGAAGGACAGATACAGGAAGAAGATGGAGGAACAGCTGCAGGAGAAGAACTACAAGGGAGTCTGGGAAGGCTTAAAAACCATCTCGGGCCACCAGGGGTCTAACTCCCAGACAGCTGGGGGACCAGAGGTGGGCAGATGAACTGAACACCTACTTCTGTAGGTTTGAGGAAGTGTCTGCCCCTCCCCCAGCTGTGACAGCCCTGCAGTAGCCCCTGTCCATCGCTCTCCCAGCACTCTGCCCAAGTCCTCCCCGCTACAGTAACCAGCTAACCACCACCAGCTCCCCCACAGCCCCCCCCCCCCCACAGTACCCAGGAGACCATCACCAGCTTCCCCCACCTCCCCCCCTACAGTACCTAGCCCACCACCACCAGCTCCCCCTCACCTCCCTCCCTCCAGTATCCAGCCCCACATCCACACCCCAGGACACACAGTCTCCCTGATCCACCCTGTCCCTCACACCTCTCCAGGTGAGGAATCAGCTCAGGAGGATTAAGACCAGGAAGGCTGCAGAACCAGATGGCCTCAGTCCCAGACTGCTCAGGTCCTGCTCAGACCAGCTGAGTGGGATTGTTGGATATCTGTTCAACCTGAGCTTGAAACTGGGAAGGGTACCACGCCTCTGGAAGACATCCTGCGTGGTACCAGTGCCAGCGGCTGGTCCTTGCCAACCTGCGCCCCCTGGTGAGCTCGTCCATGGACCCACTGCAGTTTGCGTACCAGACTGGCATCGGAGTGGACGATGCCATCATTTTCCTCCTCCATCGAGCTCTGTCCCACCTGGAGTCGCCTGGGAGCTCTGTGCGGGTCCTTTTCCTGGACCTCAGCAGTGCTTTCAACACCATCAGGCCGGCCATCCTGAGGGACAAGCTGGAGCTCTCTGGTGTGGACCAACACCTCACATGCTGGATTGTGGACTACCTCACCAACCGCCCGCAGTATGTGAGGGCCCGGGACTGTGTGTCAGAGACTGCCCTCTGTAGTATAGGGGCCCCTCAGGGAACGGTGCTGGCGTCGTTCCTCTTCACCCTCTATACTGCAGACTTTTCCCACCTGTCACCCACCTGCCACCTCCAGAAATTCTCTGATGACTCCGCCATAGTCGGCCTCATCACAGATGGGGGACGACCGGTCGTACAGGGAACTCATCCAGGACTTTGTGGACTGGTGCCAGCAGAACCACCTGCACATCAACTCTGAAAAGACCAAGGAGTTGGTTGTGGACTTCCGCAGGCGCCCCCACTCCCCCCCATCACCAGTGAACATCCAGGGTAGGGACATTGAGATGGTGACATCTTATAAGTACCTGGGTGTTCATCTAAACAATAAACTGGACTGGACTCATAACATCACCGCACTTTATAAAAGAGGACAGAGCAGACTCTATCTGCTGAGGAGGCTGAGGTCTTTTGGGGTGCAGGGGGCACTCCTGAAGACCTTCTATGACTCTGTTGTGGCCTCTGCAGTCTTCTATGGAGTGGTCTGCTGGGGGAGCAGCATCACAGCAGCTGACAGGAAGAGACTGGATAAACTGATAAAGAAGGCCAGCTCAGTCCTGGGATGCCCTCTGGAACAAAATTTTTCACTGCAAAATACCAGACATGTACATAGCCACCATATTTATATTATAATATCTCAAATCTCATCCTGTAAAATATCAACATGTACAAACCATCTGTTAAACAACATGTACGTAAGGACTGTAAATAATGCCACTTACTATATAGTATATACTCTTTTATACTTTAAAAAAAAAAATCTATTTTTACATTACTGTATTTGATTTGTAATTACCTTTTTTCAGTATAATGCTTCTTTCTTTTTATTTCTCTTGTATCCTGCAGCTGCTGCATATCTTGGAATTTCCCCCTGTGGGACTAATAAAGGAATATTTTATCTTATCTTATCTGTTGGTCGTAGATGGCGGGAAATAAAGAGAGACTTTATGGCTCTACATGTCTCTAGTAAGTTACAACCAGGCCTTAGAGAGAGGAGAAAGAAATGAAGGAATTCTTGTCTTTTGGAGGAGTTTTGATCTTGCTACAGGAGTTACCAAAAACAAAAATTTTGGAGGGGTACAGCAGATGCACCATGGTAAATGACTGCTAGCATTTGTTAGCAAACTCTACTTGTTTGTTTTTTCCTTGATTGATTTGTGAAGTGGTGCTCTCTCACTTCGTGCTTTGGAGGAGAGTAATTTTTCATTTTTTCCTCATGGGACCACTTTCACGCACTCTCACCCCTGTATCGCAGCACCCAACCCCATCTGGACAAGCCGGACAGCACTGTGAGAGTCATGTCTTTTGATTTCTTCAGTGCTTTTGACACCATCAGGCCATCCTTACTGGGGGAGAAGCTGACAGCGATGCGGATGGAGGCCCCTCTGTGTCCTAGATAGCTGACTATCTGACTGGCAGACCACAATATGTTCGCCTGCAGCACTGTCAGACAGGGTGATCAGCAACACCAGGGCCCCCCTGGGGGACAGTCCTGTCTCCTTCCCTCTACACCAAAGACTTGAGCCACAACACCGAGTCCTGCCATCTTCAGAAGTTTTCTAATGACTCGGCTGTGGTGGGATGTATCAGCAATAGTGAGGAGGATGAGTACAGGGCTGTGGTGGGTGACTTTGTCACATGGTGTGAGCAGAACCACCTATAGCTCAACGTTGCAAAGACCAAGGAGCTGGTCGTGGATCTGAGGAGGGCAAAGGCTCCAGTGGCCCCTGTTTCCATTCAGGGAGTGCAGATGGACATTGTGAAGGAATACAAATACTTGGGAGTGTACTTGGACCACAAACTGGACTAGACTAGGAACACTGAGTCCGTCTTCCTGAAGAAGCTGAGGTCCTTTAACATCTGCAGGATGTTGCTGAGGATGTTCTGTGAGTCTGTATTAGCCAGTTCTTGTACTGTCCTGTATGCTGTTGTGTGCTGAGGCAGCAGGCTCAGGGTAGCGGACACAAACAGGCTCAATAAACTGATTTTGCAAGGCCAGTGAAGTTGTTGGGGTGCAGCTGGACTCTGACAGAGGTGTCGGAGAGGAGGATGCTGTCCAGGCTGCACGACATCATGAACAACACCTCCCACCTCCCTCGCGGTGTGCTGGACAAATACAGGAGCACATTCAGTGCCAAACTCATCCCAGCACGATGCACCACAGAGTGCCACAGGAAGTCGCTCCTGACTGTGGCCACCAGACTTTAGAACTCCTCCCTCTAATATCAGTGTTCCTTCAGCTCCTGGAAAATAAACATTTTTCACTGTTTTACACCTCTGATATTTGTCAATAAGTAAATACTCAAACGTAATACCCAGTGCAATATCCTTACTGTCAAACTGTACCTTACTGTTAAACTTTGCCTTTCGGACAAACAGCGCTGTCATATTTGTATTTGTTTTGTAAATATTGTAAATGTTAATAGTGTGAATTCCTCTGCCTTATTTATAGTCTCACTTCTCCTTAATTTAATTATTTTTCCTTCATAAGGAAGTTGATATTGCTTAAAGATTCTGCATCCTGCAACCTGCCTACTTAAGTTTTCGTTTTATTTTTAACTCTGCCAAGGAGGTTATGTTTTTGCCGGCGTTTATCTGTCTGTCTGTCTGTTTGTTTGTGTTCAAAATAACTTGAAAAGTTCTGAACGGCTTTGGATGAAATTTTCAGGAATTGTCGGAAATGGGATATGGAAGAACTGATTAAATTTTGGGGGTGATCCGGATCACCGTCTGGATCCAGGAATTTTTTAAAGGATTCTTTAACATTGCCAGATAGGACCATTTTCGCCAAAGTGGACCGAAGCTGCTTGGCGGAGGTCTGCGCTCTCTGAGTGCTTTTCTAGTATTTAAATGTTATGCTCCTATCTATTTTAATGTCTTTACTTGCTATTTCTTACTGCTATAGTCTTTATAAGAGCAACTTAAAACAACCAAATTTCCCCTTGGGGATTAATAAAGTATTTCTGATTCTGATAACATTTTCTGAATTTCAAAACATGACAAGCCTCTATACAGAAGTTGTAAAATCCCCTCAGACTTGCAATTTTCAGTAATGATAAGCATGCCCAGGTAGTTCTTAACTTTTGAAAAAGCATTCCAAACCTAAAATTCACAGATTATTCAACAAAAACACAAGGTTTTGTTCTGTTTTGTGTAGTGGTGTCAGGTTTATTATTTTGTAATCTTTGATAAAGTGCAAATTAAATTTCAGTTCCTAATAGAGGGAAGTGGGGGCTACTTTGACCTGCAGCTACTTAATTTAAGTGTTGTGTTTTATGATGTATTTGTTGATTAGTGTAAAACAGGGGGAAGATGTAATGTTTTTTGTTTTTTTTTTTTGCTCCTTTTAATTTCAGATTTGACTTTTTTTTGTATTTAATTACTTTCTTGGACCAATGAATGAAATAAACAGTGCAAATGAACAAACAATGATAAAATTTTATTTAGGGCCCCCAGAATCTTTCTAAATTACCCTCCTTCAGCTCCCTCAAATATACATGTATGTATATACATATATGTTTTTGGAGCATAATGTTCTGGAGACACTACAAGCTCTTTAAGATAAATCGGTGCCTGACCATTGAGAACTTTTTAGGTGAGAAGAAGAATCCTGAATTCTATTCTAGATTTTTTGGCATGGGGAGCCAATGCAGAGAAGTCAGTACAGGAGTAACGTGATCTCTTTTCCTAGTTCTACTCAGTACAGGTGCTGCAGCATTTTGAACCAGCTGAAGAGTCTTAAGCGACTTGCTGGGACAGCCTGATGATAATTAAGTCGGGGAGTTTTTTTTCCCAGCAAGCATGCCAGATTTCATAGTTAGGCCAAAGAAAATACCCAAATAATGAACCAGTCCACACTGAAATAGTGTTGACATTGGTTAACATTGTGCACCTCCGGAGTGTTTGAGGATTTTCTTCAGATTTTACATAAATGTCTAATATGACCCAAGAGTGAACTCTTTAGTCTTAGGAGGTCATAGTTTTGAAGGCCAAGGTCACTGGGTCTCCTGATCATTCCTTTTTTTAGTATTTTTTACAAAGCACATTACCAAAAAAAACATGTCAGCACTCCCTCTGGAGCTACAGCTGTAAATTCACTGAGGGAGAGAGCGATATTGACTAAGATAAATGTTAAAAGCCAAATCCATTGGAGTGAATAGTGCCATTCTTATTATACCGTTAGAATGAAACCATGTTTTGAAGATATGTTTGAAACAATATACTAAAGTTACAGTTTTGCTGACATCAACCCCTCTCCCTGTTTCTCTGTGATTGAAAAGCTTTATTGTGGACACATTATAGCCCATTCACACCTGCAAAAAAACTCTGAAATTATCAGGTGAGCCATACGTGTGAACTTAAACAGCCAAGTTTTCATTCTGAATTTATCCAGGTAATTACTTTGCACCCCTCTAGTATTTTTCTGTGTAAAGTCTAGGTGAGCCAAAGTGTGAACGCAGCAGTTAATAATCAGTGAAATTCACTGAGGGCGAGTGGGGAGGGGTGATGACGCTCATCCTGTGTGATTGTTACGAAACCGGAAAAGAAAGACTTGACCAGATGGATTGAAACAACTGCTGCTGCAGGAGATATTTGACTGCAAAGAGAGTAACTCCTACTTAAATGTGCATCCCAACATTTAAAAAACAAACATCATCACTGGGTCTCTTGCACAAATTAAGAGCCTTCTCAAGCTGCTGTTGTATACAGAGCTAAAACAGCTTTCTTTCTCCTGGGTAATCATCGGCCTGTTGTCACACTGCTTCATATTCACTTCTGCTTGTGCTACAATGCTTCTCTTAACTTTTTTATCAGTGCTGTTGGTACACTTTTTAACATATATCATTGAAGTAAGGATATAAATTGTGATCATAGCGTAAAGCTCTGCTGCGTCATCAGCTATAATATGATTACTGAATTACATCACGTTTTTTTGACATCATGTCCTTCCTACCAGCAACCCCACCCCACGTCCCCCACCACCACTTTTCCCCCATCCAACAGGTGATACTTGCTGCTGAGAGGAGCAAGTGTGAACAACCATGTCAGGGAATTACCTGGGCAGGCTACCCAGACATATCCTGATAAATGAGGGTTACATATGTGAAAGGGGCTTTAGTTTTAAACGATTTACACATTGCTTGTTGTTGCCGCAAACTGATGTAACAAAAACAAGAGAGTACCAAACAATACTGGTTAAACTAGTAACACAGTCTATAAAACAGCCACACAAGATGGCTCACATTAAAGGAGAGATTGAGCAGTGGACCTTCCTCTCCCATGTGCACCAGTTTAGAGGGCATGTGACAAGAGGCTCCAAGCTGCAGCCACACACTCTGCACATAGATGCTACTTGCAATGATATTCACTGTTGCTCACATTATGTGGGTGTTTGAATTGATTGATTCACTATCAGGTGATTTTTTTTGAGCATGTTCATTTCATACAGCAATGACAATCAAAAACTGAAAGTAATTGCTCAGTCCTATTACAGGACCTTATTCATTTTGCCTGCATTTTACAAGAGATGGTTGCTATTTACGGACCCTATCTGTTTGAAATAACACAACAAATATAAGATTGTTTTTTTTGTCTGTAAAAGAGTTGGGTCTTGTCTTAAAATTTTGTTTACAAAATGTACTGTCAAACTTTCTGACCCAAGTTTTGGTTTTTAATGAGTTTGCGTTTCTCATAAGAAGGTAATAGGTACAAGGAAGTTTTCTAAATAAAACTAATGAATTGTAAGTAATAAAATGTATATAAAAGCATTTGGTTGTTTCTGTAATTGATGGGTAACAGTTGGCAGTTAACTTAAAATGTAAAAAAAAATCCAAAACATTCAGTGACTAGCTTCTAGTTGAAACTGTTTTGTGGTTGATGGTCAGTTAACTTCTGTTTGTTTCTCTGCTTGTTCACAGGTACAACAAAATAGCTCGGGAATGGACACAAAAGTATGCAATGTAGTGTTGGAGGAGAATCATGGCCAACCACCTCTATGAAATAAGATTAGGGGAGCTTCAAATGTAAAGAGAAAACAAACAAAAAAACATTCAAACAAATGAAGTTTAAAACAAGATCTTGTTGGTTTCCAGTGGAGTGCTTTCTTTGAGCCACGGCTCCCCTTCACCAGAGTACCTGTAAAAATTCCCTCTGCCCTACCTCCCTACATTCATTCTCACTTTCTCTTTGTATGGCCCACCACCACTCCTACTTCATCCTTCATCCCCCCTGCCTGTCCTTTAGTGTACATACATTGCTGTGGTAATTTCCACCATTTCTCCCCCATAAGGCGTCTGACCCATCTCCTGACCTCAGTATTCCAATATTCTGTCACTGTGCAAGCTGGGTTTCTGCTGCCCACTGAACTCCTCTTTTATTTGTTTATTTTGTTTTTGTTTTGTTTTGTTTTGTTTTGTTTTTTTACATGGCTAAGTCCTCTCGTTCCTTAGACTTTCATCACTTAGAGCATTCCTTTGAGCATCTGCAGGATTTTAAGGGGATTTTTCATTTCCAATCTTTTAGGAAGAACAAGAACCATTAGATGGAGATATTTATGCACTCTACAGCCTCTCTTTTTTTATCTGGTCCTATAGGTGACAACTGTAGAAAGCAGTTCATGGAAGCCTGTTTTTCTTTTCTTTTACTTTTTCTTTTTCTTTTTTTTACAGTAAATACATCAGAGATACTTGTAAGCTAAACAAATGGAATGAAAAAATTACACAGCCTTCCTTGGTCTTCTGTTTGATTCTGTGAAAGGACTTGAATTTATCCCCACATCTCATGCTTGTGCACCCTCCCTCTCAACAACACTTTATCCCAAATAACCCCTTGCTACATTGACATGGACACACATTCACACATAAATGTAATCCTATATCAAACCCTAAGACTTGCTTTTCTTAATTCACAGAGAGAGGATTGTGGACCAGGTTAAAGCTTTTAATTTTCTCTGTAACATCCCCTACCAATTCCACCACTACCACCACCACTGCTTATATCTCTAAGTTGTGTTGCTCTTTCTTCCTTTCTTACATTCTTACTTTCTTCCTTTTTTTATGCTGTTGTAAAATTAGAGGCTAACATCTTAAAATGGCTACGGGACTGGTTTGGGCTCTTGGTGTGAGGAGAACCCACTCTTCTTGCACAAAAACCTCTGTATATTGAATTACCTGAAAGGCTCATTGAGCTGTGTGTGTTGATTAAACTGTGTAATAAAATCCAGTGACTCTAAGTTGTTTCATTTCAAAGTCCCTCTGTGGGACATATAGAGGCAGAGGCCAATTTAAATGTATGACTCAGTTTTCTGAAAATGTTAAGTATGTATAACACCTCCAACAGGGAGATCTAATTGTATTTCTTACATTTTTGAAGCAATGTCTGACTATGAGGTAGAAATAGGCTGAATTTATATTCCAAGTGTAAAGATGTGTTGAGATAAAGATTGTAATGTTGCGAAGTGTGACTCTTTTTCTGCTGGTGCTTTTTCTTGTCCAATGGAAAAAGTTGACTTCAAATACACAAGTTAAAGAAAATTGATTGACCGCATTGTGACATTAATTGCTTGATATGGAACCCTTTGTAGCCCATCCATATTTTATTTTCACCACTTATCCTTTTGGGGTCATGAGGTGTTGGGACTGGAGTCGGTACCAGCTGTTGGGTGGGTTAGGGTACACCCACTACGGGGCTGACATGAAAAGACAAACAGTCTCACATTCACTTGTGCTATCCTTGAAATATAAAGGAGTTTTGGATAAGATGGATTAATGTGTTGAATGTCAGTGCTGCTACAATTGATTTGTACACAATGATCCTGCAAAGAACGCTACTTGTCTTTTAGGTTATTGGCAATTTGAAACTGTTTTCAGGAGTGCAGAAGCACATTTTTCATCTCACATTCCAATATTATAAGAGAGAGTGTCTGAAACTCTCTTCCTCTAATGTAAATAAACAATGGTAGTGTTGCTGCTTGGTGGCACCAGTGATCCCATGGAGTTGGGAGGGTTAACTCTACCAACTTTTCTGGGAATATGTGGCATGGCACAAGAGAGAAGTGATTAGATTTTGGTGATGATCCAAAGAAAGTTGCAAATGTGGAAGTTTTCAAAAGATTTAAGACTGTGAAATAAATAGTTTTCCACATTTTTGACAAAAGACAGCTATGAGTGTCAAAAATCCTTGGTGAAGGTTTGTGCTTTCAGAGCATTTGTAGTTATTTCTGGCCCTAGGACAGCCAATAAAAGATGACCCATGTTGCAGGGACAATAGCTTATATACATAACACTGATTAGAAACTTTGTGCCCTGCCCGATACATTTTTATATATTGTATTATCTCTGTATTGGGGTACATATTTAGTTGCCACATTTTTTACAATACACACCCCTTTTCAAACACAATCAGCATTGGTCCCACCTTGCTCACCCAGTTCTTTTAGCTTTAAGATATCATTTCAGACATTTTACATAAAAACAATGTTAGTGTGTGACCAAGAAAAGAAAAACAAATACTTTAATTTGAATTAGAAGAGCCCATTAACTACACAATGACAAAACCTATTTACAATGTATTCTTTTTGCCCATTATTTTTATTTTAGTCTCCGGTTCAGGCTCGTGCCACAGGTCTTTTCAAGTCTGGAGTGCAGTTTTGAGACTGTATTGGTATATTTATTCAAGGCACAGTTTGGGATTTTTGAATTAGGACTGTATGAGGTACATGGAACTAGCCTGAACATTATCTACAGCAAAATTTTAAAAAATAAATAGCGCCATATCCTGACTGTTGAGGTGGACATGTAGACAGTGACCAAGTAGTCATATGTATTCTAAGTAAGGGGGAAATATTTATCAAAAAATTATCTATCGAATACCACAGTTTGCTGGGATTTAAAAGGGCCAAAATTACAAAGGGGAGGTGTGCCTTTTGCAGACCCTGAAAGTGAGCATTTAGTCCACAGAGCACATGCAAAGGGTGAAATGCACACTAACTGCTCACAAACTGCTCTGCTGTTACATACTGATTCCTGTGTGCACTGGTGTCATTGCATTCACATAGATAAGAGAATAATGAAAAATTGCGGCAAAACAACCTGCCAGGCATTGCTGCAGATAGCATTTTGTCCACAAAGATAAGGAAGATGAAAAGATGTAGGAGAAACAAATAGCACAAAAAGCTTGTGACCACCACTGCTCTTTCCTGTCCAAGAACAATAGTCACCTCAGCATCTGACTTGCAGCCTGGCTCTTGCCAGTTTCTTCAAGCTCTTGCATAGGAATAAAAGCCTATCCAATATTTACTCTATTCAGCCTCTTGCCTGGTCACTCTCTCTCTGTCTAACCTCATGCGGATCAGTCCTCTTTTGTCTCTTTGCCTCAGTCATTGTGGAACACAGCATGGAGACAGGCAAACTACCTTTCCTCTTGGCTGATTGACTTCCTGTCAGATGACCACAGCTCGCTGCCAAACTTGAGTAGTGCTCTAAGCATGTAATTAGGGAAGAGGAAGAGGGCTGGATGCCAGTCTCTGCTAAAAGTCATCTTACTGTTAAATTGACTTTGAATCGACTATTCTAAGGCGAAAAATTACATTTGGTTTCTTTAAATCAATTTAATTTAGTGTAATTTCTCCTGTTTTATCATTTTACCATTTTTTGTTCAGCTTTGTATAAATGTTTATTTTCAGGTGAGGAAATCAAGGATAGGGGAGACTGGGAATGGGGAGGCGGGGTGATGATTCTAACAACTTTGCTTCAGCCCCTGTAAATCCCATAATTTTGGTGGCAGAATTCTTAAACTTGTGTGTGATGTGCCCACATTTGTTTACTACACATTGAATCAATTCAGATATCTGCAAGAGTACTATTGACCTCATAAACTGATGTCAAATACAACATGGTCCTTTGTTACAAGCTAACCCACTACCAGGGTAGATTGCAACACTTAAATGAAAGAAGCAAAAATAGGGGCAGCACATGCAAATCTTTGACAAACACAGACATATCTACTTAAATAAATATGCAAACTAGAACATCTTTACCCTAAAATCAAATTCAAATGGCTGTGAAAAAGTTCATCAAACTTTACCGTAATATTTGTAGAACAGAGAATTAACAAGGCCCTGAACTCTGAACACATACTGTATTATCAATTCTGTACAATACTGAGCAAACTTACTGCTTTTAATAGGTTTTGATATATTTTTCAGATGCCCTGTATGAAAGTTTTATGTCTTTAACAGCCATATATGATCAAATAATTAACAAATTATTAATTTTTTTCCATGATCATATTCACTGTGCACTTAGATTGAGTTATGTTTGTTTGAATACAGTCAGGTTTTCCTGTTCCTCCCACAATTGTTAAAGCATTTTTGTTATTTTAACCAAGTTTCACTTAAGATTTTCTAACATCCTTGTTTGTCCTTGATTTATAAACTGTAATGTCAGATTATGCTGTTTAGACTGAGGTCACAGAGCTTAAAGATCTGACCTGCACATGCTTTGAATTTTACATGAAAGGGGCCCATATCTAAATTTGAAAAGATCAGATTTCACCTGACTTGTGCTGTTACACTAGCTTGTTCCATAAAATATAAGATCTGACTTACAAACAACAACAACAAAATCAGATTCTGGTGACTCTGGACTGCGTTATGAATGTGTCAGCCAACATTTCCTCCTGCTTGTCAGAGAGAGCTTTACTTCTATTGCTTCTACTGTAAAGACCTCCTGTCTTTCATTTCTGTAGTACGTTACTGTATCTGCTCGGTGTGTTGTGTTTTTCCCATGCATTTGTCTTTACAGGTTCTCTAAAGTACTGAATCGTCTTTGAGACCTCATGTAACACTATATTTAAGAACATTATCAGGCACACCTCTGTCATTTCCTGTCTGTCAGGCATTCTGTAAAATTAAAATGAAGTTATTAGTAATGTGTCAGCTGACGGCTGTAGCACATCTAAAAGGTATGTGTAACAACCCACCCAACCCCTGTTAAGCACTGCTTAAAGAACTGTTTTAGCAACGTCACTTGAAATTAGTGAGAAGGAAATGCATCATATTTTGCCTGAGAGACCAGAGTTTCATTCACAATCAGCTTGGGATTTCATCCATAATGGTTTAAATGCTAAACAAAATTTATTCTTGATGAAAAAAATGACTTTATACCTCAAAATCTGTTTTTCCTCAATAAAATCCACTTGCAGCACTTTCTTGCCTTGACAACCCCTGTGAGATCAGCGAGGAAATGGGAAAATACTGAAATGATCATGTGACTCCTATGTTTTACCTGACTGGAGAAATGGAAATGTTACAGCTCCCCTGTATTACTACCATTCCCAGTCTCCCCTAATCTCAGCTCACTGTTACCACTGCTTGAGTCACTTGAAAATCTCTGTATCACTTTTAGTGAGTTTAAACTTTAAATATACAAAATACATCATCTTCTCTGAAGCCTAAGGTGAGTAAAGTTTCTTTAAAATGACAGTGTCACCTGATCATGTCCAAACAGCTGATAGTATATGAAAAATGTGCTCTGCAATAATTATAGTAAAAATTACATTACCAGTGTTTTGTTGTTGTATGTGACCTGATTACCTGTCGGAAGAACAATACGTACTTTATTTATTTTGTGAGCTGTGTTACGACCAGCCTAGGGGATACTGGAGGAAACATAAAAATGACCACTCCTTTGTCACTCTCAAGTTGTCACCAATGCAAAAGCACAAAAAAACACAAGATTTTTTTAGTCCAAACAATTAAATTTAATATTCTTCTTTTTTTTTTTTTTACAAACTAAATCAAAATTACCTCGGAGAGAGTAAGCAAAAGAATAAAACAACAAAACACTCTTATAAATTAAAAAAAAACCTTACCTAACTTCTAAAGGAAAAGAAAATGTACAAACCTAAAGTGACTCCCTAAAAAAAACAGGAGAAAACGAAAAAACCAAGCTTTACTCTCACCTACTTTACCAAATATTCTAAACTTAAATTCTTTCTTTCTTAATTTGAACGAAAAATACTCAGAAGTTCTCACAACCAGAGTTAACACAAGACACGATTTTTAACAAGCGGTTTGGTGGCGTCAGTTGGGAGTGAGGAAGGAGGAGGGTCGGCATTTCCTCTCCTGCAGCCATTTTAAAACGCCGGCCATCAGCTCACAGCCAATCAGACGGCCTCACTCGCCCGAACTCCTCCAGTCAGCTTCGGGTGCGCCTGTCCGCTGCTGTCCAATCCCGACACTCCACACCTGCAGCATAAATTGGAAGGGACACAAAGGGAGGGAGGAGGAAAAGAAACAAAAACGCTCCTCTTCACAATAAACACAACAATAGCCTACAATAACTGAATGACCCACAGTCATAACAGCTGTGTTAACAATTTAGGAACCAAATGTTTTGATATTGAATTACTAATTTGCATTTGTATAGACAGATTACATGAACTAACTGTTAATTCTGTATTTTATTAACAGTGGAACTTTTCTGATGTCTCAGCAACACTCTAAATTATGTTAGATTTCAAATTTCCTCAAGGCCATGATCATGATGTGTTTGCAGGGTTGGGTTGTATTACGGACAGAAGTTACTGTTAAATATAGGGGATGTATGATGATATCAGCTTATCTCTACTGCTGATAGTTACTTAAAAACATATCGGTATTGGCAAAAACATACTGGCTGTTTATGTGTGCAGAATGCAGTAGCACTAGAAATAAGTTTGTTGAGTCCTAATCAGGACTTAACCCAGCTGAGCTTTCCTTTACTTTTTCATCCTTATTCCTCAAACTTTAAAGTTAACTCTGAAGCTGAAGTTTATGAACCGAAGTATGAACTTAATAAAAGTGTTACATTTTAATTTAGTGCATAACAGAGCACATTGAGTGCTGCTTGTTGCACAGCTGTTTGTTGCATACAAAACGGCAGATAAACCTTGATTTGTACTTTTGCTGTTAAAAAAGCATAAAATGTACACATAATCCACAAAAATCACTTTTATTTTTTTTTATCCTGAATATATTTTTAAATAATACATCTTTTGTTTGTTGTAGAATCAAATGTCTTGTTTTATCTTGGTCAGTCAAACGATCTTTATATGTAAAGCGCCAGGTCATAAAAAATGTTTATATCAAGACACTTTACAATAGAGCAGACCTAAGCCATACCTTCATTTTATAGATACACACACGCGTGTATACATTTATAAAAATACACTTATATACATATACATGCATCCAAACCCAACATGAATCCACCACGAGCGCAGCACTGGGCCAACCAACAGCAAAGTGCATCTATAGGAGGCTTACAGGCAAAATGGCAAGAAAAACCCTCTGTTTAGCAGTTGGAAATCTTGGAGTGGAAAACAGCCATCCACTGTGCTGGGGTGTTGGAAGTAAGGTGGGCAGAAACAAAGGTTCTTAAATAAGTGTTGGAGGTAGTGACGGATCCATCAATATGTCCTCATCATATTTGTCTCTGCTGAGTATAGATTTATTGGAGGTTAGCCCCTTGAGATGTGACATCTCATTTTCCAGAGGTTCCTCTTCTTTATGTGATTGTAAAGGTAGTTATTATGGAGGTATAATCAATAACAACCACGGACAGAGAGATTGTTTTAACAATCATTAACAACTATGATTATAAACAGGAGAGGACTGGTGTTAAATAATACATTTATTTTAATTTATTATATCTGTAATGTTCGTACAATTAAAGATATCATAGATGAACTTTGTCACTAGTAAGAATAAAATAGTTGTTATCAAGAATTAACATTTTTACTAGTAAGAATTGGGTTGTAGATATCATGAATTAGAATTGCGACATGTCAAAATGTCATTATGGATATGTGGACTTTGAATTACAACATGTACAAATTGAATTACAGATATCTGTAATTCAGTTTGAATGGAAGTCAATGGCACACGTTTACTAGTTGTAATTAAGTTGCAGATATCTACAATTACCATTTCCACTAGTGAAGAATAAATAGTAGATATCATTAATTAGAATAGTTACTAGTGAAAATTACATTGTGGATATGTCAGCTTGGAATTCTAACATGTGAAAAAACAATTATTGATATCTACAATTACTATTACCGCTAATACTTAAATGTTAAAAGGGCTTCCCATACTGCAGTAGCACCTGTTGAGAGTAACACACACACACACACACACACACAGTCATCAAAGGAGTCGTATGTAACAACTCTTGACCCTCTTGGGGGGTCATTGGAAAATGAAAAACATTTTGAAAATTTGCCTCTTTCTGACTGGTTACTGGACATAAACAAGCAAAATCTATAAATACAGCTTCAAATTATGTTCAATATATTGATGCACAGACTTTGTGAAAGACATGAAGAGGCGTTTTTCTGTGGCTCTACCATAATGTCCAATACTTGACATATTCTTCTTTGTAATAGGCCTACTCCAAAAATAACCCATAATTATTAGCTTGATCTTGATCTGTATTTGACATAATTCATAACTTCTGTTTTTTTCTAAAATCACAAATGAGGTCATACTTCATCGATATGGTGTAAATGTGACTAAAAATTCCACCAATAAGTATAAATTTGGTGTCAATAGATTGGTCTGAGGTTGGCGAAGCAGATTAAACCCAAACTTGTGTGATTTTGTTATGTTATCATGCTTTTATATAGCCAAACCTGTTCGGGTCAAATTTGACCTGCTAAGGTCATCCGTGGCAGTATTGTGTTATTTTTTCTGCCACCGAAAAAAATGAAGTGGCATTTAAAAAAAAACATTACATGGAACTTTGACATATACCAGTCTTTGATAATCCATCATATAATTTCAAAAAAAGCTTGAACTGTATTTGACATAATTTATGATTTATGTGTTTTATAAGATCATAAATGAGGTCATATTTCATATTATCATAAATACTATAATATATACTATATAAATACTACCAAAAATTCCACCAATAAGTACAAACTTGGTGTCAATAGATTGGTCTGAAGTTGGCGAAGCAGATTAAACCCAAACTTGTGTGATTTTGTTGTGTTATCATGCTTTTATATAGTCAAACCTGTTCGGGTCAAATTTGACCCGCTTAGGATCCAAATAAGTGTAGAAAAGATAAGGACTGCCCCAGGCTGAAAAGTAGTCACTGTGCTATTTGGTATTGTGGTGTGTACCACACTGAACATGGACCACAGAAAGCTAAGGAGAGAGTTGTCTCAGGAGATTAGAATGAAAATTATAGACAAGCATGTTAAAAGTAAAGGCTATAAGACAGGGGTTTCAAACTCAAATTACCTAGGGGCCACTGGAGCTAGAGTCTGGGTGAGGCTGGACGGCACAAAGTATTCCGCAAAAAAGGGTCCCAAGTATTTAAAAAAAAAAACAGTAAAAATGATCCAATTTTCCCTATTGTTACTGTTAACTCTTTCCCTGCCAGCACTTTTCAAAAAAGTTGCCAGCCAGCACCAGCATTTTTGCTGAAATTTTGTAGATTTGAACTGCCTACATTTTTTTCTGTTTTGTTTACAACCCACCCCACCCCTATCAGCCAATGTTTAGTGAGCTGTTTAAAAGGTACCCCGACTGTGCAGACAAATAGTCATAACTATGCTTTAATGTTTAGGTAATACTAGAATTTGTTGTTAAAAAAGCATGAAGAATTGTTATTTCTTTAAAAATCGCAATTTTTCTAACCTACAGATGCAGCCATTGTTTTACTAGTGCAATGCATGCCGGGTGGATGACGTGTAAGGGTTGCACTGTGCCGAGCATGAGGACATGCTTGAGGAAATGCCATAGGCAGGAGACGGTTGGTTTTCTTCTGCGAGGACGTCAACAACTCGCTCCTACAGATGTAGCTGATGGCGAACCATCGAACATGACCACGATCACAGACGAAGCTGACGACGAGTCTCTTGACTTATGGACTGCTGTGTTGACTGATTCATCTGCAGGAGCGAGTTGTTGACATCGTCGCAGTAGAACATCCAGCGTCTCCTCCCTATGGCGTTTCCTCTAGCGGACTTCCCTTGTTTCCCGAGGGAGTTTTGTCTGTTTGTGTGAGAAAACTGTAGGCAAGGCATTTGGCTTTAGTCTATGTCACTAGCAGCGCCTGTTAGTTCTTTCAGCAGCTTGGCTTGGGCTGAACGCATCAAATGCATCTGGAGAGAAGTGGCCAGAACATAGCTGCGGCTCATTTAGAAGTTGTGTACGCGATTTCCCATTCCTTTCTTCTCTTCTTGTCACTTGTGAAGCTGTGTAGACTTACATCACTCCCCTTGTTTCCCTTTGACTGAAAATTGCACCCAAAAGTAGCACAATGTGGCATTATTATGGTATTCTCACTCCTGATAGCCAGTGAGTAAACAAAGCGGCTCGGCACAGTGCAACCCTTATACGTCATCAACCCAGCATGCATTACGCTAGTAAAACAATGGCTGCGTCCATAGGTTAGAATTTGTGTTACAAATTGCGATTTTTAAAGAAATAACAATTCTTCATGCTTTTTTAACAACACATTCTAGTATTAGATAAACATTAAAGCATATTTATGACTATTTGTCTTCACAGTCTGGGTTCCTTTTAAGCAACCCACTCAGCATTTTTAGGTCTATTATACATCTAATATATGTCTAAATGTTCCTTAGACGTCTAATCTAAAATTGGTCTATCAGGGGTATAGAAATGAAAGTTTTTTAGACATCTAAATGTAGACTAGATGTATATTAGACGTCTAAACAACGTATATATATAGACATCTTAGACATTTAGATCATGTACAATAGACATCTGAATTTAGACGTCTACATTTTAGACGTTCACCTGACATTCATGCTCATACCAAATATAAACCCAGGTATAGACTTAGATGTTGATTAGACATCTATTAGAGGTCTAGTCTAAATTTAGACGTCCAAAACACTTTCATTTCTGTACCACTTTTAGACCATTTTTAGACTAGACGTCTATTACTACAATTACAGACATAACACATATTTGGCCATCTCATTCCAGTTCATAATCATTATAGCTGTTAATGTAGACGTTAGCATGATCTTTCTATCCATGGTTCATACATCTATAGTAACTGACTCTAGCACCACATGGGCATGAGATCCCTCTTGAAAATGAGGTGTCACATCTCAAGAGGCCTACCATTAATACATTTATACTTAACAGAGACAAATATGGTAGGGATGCACTTGTAGTCTGGGCACCCATGAGTTCATCACTACCATAAATTCTTATTTTCAGTAAGACTTTCATTGATTATACTTCTATAAAATTATCACCACAACCACACAAACATGAGGACCCTCCTGAAAACAAGATGTAGAATCTCAAGAGGCTAACCTCTAATAAATTTGTTTCCAGCAGAAACAAATTTGACGACGACAGGTCTATGATTGGTCCATTGATCTGTCACTAACTTGAGTTCTTACTTTAGTCCACTTGTCTCAACTTACCTCCTTTCCTTTGCCCCCACACCCAACATGGCATCGTGTGGATTTGCTGTTCATCATGAGACTGGGGTCCACATTCAAGATTTCCTGCTGCTTAACAGGTTTTTTCTTGCCGCCATGATGGAGGGATTCATGATTGGCTATATGGATTCATGTTGGGTGTTGGATGTATATATTTGTATATATATGTATATGTGTATTTTATATATGTATATATGTATCTATGCATATATGTGTATCCATAATATGAAGAGCTTTGTGCTCTATTGTAAAGTGTCTTGAGATAACACTTGTTATGAATTGGCGCTATACAAATAAAGATTGATTGATTGATATTAGACGTCTAATAGACCTAAAAAAAACCCCAAAAAACTCAGTGGTTACGTGTCAATATTTTAATAATTTGACAAAATATCATTAATGCATATTTT
Source organism: Cetoscarus ocellatus (assembly GCA_037902135.1). NCBI lineage: Eukaryota > Metazoa > Chordata > Actinopteri > Labriformes > Labridae > Cetoscarus > Cetoscarus ocellatus. Next base: position 112,413 of record JBAMNC010001843.1, read on the forward strand.
CATTAACATCTAATACATTAATGACAATTTTTCAATTTATGAAAATATTCACAAGAAACATTTAAATAGCCAAAAAGGTACTGTAGACCCAGATTCTCTACAAAGACACCAAACTTTACCTGCAATGCTTACCTTGATACATGTACTCCCAGGATGTTCAGACTATATTGGCAAAGTTGTTTCTCTTTCTGAACCTTTTACAATACATTTTTACTCTAATGTCATGCTTATTCATAATTTAACACTGATCTACATTTGGCAATCATCAGTCAACTGTAATTGCAATCCCAGTACATTTTTCATTCAGAATAAAACCATTATAATCATGAGAGTGGGAATAATTTTTTAATCTTAGACCCATCGACCATAAAAACAGTAAAACAGGGAACTTTTCAAAATGCAAATACAAACAATTCAAAATAAAACTGAACTAAAACGTATAAAGTAATAAAGTGAAAAAACTTTGTGATAGAAAACTATTTTCTCCTTTTTTATATTAACTACTTTTAAATAACTTTTAACTTAACTTTTATATTAACTACGCCTCGCGCTGCACAAAAAATAAAATGAACACAAAAGTATAAAGTAATAAAGTGATCTTTGTGTGATAGAAACTCTACTTTTTTATATTAACTACTTTGCGAGGCGTTGTAAAAAAATAGCGGGGTGATGTTCTTGGCCTCCTGTAGCCGTCCCCACCACATCGAGCTGGTGTCTGCTTCAAGTGCTCTCCCATCTCTGCTTCAACCTGTTCCTCCGTGGCCTGTGGGAAGGCAATGCGAACAGACTCTGCAAACAAGCAAAAAAAAAAAAAGAAAAAAAAAAGAAGGGAAGTAATAGAAGGGAGTAAGTGCACCTTCCAGCAAGCAGGAAGGTGCAATGGTGCTGCTGTGGAGGAAAAAGAATAAGGATGAATGTTATAATTTGGTACATGTACTGTGTGGCTTATCAGTAGCTTCTGTAGTTAGAGGATCAGGTATTGCATAAACATACTCTCTTACCATGGGCTAGGGCTGAGCAGAGCTGAGGAGGGAGTGTGACATCAAGGTACATCTTGCTTTAAAAGGGTATTTTCATAATGTTGGCCTGCATTTTCATTATATTTTTGCTGCCAATACAATTATCAGTCAGTTATCAGCATCTGATGTATTCCTTATGCTACCATAGCCCACTGTCATTGTATGAGTACAAAATATGTATTAAACAATTTACACAATGGTTAAGATTTACCCCCAGAAATGTATAGTAGCTCCAATACCTGATCTGCAAGCAATCATGTGCCACATACATTACACATACACATACACAGCTGTATTTTAATTGGGCCATAAGTGCTTAATTCACTTCTTATTTTATTGATATTCGTGTATTTTGGCCTGATCACATGGAATTGGGCTCCATTATCTCAAAATGAATTCCCATTGATACTAATAAATCTTGTGTTCCATTCTGGGCCAAAACAAAAGGAAAAAGATCAGCAAGTATCAATGTGCCACACACTCAAAGAATCAATATCACAATATAAAATAATCTCTTACAAGTAAAGGCCTCTATTCAAAATGTTACTTGAGTAAAAGTAATAAAGTATTGGCATCAAAACATACTTCATTTTTGAAATTAAATAGCAAAATGTTTGGAAAATAGCCTAACTAGAAGCTTTTAACCTTGGCTCCAACAGAGAGAGCAGGCCCTTAATTACTTTCATGACAACACCTTTGAAAGAAAAACAAACAAACCACTGAACACCAAGTTAGCACTGACTAGTCGATGCTGCTGGGCCCACGCTGGCTAAGCTAGCAACACACTAGCCCTCATGCTAGCAACCAACACACTAGGCCAACATGCAAGCAAATGCATAAACTGTTGCTGATCTTGTGGCCTTGCGGCTATGCCGATAACTTTTATCACGGACTACTTCGCTCTTAGTGGCATAAGATTTTGCCCGGAAGTGGTTGCACGGTGTCGTGGAAGTTTTTCCCCTGTTTCTGGTGAAGAATGAAATAGAGACTTCTTGCCGGCCGACATTGTTTTATTTTCTTTGCAAAGAAAAGGTCAGTCAACACACGAGTGGTTCAAATGAAGAAGGACCCTGAGCACCGGGAGACTTGAACATTTAAACATTAGGAACGCCCCCTAAGGTGGGCCTCACAACTCTCTGTCTGCTGAAACAGGAATTCACAGGGTTTTGGATACAGGTGGGGGTCAGTTCTAGACAGGGAAAGATAAAAGACAAAAGGGGTCTGGAGAGGGACACTGACCAGACATGGTAAAAACAATAGCAGACAAAAGACATACGATTTACATGGAGATGTCATTGTTCTTTGATCAAAGATACCGGGATGGGTGGGGGTCCGTCTGAGCTACAGATGTCAGGAGCCGAATGCATATCTGAGGGACACCCCCCTAAGGTGGGTTTCACAGGCTTCTGTTGGCCATCCAAGTCGTGTTGTGATTGTCAATCATCAGTCAATCAATCTTTATTTGTATAGCGCCAATTCATAACAAGTGTTATCTCAAGACACTTTACAATAGAGAAGGCTGAAGACAAACTCTTCATATTATGGATTGTTGAAGAAAAGTTCTCAGAGTCCAGTTTATGGTTTGCTGTGGTGAGGTGACTTTATTGAAGCATGCCGGCAAGCTGGTGAACTGACAGACAGAGTGCAGGTCTGTGTCTGTGAGCTGACCCGGACTGAGGAAGGAGCAGGGTTTAAGTACAGTCTGAAAACAATGGGATACACCAAAAGGGGAAAGGGGGTGCACTGTGACCAGACATTCTAAGTCAATAGCAGACAGAAGACAGATGTCTGAGTGTATTACGACATGGTAATTCAGTAGACAGAGGAGAGATGTCGTTTCCTTTGCCAGTATGCATACAAAGTTCTTTGATCAAGGGTACAAGGATGGGTGGGGTCAGTCTGAGCTTCAGGTGTAAGGAGGTCTATTGTTAGGGAAAGGACCTATGGGGGTGTAGTTACCAGGCTCCAGACAATTTGCATTCCAAGGCACTTGATTTACATTGGAGATAGTTTACAAACCAAGACACTATAGCAACAATTGAACATTTTCCCTATCAATTCCACACTTTTTTTTTTTTTTTTTTTTTAAGGTGAAAGGTTGAAAGTCATCTATTAGTTTAAATATTAACATCAGGTTGTAAACAAAAATTTGGACTTTCCTCTTCTAAAGGAGGTGGTACAGTTACAGTGGAGTACATCATTGTAGTGGGTGACAAATAGAGTAACGATTTGCACATTGACTTAAGGCATTTCATCAGGAGACTCATGGCATTTAATAAGCCAAAACCAAACAATACAAGTTCGAGAATCAAGTTACCTAGATTTCTGCCATAACTCCATAGCTATTAGAGTGCCAAACGGTCTTGAACAGTGTTTGCGCTGTACGTGAATGAGTCTCTTATGACATTGATGGTGCAGCAATGAATTTCATGGCTGGTATCACAAGACCCAGACCACATACTCCAGACCAGCCATTAGGTAAAAAGTCCTGTGCTTTCTTACCACAAATCTAATAAACACCCTTTGGTAGTGCTATGGATCACTGATTGGTGATTGTGGCAATGTTTTTGAAATGTCCAGAGGTAAAAGGTCGGGAATGACGGCCACAGGAAATGTCCTTGAAACTGTCCTTTTTGATGAGCTTTAGGTGACATTACAGTCAGATACTCCAAGGTGAAGTTGCCCATTTCCTTTTACACACACCATTTCAGTGTTTTTTTTTTTGTTTTTTTTTGTTTTTTTTGTGAGCATGTTGAGGGTGAGACAGCTTGAAGTGTAACAAGCATAGCAGTTGGCATGACTTTTATGACAGTTTATCAGTCTAGTTTGTGGGGAGGTGGTACAGTAACAGTTTCTGGAGGTAGAGCTAAAGTTGTGGACGTTGCACATCTGCTTCCGTGCCCCTGGCACCTGTTCTGCTGCTCCGGTGAGGCGGTGGTCATCACACATCTGCTTCTGGGACTCCGGTGCCTGTTTTGCTGCTCCGGTGTGTTAGCTCTCCTGTCATCTGTAGAGGCGTCGCCACCAGGGTAAGAGCCATTTGGCTCCTTACTGCTTCTGAGATGATGAAGGTGAGGACCCACAAGGTGAAGAGAAGCACTGCTGGTTTCTGGTGCATGGTGCTGGTGTCTTTTGCAGTGTGATGCGTGACCCCAGGTGGAACAACCTTCACACTTAACTGCTGTGTGCGTGGTGAGCAGGACCTGTTGTGGTTTTGACTAGCGTGGTGCCAAGGCATTCTTTCTGCGGAACTCCTTTATGCAGACTCAGTCACTCGGTTGGATGTCGTGGCACGGTTTGTCACTAGGGGGAGACTGGACAGCTTTTAAATGACTGTGGATGAGTCGAACAGCAGAGGTTAAAGCAGAACAAAATGTCATAAGGGATTCCTCCATTGCATGAAGATCCATTCTCTTCATACAGAGAACTGAGTTGGTAGGTATAGACATTGCCCGACCAGTGATAATCTCATGTGGTGTAAGTTGAATGTGAAGTCAAGTTGTAGGGCTTCAAAGGGCCCTTTCAGGGGCTGATGTGTTGATAATGTTGTTTGCACAGTTCTTCCTGGATTGTGCTGTTGGCAGATCAAACAATGTTCACAGTATGCTTGCACATAGGAGGTAAATCCAGGCGCATACCAGTCCTAACATTTCCTTTTTTGCACATATGAACTAGCAAAAAGACAAGTAGGATCCACAACGTGGCCATCATTGTGGACCCACAAGTTATTTACATATACACATCCATGGGAAGGCCACAACTTGTGCTCCTTCACATCAGCAGCCTCTTGTGGTAAGGCCACATCATCAGAAGAGGCAATGTTGTTGGCTTGTATCGTAGGGAAAAGCTTAACATAGACAGTTTTGCCAAATTTTGAAACTGCTTTGGCTGCATGGTCAACCAAAGCATTGCCATATGCTGTTGCTAAATATGGGCCTCACATTTAGCAACAGCAAAAGATGAGGCTAATTGACATGGATCTAAAATTGTCCAATTAGATAACTGTGTTTAACAGTTGTCCCTGAAGAGGTTATGAATCCTTAGTTTGCCCAAAGCAAAACAAAATAATTTCTGAGTCTGTGAATTTTGTAACAGTTTTACCTTTTGTGAGGTGCGTTCAGTTCAGCTACTTGGGCGGAGCTTGAGGTGGCAGGGCAGAGCTTTCAATGACTGAAAAGTTATCACATATTGCAAACCCTGCATACAGCACACCATTTTCTCAAAAACAGAACAATCAATGTAAAAGACAAGTTTACAGTTAGGCAGAATGGTTTCTAAGAGATCAGGATGAGGTTTGGATGACAGGGAGGTAACATCTAACCAATCATATGTCACCATCATCCTGTGTGGGTAAAAGAGTTGCAGAATAAAGCAAAAGAGCATTTTTTTTTAAAGAGTGATGTCAGGAGCAGTTAGTGATACGCTAGTACATATTTTACCTCTCTAGTCCCAGTCATATGTTTGTGTGCTTCCCTGGTAATCAGTGTAAGGGCATCATGTGGTAACATGGCTGTGAGCTGGGAACCTAAAACAAGCTGATTTGTCAGTTGCAAGTGCAGCTGCAGCAACTGCTTTTAGACAGGGTGGAAAACCTCTGTCTACAGGGTCCAGTTTTGAGAAGAAATAGGTTACAGGTCTGTTAGCAAAGTTGTGGTGCTGAGTGAGAACAGATTGTGCAAATCCTACTCTTTCATGTACAAAAAGTATGAAACATTGGCTATAGTTAGGAAGGCCTAATGCAAGAGCTGCTGCTAATGGCTGTTTCAAGTTGTTAAATTACTATTTAGCTTGATCTGACCAGGTAAGGGGTTGGGTACAGGTTGATGGTTAGGACTTTTCAAGAATGGGAGCGGCCAGAAAAGCATAATCTACTATCCACTGTCTGCAGTAACATGCCATCCCTAGAAATGTTTTCATCTGAGACAATTGTGGGTTTGGTGATTTCATCGATGGATTTTACTCTAGAAGGAGTCAAGACTCTTGATAAACCACACAATGTGTGCCCTAAGTACTCGATTTCAGTTTGACACAATTGAGCTGTTTTCTGTGAAAGGACCTCTTTCACAATACATGTAATTTTGCCCACAGCCCAATTTTTTGTTTATTGTGTGGTATTTGTAGTACACCCAGAGACTCCCAAGAATATACCTTTAGAAAATCCAAAAGTCATCCAGGGCCTGTACTATGACCTATTTTATGATCATTGCCATAGGTGTGAGCCGGGGTGCACACTTTACCCCAAAACTTACTCAAACACAAATAATAAATCATCAAATTGGGTCAAATCACCTTCACTGAAGTCTGGTGCATCTTTTGAAATCAAATATAAAGCTAAGTATTACAATTGAAAGAAGATATTGAATTTTAACTGGAAAAAAAATAGTTTTTTTTATGATTTTTTCAACAAATTCAATTCTTTGGAGATGTGTCTGACCAACTTACAGTTGCTGTACACCTAAAATACTTACAAATTATTTGGCCACATATATATTCTCAAAGTGGGAAAAAAATCATCAAATTCTGAGACCGGTAAAGTTGTTCCATTAACAGGTTGGGTTACTGTGGTAGAATCAGGATACTGTTCCATGTCTTGTATATCAGGGAACCTTTAAAGATTTGTTCAGAATTCATCCTTTAAGTATGATTTCTTTTAGAATTTGAATGCTAGATTCAAAACAAACATTTCACATGAAATGTTATTCATTTTAATATTGAACAGCCACAAAGGGCCTGTATATTATGCCTTTGTGATGAGATAATAATGAGCCACTGATACAAGTAAAAACCGATGCAGTTTTGGATTGTTGTAATCAGATTGTATATATCTACAATGACAGCATTACATGAACATTACTTCTGTCAATTTCTGTTTCTAGTACTTATATATACATGTAATCTGTTTTATGGCCTTCGTGTCTTTTTGCATAGCAACAGCTTGGACAATTTTAATTTGTAGACTGGAACTATAGTGAGGGAAAGGGGATCTGAGAAATCCATAAGATGTATGATTGGCTGGTTATTTCATAGAATGGAGTCTTTGAATTTGCTTGTGTATGGTTGGAGGGGTTTCTGATTTTGAAAATGTTTATAATATCCCAAATAATAGATTACAGATGCAACATGTGCACACATGCCAGAGGTTGTCTTTCCAGCAGGACAGAGACAATAATATGCCTTCACAGGATCATCTGATGCATTCTTGTCAAATTGAATCCAAACATTGTGTTATATTTGAGATCTGTGACGAGAATGAATCTGTCCCCTAATGAGATCAGCATCATGCTGGTAAACCCAAATCTCATAGTCACCATCATTTTTTTGATGCTCAGCAATGTAGCCAGGGGACTGTTTGATTTGGTATGTACCGCATGTTATGGTCTCAAGGTATTCCAGATCCACATGAGGGAACGAGATATCAGATGCTTCAAGCTTCTGCCATTCACTACGAGCTCTACGTGACATATTTGTTTTTTATTTTTCAAACCTTTCATGGAATCAAATGACCATGCTTACTAATCTTTCCCAAGCTACACTGTCAAGATATTTTCATACAATTGCAGATATTTTGAAAAAAAAAAATGATGGTATATATATATAAAATACAATGTTTGGATTCAATTTGACAAGAATGCATCAGATGATCCTGTGAAGGCATATTATTGTCTCTGTCCTGCTGGAAAGACAACCTCTGGCATGTGTGCACATGTTGCATCTGTAATCTATTATTTGGGATATTATAAACATTTTCAAAATCAGAAACCCCTCCAACCATACACAAGCAAATTCAAAGACTCCATTCTATGAAATAACCAGCCAATCATACATCTTATGGATTTCTCAGATCCCCTTTCCCTCACTATAGTTCCAGTCTACAAATTAAAATTGTCCAAGCCGTTGCTATGCAAAAAGACACGAAGGCCATAAAACAGATTACATGTATATATAAGTACTAGAAACAGAAATTGACGAAGTAATGTTTATGTATTGCTGTCATTGTAGATATATACAATCTGATTACAACAATCCAAAACTGCATCGGTTTTTACTTGTATCAGTGGCTCATTATTATCTCATCACAAAGGCATAATATACAGGCCCTTTGTGGCTGTTCAATATTAAAATGAATAACATTTCATGTGAAATGTTTGTTTTGAATCTAGCATTCAAATTCTAAAAGAAATCATACTTAAAGGATGAATTCTGAACAAATCTTTAAAGGTTCCCTGATATACAAGACATGGAACAGTATCCTGATTCTACCACAGTAACCCAACCTGTTAATTGAACAACTTTACCGGTCTCAGAATTTGATGATTTTTTTCCCACTTTGAGAATATATATGTGGCCAAATAATTTGTAAGTATTTTAGGTGTACAGCAACTGTAAGTTGGTCAGACACATCTCCAAAGAATTGAATTTGTTGAAAAAATCATAAAAAAAACTATTTTTTTTCCAGTTAAAATTCAATAACTTCTTTCAATTGTAATACTTAGCTTTACATTTGATTTCAAAAGATGCACCAGACTTCAGTGAAGGTGATTTGACCCAATTTGATGATCTATTATTTGTGTTTGAGTAAGTTTTGGGGTAAAGTGTGCACCCTGGCTCACACCTATGGCAATGATCATAAAATAGGTCATAGTACAGGCCCTGGATGACTTTTGGATTTTCTAAAGGTATATTCTTGGGAGTCTCTGGGTGTACTACAAATACCACACAATAAACAAAAAATTGGGCTGTGGGCAAAATTACATGTATTGTGAAAGAGGTCCTTTTGTGACCTCTAAGAGCTAAAGCCTGGAGGGGAGCAACCATATCAGTCTCACAAGCAACATCTGAGGGGGATGCTAAAAGTAAGTCCTCTACATATTATACCTAAAGTAGAACCTCCTGAAAGTGAAAAGATCTTTGAAATCTTTATGTAGTGTACGAATAAATATTGTAAGTTTAACCTTGGGGGTAACCTGGTGAATGTATACTGTTGATTTTCATAAGGGAATGCAAACAAATAATATTTGTATGTAAAGGCACAAAGAGGAATGCACTACAGAGATCAAGTACAGTGTAGTGATTGGAGTTGGCTGGTACTTAAGGCGATACTGTAGATTGGATTTGGGACTAGTGGGAAGCGGGGTAGCACTACTTCATTAATGACTCTCAAGTCTTTCTGTCTGATTCTTGGGAGATGGATATTAGGTTTTAGAAGTATTTGGACTGGTTCAGTAGTTCTAATTAATCTACCATCATTAGAAGAGGAGGCCCAAACAGAGGGGTGAACACCTGAGACCATCCTATTATGCACATCACTTTTTCCTATTGTTGTGGGTTGATTTTGATCTATTAGGGCTGCTAGCACAGCTGTAGGATCGGTCTGACTAGCTTTTAAGAAAATGTAATCTGGTGTTCAACAGATAATACAGTTTAGCTTACACAACAAGTCTCTTCGTAACAGACTTACAGCAGTGGAGTCTGACAGAAGAAAGGAGTGTGAAGTTGTAAAGTGGACATGCATTCACTAAGAAAATCAATGCTGATCAAAATAAGTTCAGATACAGGCAACACATGGATGCCTCATATTCCCATAGCTCTGACTGTTCTATCTGATGCTCTTAATTTAGTTGTTTTTGTTTTTACCATTGAAAGAAAAGCTCCAGTGTCTACCAAAAATTATGTGGCTTTCACGTTAACATTTACCATTAAATGAGGTTCTTCCTCTGAACTAGCCAATTTAATTAATGGAGCTTGTAAAACATTTGTTTCTGTTTCAATTTGGTCACTGTCCTAGCAACTCTGTTTTTTTTTTTTTAACTGTTTTAAGATTAGTTTGCCTTCTGTAAGGTTGTCTAATTGGGTGCTGTACGCAGAGTAAAGTTAGACTGCAAGTTTCCATATGGACAGTTTATCACTTCGTGATTTGGCTTACCATAATAGAAGTACTTTGCATATCCTTTTGTCTGAGAGGTGTGAGGAAGGTTTCCACTTACTCTTTGCTTGATCCCTAGAACCGAGACATTTTCCCAATTGCCCTTGCCCTGCCACTGCATGTTCCTCTGCTTGCTCCACCTGTGTAGTGAGAAACTTAGATAATAATTAATCTTTTGATCAACTCTTTTGACAAACAGTTTTTTTTTTACGTTAAAAGGTTCTTCAAGTAGAAAGAAACTCGTAAGAGCGAGACATATAAGACATGTTTCACAAGAAAAACTGTGAAACAAACATGACACAAAAGCAACAGAAAACACAGAAACAAACATGACCCAAAAGCAACAGAAAACACACATTCCTATGTGTTTAGCAAAATCAAAAAACACAAAAGACAGACTAAAAAATTACTGTCATAAACACCAGCTGGTTTTTATTCAGGTCCTGGACAGTGCTTCCGGAAGACTTGGAGAGAAAAAATAAAATTATGTTGCCTGCTCCAAGTTCTTTGCAGGTACTTAACTAGCATTATTTTGCAATTTGTTAAATCTGTTTAAAATTATTAAGCTAGTTTTAACTCTGCGTTGTGCTTGAAACTTTTTTTCTTTATTTACTGAGCTAATTTTTAACTCTGCGTTGTGTTAAATCTGTTGACTTTCATTTAGATTCTAGTTCTTAGACTTAGGCTTAGCTCTGCACAGTACTTTCTTTTATTTTTTTTTTTTTCTTCCAAAAATTTAACTATTTTTATATTTTTGTGTTACAACATTTTTAAAACTCCATTGGTACCACAATTACCGTACATGTACTTAGCAGGACCGGTTAAACCTTTCTCAGACCTTCCACTTAAAGTCCTTACAAGTTTTCAATCTTTGAGATCCCTCCAAATCAACACCCATGCCTATTTACTTTTGCCCACAATTCACTTACTGTTTCCATCAGTCAGCATTCTACTTAGACCATACAAATCATTTTTCTATGTAAGAAGAGTGAGTCAGATTCTTACAAAATGAAATATATAACTAAGTATTAGGAGAGCAATCATCCCCAGGAGAACGAGTCATCCTTACTTCTTCCCACCAGTCCTGCATAGGCCTTTTTCCCAGTGATCCAAACACTGTCCCTCTATCTTGAAATGTCATCCCAGAACATTTCTCAAGAGTTATTCCTTAAACCCCTTGTCACGACCACACAGCAAACTTACAGAAATTGGATGGCGTCAACTTCTTTGGGACTCCAGTTCCACAGACCTCCAACAACACACAGTAACAGGAATTGGGTTTTCAAAAGGATCCCTTACCTCTTTGAAAAATTTGGATTTAAAGTTACTGGTGTGTCCTTGGTCTGGAAGAAGGAGTCTCCATGGAAGTATGTTGCCATCCGGATCACGGCACCAAATTGTTGAAGAAAAGTTCTCAGAGTCCAGTTTATGGTTTGCTGTGGTGAGGTGACTTTATTGAAGCATGCCGGCAAGCTGGTGAACTGACAGACAGAGTGCAGGTCTGTGTCTGTGAGCTGACCCGGACTGAGGAAGGAGCAGGGTTTAAGTACAGTCTGAAAACAATGGGATACACCAAAAGGGGAAAGGGGGTGCACTGTGACCAGACATTCTAAGTCAATAGCAGACAGAAGACAGACGTCTGAGTGTATTACGACATGGTAATTCAGTAGACAGAGGAGAGATGTCGTTTCCTTTGCCAGTATGCATACAAAGTTCTTTGATCAAGGGTACAAGGATGGGTGGGGTCAGTCTGAGCTGCAGGTGTAAGGAGGTCTATTGTTAGGGAAAGGACCTATGGGGGTGTAGTTACCAGGCTCCAGACAATTTGCATTCCAAGGCACTTGATTTACATTGGAGATAGTTTACAAACCAAGACACTATAGCAACAATTGAACATTTTCCCTATCAGGATACACATATATGCATAGAGACATATATACATATATAAAATATACATATACATATATATACAAATATATACATCCAACACCCAACATGAATCCAATAGCCAGTCAGGAATCCCTCATCCATGGCGGCAAGAAAAAAACTGTTTAGCAGTAGGAAATCTTGATTGTGGATCCCAGTCTCATGATGAACAGCAAATCCACATCATGCTGTGTTGGGTGTGTGGGCAAAGGAACGGAGGTGACAAGTGGACTAAAGTAAGAACTAAAGCTAGTGCAGAGGTGGAAAGAGTACTGAAAATTTGTAGTCAAGTACAAGTACTGTTACATTGCATAAATTGTACTCAATTACAAGTAAAAGTACTGGTGTTAAAAAAATACTTAAGTAAAAGTACAAAGTACTCTTCTTATAAACTACTCAGAGTATTAATTACTTTTGAACCAATGGATGTTTTATTGCATCGTCAATAGCAGGCATTTGATTTGATTCAAAATGTATTCAAAAATATGTTTAAAGCACATTTCTCAGACGAGCAATGCATAGAAAAATTACATTAAAGCAACTTGTTTTGTAAATAAATGTAGATATAAAGCAGGCATTTTGTTTGTTAAAGGAAAGACTTTTTTTTTTTCCCTTGTCTGCATTATTTTTCTGGCTGAGCACTGTGACAGATTACAGCATTGAAAAGACTAATGCATTTTTTTCTTTGCAGTGAGAGATAAGTAAATATGATTCACTGCTACCAGTGACCATCACCAGCCCTCCCTGTAGGCTACTCCATCAAATCAAACTTTATTTAACCCCCGAAGTGAGCTGAAGGGGAGGGCTGTGTTACACCACAGTGTGAAAGAAGGGGAAATAGTGACATAAGACGAGACAAGACAAACGGGGAGGAAGACAGACAGGTAATACTGTTAATTTGAAATAGTAGTCCAAGTGCTGTGCTGATCTAAGTTCATGCGGGAAGTAAAGGCTGTAAGAAACCAGGGACACCGGAGATGTGGGGTCTTGATAGTAGGGGGTGGGGCCATAGGGATGGGACAGGGAGGGAGCATGCATCACAGGACGTGAGAAAATGTGTGAGAATGCCCGACCCAGCATGTTCTGACGGAACAAATCACTTCTTTACGGTAGGTCTTGACAGGAGCTTGAGTATCTGTACAGGCATGCATGTGAGGTGATCACCAAATACCCAAATAGTTGCCCATACCCAGGGAGACCACGGCCGAGGGCACCACCCGAGCCACCAGGGCACCCGAAGTCCGCCGCATGGCCCCCCAAAGCTACCGGACCCAGGAACAGCCCCAGGATCCAAAGGGGCACCAACCCATCCCCGTGAAGGCACCAAGGACACCACCAGGGGGTCCGAGGCAGCGCCCCCCGCATACGGCATACGGCACCCGCCCCTGCCAACCACCCGTCCACCCAGCCCCAAGCCACACCCACCCCCTACGTCCAGCCACCCGCACCCCCCCACTGCAGGCCAGAGGCCCCCAGCCCTCCAGGAGCCAGATTCCCCGGGACCAGGCAACCCCCCCAGAGAAGGGGGCCCCCGGTTGGTCTCATGTTGGTCCGGGTCCCAGTCGCAGCAAGGTTTTGGGTGGGGCGGAATGGGGCGGGATGTGCGGTGGTGAGGTCGAGCCAACGCCCCTCCCCCCAGAGGAGCCAGGGCCAAGAGAAGCACTGGAAACTGATGCACGAAGGACCAAGGAGGCCCCCGGACCACCCGCACAGAGCAGTAACCCACAGGCAGCCACCCACACCGAGGTCCACAGCGAGCGACAGGCCCATGGATCCCGCACCACAGGCCACCGAGAGACATGAAACCCAGAAGGCGCACCCGCCCCCCAGGAGCCGCCCCAGGCCCCCACCCGCAGGTACCAGAGCCCAGCTGCGCCCGAAAGCCACCGACACCGTCGCACTTGATAGAGAGGTGCTTCCCAGCACAGAGTCCCAGCCATAAGGGGCTGGACCCCACCAGCCGCACCAAGCTTAAACTAATGATTCACCCCTTGTTATTCTGTATCTTTGATCCCCGACAAAGATACATTATCCCTTCACCGTGCCTAAGTGCAGTTCTAAGTGTGATGTGGTGCATTAAAACTGGGGAAAAACAGGTCAGGTGGGAGCCCTCCGACCCCCCCCCCCCCCCCGCCTGCCCCAGACAAGTGGATGTCGAGGTGCAATAAAAAATGAGGGCAGGTGAGGCAGGTGAGAGGCGGGCAGAGAGGGGTCACAACCTAAACCAGACTGCGCTCCCCCTCCCCCGGCACCCCCCACCCCCCCCAAGTTTGTGTATGTAGTGCAGTTAAAATTGGAGGATGAGAGGGGCAGGGGGGGCGAGGTATTAGATCCCCTACCACCCCCGACTCCAAGTACCCTAAATGTCGTGTGTGTACCCAGGTGAAAATATATACAAGAGTGCAGTGTGTGAGTAGTGAGGTGCAAATTAGAGGCTAGGCTAGTGAGGGCCGGCCCCGAACTAGCCAGGACAAAGTGGGGGTGTGGGAGCGGTGCCAAATGGCCCCCCGAACAGCAATCCCAAGGACCCGCAGGCGATGACCCAGACGGGCCCCAGCAGCCAGGCGCACCCACCAGGAACACACCTCCCAGTGGACCGCAGCACCAGAGCCACCGACCCACTGAAGACCCAACCCAGGCGGACCACCCCCGGGACGCCGCTCCCCACGGGAAGACCGCAGGACCCCCCAGGGCCCCGGGCCAGCGAGTCACCACACCCACCCCAGGCCCTGACCCACTGAGGGAGGCAGGACTGATAAAAGGCGACACCCACCACGAGGAAACCCAGCCCCATAGCTGTTCCAGAAACCGCCCCACCCAGGACCCACACCAGCCGGAGCCCCCACCCGGAGGCAAGCCTAGCCCCAGCAGCAGACCCCCAGGCAGCAGGAAGCCCCCAGCCCCCCTGCAAGGGGGAGAGGGAGGCAGGCGAGGAGGAAGGAGGAGGGAAGGGGCCGCAGGGCAGACAGCAGGAAGGAAGAGGTGCGGGCGCGCCGTGGAGGAATCCCCCACCCCAAAGCCCCGGGGAGGCAGCCAGCGCCACCCCAAGACCCCACCGACCACGCATAGATCCAGCAGCTCCGGAGCGCAGGAGGCAAGCCACAGAAAACTCCAGCACCTCACGAGGAAGCCGCCAGGCCAGTGGGCCCCATAGGGCAGTGGGTCAAGTCTGGGTACCTAGATGAAAAGATGCCCCCGACTACCATCACCAAAGTATACTCATCGTCTTGGGGTCCCAGGGAACTGTACTATTTTAAAGAGTAGAGGAGAGAGCTTGTGTATTGTATTGTGTGTGTGGGTGTGCGTGTGTGTGGGGGTGTGTGTGTGTGTGTGAAGGGTATTGGCTGGCAGAAAAGAAGAAATAAATAAATAGATAAGGCGAGAAGAGAATTAAGTACTTGTTGTTTTTAGGTGTGTAAAAAATCAATAAAAAGTGACCAGTGAGCTTGATGCTCTGCAGTGTTGTTGAGAGGAGAGGCTAGGTTTTCCAGGGAAATGTAATCAGAGAGGAGATTTTTCCATTGGGTTAAATATAGGGAGTTCCTTGATTTCCAGTTTAAGAGGATTGTTTTCTTGGCAATGGCTAAGGCCACAAGGAGTCTGTTTTTACTTGTATTAAAGTTAAGTGAAGATACATCACCAAGTAAGCAGAGTGAGGGAGATAATGGGATGTGGCTTTCCAGAAAGAGGGACAGGGACTCTGTGACTTTTTTCCAGAACTGTCTGATGGGTGTGCATTGCCAGGTGGCGTGAATATAGGTGTCAGGACAGTTCTGTGTGCAATATGGACACGTTTCTGACCTGAAACCCATTTTAGACAATTTTTGTGCAGTGTAGTGAGTTCTGTGAAGGACTTTATACTGTATGAGTTGAAGGTTTACGTTTTTGGTCATAAAATAAATGTTTTTTAAGATTGTAGCCCAGAAGTCAGCATCAGGAGCAATAGAGTTCTTCTTAACATTTATTAGAGGGTAATGCTATGGATTTGTCAGTCTGTAGTATTATTATTTTATATACCTTGGAAAGAAGTTTTTTTGGAGAGAGGATGTTAATAAGCTCCTCGGATGATGAAGGAAGAGACAAATTTATGGTTCTAATATTAATCTTGGATTGGACAGATGTTTTGACTTGTAGATATTGTAGGAAGCTGTTGTTTCCGATGCCAAACTCCTGGACCAGGTGGTGGAATGGGACCAGGGTGTTATTGTGAAAAATATGTTTAAGATGTGTGATGCCTTTTTCAGCCCACGCATTCAGGTTAAGTGGTTTTTTATTACTTAGAAAATCAGGGTTATGCCAGATTGGAGTTAAATTGGATGGTGCAAGGCTAGAGTTTGTGATTTTGTGGAATTTCCACCTGGCTGTCAGTGTTGAAGCTATTGTTCCTGCATTGAAACAAGGGTGATGCTTGATGGTTTGACTGAGGAATGGGAGGTCTGAAATAATTATGTTTTCACAGATAGTTTGTTCTATATCTAACCAGCTGATATCTGATTGAGTTGGATGTGTCCATTTGTATATATACTGCAGTTGATTTGCCAGAGAGTAGTGTTGGATGTGTGGGGCATCTAAACCTCCTTGCAATTTTGGTTTTTGTAGGGTTGTAAGTTTGATCCTTGGTGTTTTGTTTTTCCAATAAAATTTAGTGAACATTGATTCTAAATCTTTGAACCATGTGAGAGTTGGATGAATTGGAATCATTGAAAAAAAGTAATTTATTTTTGGAAGTATTGTCATTTTAATGGTTGCTATTCTTCCTACAATGGATAGTGGTAAGTTCATCCAGCGCTGGAGGTCATTGTCTATTGTTTTAAGCAAAGGGGTGAAATTAAGTCCGATCAACTCTGACAGCCTGGAGGAAATATTAATGCCCAGGTATGTGATGTGGCCTGAACATAAAGGGATAAGTGATATATGTCGTGCTCCATCCCATCTGGTGTTGTATAATAGAAGAATAGAGGATTTGTTCCAGTTTATTGAGTAATCTGAAATCTTGGAGAATGATTCAATGAGATTCACTGTTTCCTGCAGAGACGATTGAGGGTCTCGTAAAAACAGTAAAATGTTGTCAGCATACAAACTAATCTTATGTTGAATTCGGGATGTTTGAATTCCCTTGATGTGGATGTTCTGGCGTATGGCTGCTGCTAAAGGCTCTATAAAGATGGTGAATAGTGAGGGAGAGAGTGGGCATCCCTGCCTTGTCCCCCTGTGCAGTGTGAAACTTTGTGAAGTCAGTCCGTTAGTGGTGACAGTAGCTGAAGGAACAGTGTACAGAATCTTGATCCAGTGAATAAATGAATCCCCGAAGCCAAATTTTCTTAGAGTAGTGAAGAGAGTTTTCCAGTTTACTCTGTCAAAAGCTATTTCTGCATCTAAGGTTGCTATGATGGTTTCTTCCCGTTGTAATGATGAGTAATGGATTAAGTTGAACAATCTACGCGTGTTACTGGATGACTGTCTACCTTTGATAAAGCCGGTCTGATCGTGGTGGATTATAGAAGGAGTTATTTTTTCTATCCTGTGTGCTAGAGCTTTACTGATGATTTTATATCTACATTGATTACAGAGATTGGATGACAGTTTGATGGAAGCGTTGGATCTTTATTAGGTTTTTGGATGAGTGAAATTTCAGCTGTATTCATATGTGTTGGAAATCTAGACTTTAATTTTATTTCAGTTATTGCTCTCATAAAGAGAGGAGACAGAATAGGCCAGAAGTGTTTATAGAATTCAACAGGGAAGCCATCAGGACCTGGTGCTTTGTTGTTTGGCATGAGGCGTAGGGCTGTAGAGAGTTCTGTTTCTGTTATTGGTGAATCTAGTGCTTTGGATTGTTCAGGAGCAATCTTTGGAAGTTCAATGTTGTTCAGAAAAGAGTCTATGTCTTCCTGTCTTGGTTCATTTGTAGATGAGTTAAGGTTGGTGTAAAATTTTTTAAATATTTCATTTATTTCCTGTGGTGAATTGGTAGGCTTCCCTGATGAGTCTTTAATAGTTGCGATTGTTGTTCTCTCTGTATTTTGTTTAATCAGATTTGCTAAATATTTACCAGATTTATTGTTATGATGGAAGTTTTCTTGTCTGAGTCTCTGAATTAAAAACTGGGCTCTCTTATTTAGGATCTTGTTCAGTTGGAACTGATATTTTCTTAATTGTTTCTGTGTTTTTTCTGTTGGGTTGCTTGCATTCAACGTATCTAGTAGCTTTATTTTTTGTTCTAGTTTCACTTCATATTCCCTTTCCTTTTTTTTCTTATAGACAGAGAATGATATGATTTTACCTCGTAGAACTGCTTTACCTGTTTCCCACAGCACTCTGTGGGAAACAGGTAAAGCAGTGGGTGATGTCTCCGGGGAATCATTTATTTCAAGGAAGGAAGCCCACTCTCTCCTGAGATAGTTGTCAAATTCTGGGTCTTTAAGAAGAGATGAGTTAAAACGCCATTTAGTGATGCGTTTGGGTTGGTTAATAGGATTCCACCTGAGTGTTACTGGGGCATGATCACTAATGATTATGGGGTGAATTTTTGAATCAGAGATCTGTGATATAATTGAGTTGCTGGTCAGAAAGAGGTCAATGCGTGAGTAGGAGTGGTGAACTGGTGAGTAGAATGAATATTCTCTGGCAGATGGGTGTTGTAGTCGCCAGCCATCACCAAGACCGAGATCACTCATGAACTGTTTTATGGTATTAGTAGATTGCCAGGTGCGGTTAGTTTTTACTCTATTAGATTTATCAAGTGTTGGGTTAATAGTTGTGTTGAAATCGCCTCCTATAATTACTGGGCCGTTGGAAACATTTAATAAGGAATGAAAGAAGTTATAAAAGAAGGAAGGATCATCATTGTTTGGGCCGTAGATATTGCCAATTGTTTCCGGACTATTGTTAATTGATATATTAATGATTATAAAACGTCCCTCAGGGTCTGTAATGGTTGTGTTATGGACAAATGAGATTTTTTTATTTATCAATATGCATACACCTCTTTGTTTAGAGTTGTAAGGGGCTGAGAATCTGTGAGAAAACAGTGCTGATTTTAATTTGTCATGGTCTGAATCCGAGAGGTGTGTTTCCTGTAACAAGCAAATAGCTGCTTTTAGATCATTTAGGTGATTAAATATTTTAGTTCTTTTTGTCTGGGAGCCAATACCTCTGATGTTGCAGGTTACAGGACAAAAATTTTTTGAACCTGCATAGAACAGTTTAAACTTTTCCCAATACACTGTGAACAACTGACTGGCAAGTGTCTTAAACTTAGACAAATTAGCATTTCTGTTACACTTCACTTTCTGAACCTCTTGTTCAGTTTCAGCAGCAGCTGGTTTTCCAAGTTGACAGAGTCTATTCGGCTTCATTTGGCTGTGAAGAGCAGTCCAGCGCAGCTAAAAAGTCGTTCACATGCAGCAGAGGCAGGCAGAGGTGTATTCAGCTTGAGAGAGAGCTTCTTAATGGCTGAGAAAGAGTGCAGCAGCTCCATGGTGTCTGTGGCACAAGCAAGATAACCATCAAGCTCAACTGGACTTTGCAGCCTTCTTGAGACTGGTCTGGAGAAGAAATCATCTTCATCAGATGACTCTTTTTGCTGATGCTCACTCTCATGCTCCCTCATTTCAAGATGTTGTTTAATGTATGTCAAGGCTGTAATTGCAAGTAGATAACACAATTTTGTTATTTAAATTTCAGTGACTATTCCCGAGAACACAAACTTAAATCAGCTAATTCACAAAGAGGATTCTTTGGTATTAAGGACAGACCATCAATAACTGACAACTTATTAGTTGAGTCATGACTGAGATGTTATAATGTATACTCACTTTCAAACAAAACAATACAGAAAAATTAGATCACATGAATCTTTGAAAAAAATCTGGTCTTACCCGCCTCTATTACATGTGCTCCGTCAGTCCAGGAAGTCTTGAACTTGAGTAAGAGGACTGCAGCTGCAGCCGACTCTGGATCCTCCATCATCGGTCCAAAACGCTTTTGAAGACCATTTTGCAGGGCTTTGATGAGTGGCATGCATGTTTTGCTTGATGTCTCCAGCCTGCTAAATTTGGATAGTAGTTGTTGGATTATTGGCAACAGCCATCCCATGAAGGAAGTGGACTCAGACTGGAGGATGCTTTCACCAGCGGCTTCATGGTGTTACAGTACTCCCTTAGGAATGGCAAGGTAGGTTGAATTCCACCGTGTTGCATTGGGACGAATGATCTGTAGCTCACACTTGTCCTCGACTGCTTCATTTGCCAAATGAGACCGGCCAGTTTTGTTCCAAATGGCCTGGCATTTTGCAAAGGTTGCACAGGAGAGCCTCTTGTAGGTGTCATTCAGGCTCTCTGCCAGGGCAGCATCGGTTGTTGCCACAAGGTTTAGCAGGTGACATGCACATTGCTGATGAGAAGAAAGTTGATATTCCAAACCAGAGTCTTCATCAAGGATCGGACTTGCATCATGGTATTCAATATGGTCAGTCAGGTCAAGAGCATCTGAGTCTGCTTCATCTTCATCTTGTTCTGCATCATTTTGTGCCCCAAACACATGGAAGGCCTTGACAAAGTTGGATCCACTGTCAGTTGTGGTTCTTACAACTTTGCCTCTAATCTTGTTTTGGCAATGGACCTTATCAAGAGCACCAGCAAGCATGTCAAATGTGTGAGACCCTCTCAATCTTTTGCATGCTAGCGCTGCAGATCTTCTTTCCAGGGTCTCTTCCTCTATCCAATGGTATGTGACCCCAAGGTAACTTTTCTGATGAGCTGACCAGCAATCAGTAGTGGTAGCAACAAATTTGACTTTAACCAATGCTGCAACCAAAGTCTTCTTCATGTGATCAGCAGCTTCACAGATTCTGGCACGGACAGTGGGTCTGGAGATGACTTTGGCTTGAGGTTGCAATGTGGTAACCAATTCTTTGAAATCCGTCTGTTCTACCACTGCAAATGGCTGTAGACCCTCACGTATGAAATTGATGACAAGCTTGTCAACAGTTGCTTGTGGAACACGCTTTTTTGCAGCTCTCAACATCATGTCTAGTAACTTGGCTTGCTTGTTTGCTGAGAGCTTGTTGGATGTAGCTGTGGTCTTTCGTTGACGAGATGTTGCTGCCACAGTGATTTCATGGTACTGCTCAATCTTCAATGGATGTTTCCTCTGTAGAGATTAATATTATCCCACATCATGTTCAAAACAATACTTAATCACATCATTACAATTAACACAGAAGGAAAACACTTTTTTTTTAAATCATTCAACTAGAGTAACAAGTTGAGCAAAGCTTTCACTGTTTGCATAGTATGAAAGGGTGGTAAATTTTGTTAAACTTTGCAGATATACTGCTGTATTAATTCACAAGTGTAAATCAATTTTGAAGGATCTTTTCAAAAAATCTATTTCTGTATAGACTCTAAATTCTGTAATCTGTATACTATCTGTAAAAAGAGCATTGACCAATGTATCAGTATCTAAATAATTTAACTCCCTTTTTTTACTATAAGCCTAAAAAAATCCAGTCTCAGACTCTTGTCATTAAAAAAAAAACAACAGAGCAAAATACATATCAAAACTAAATTATAGAGTTAACATATAAACACAATCCAAATTATGTTCTGTTAAAAAGAAAATCATATCAGACAACATATAAGCCAATACTAATTAGATCCATATCACTGTGATAAACCAATATCAGGCCTATGAAACTGATCAGCTGATACATCAGCCTGGCTCTAGTGGCAACGCATGAATAGATTGGGCAATGTATCCCCCCACCCCTTAATGACACGTTAACATGACATGGTTAATTTTCAATGGATGGAATTTGTGTTCTAGTTTTATATAACGTACAGTCACTCTAGCACAAAATATAGGCTTGCTGTATGCGGGCCTGTAAAATGACTACAGATTTTATTTATTGTAATGTCGGTGGCAGGGGCGGGGTTAGGGGGTGGCTACTTGGGCTCAAGCCCCAGATGCTTTCTGAAAAGCCCCAAATCTGAAGTAATGTGTAGTACCGGAGTTCAACAGAAGTATATATTATATACAAAGCAAACAGGCATGATGGGACATGTAAACTAATATTTTGTTGAACAACTCTTTGAGACAATCATTGAAAATCAAGCTTTTTCTGTAACTCTCCATCAGACTTCTGCACCTGTTCACAGGTATTTTGGTGCTCTAATTTGTCCAGGACAGTTTTTTTTTTTTTTTAAATTACTCTTTTCAACCACAATTCCAAAGCAATGTCTTATTTCAGTAAATTAAAATTTAGCCAATTTTTATTTATTATAACTATTTCAGTTTCTAGTTATTTGAGTGACTACTGTGAATTTTCTTTAATGGAAGGGTATGAATATATTTGAGGATGCTTGTATATATATATAAAACATGGCTCAAATCCATCTTAATGTAACACAATTGCTGCAAAGTGGTTAGAATTTGGAAATTGAGAAGCTGTATCATTTTTAAAAAAGCACCAATTTTTTGCACATGCTAAAAAAAATCCATCACTCATCTGGGCTAAGCCCCGGAACTTCTTCAAGCCTAAACCCACCCCTGGTAGGTGGCTGTCCAAATATTAAGCTACAACAAGAATTGTAGCTCAATTTTGCATGCACGTACGCACGCGTTAGCTAGCTCTGTCTTATTTTAATTTCAGGCTAACCCACGGCAGTGACAACCTCTTTGCAGGCTTATCTTAGCCAAACTAATATCCTTTACACATGAAAAGTAATAAAGCAATATTAGACAAGGATAGTTGTAGATCCTCTTACCGCAATGTGTTTTTTAAGATTAGACGCTGAAGTCTTGTAAGCTGATATCACCGTAGAAGTCAAAGTTTGCATTGCATCTGGACGCTGTCTCTTTTTCTCCCTCTGTAGATGAACAATTCTTCCAGGTACGGCCACGGGCACTCGTCCTCCGTATTTGTCTTCATTTTTGCTGTTGACAGTGTTGTCCTCCGTTTCCATTTTAGCGTTTTTATTTATAAATCAGTCTACAAGTAAGTCTCCACTCCGCTGCGTAGACGTATCTCCAGACACCTGTGCCTGCTGCACTGGAGTGTCATTTCCTTACGTCATAAGTTAATTGACGCGGTCGTGATATTGTGGGCATATTCTGGGTGTACTCAGTAGCGACTTATGATTTTAAATGTAGCGGAGTAGATTACATGGTGTAAATTGTACTCAAGTATGAGTAAAATTACATACTTGAAAAAAGTACTCACCAAAGTACAAGTACCCAAAAAATCTACTTAATTACAGTACCGTGAGTATTTGTAATTCGTTACTTCCACCCCTGAGCTAGTGACAGATGCATGGGCCAATCATAGACCTGTCTTTATCATATCTGTCTCTGCTGAATACAAATTTATTAGAGGTTAGCCCCTTGAGATGCAACATCTCGTCTTCAACTGCGGTCAAACTAGCCGTCACTCGCAGATCGGTGGTCAAACTGGCCGTCATTCTATTCGAGGTGCACGCTTACACTAAGCTTTACGGCATGCGCGTTGAAACGGCCCAGTGCAATGCTTCCGGTTTTCAAAATAAAACGTTAAAACATGATCTATCCACAAACTATGAAGAAAGCTTCCATTGACAAAGTCATTCACAATTTCAAAGTAAAAGTCTTAAATTGTGTCACTGAAAATTAACTTTAAGTAACTGAGTGAGCAAAAAATTCTGCGTTTCAATAATTTCAGACAATGGCGGGTCTGTACGAGTTCAGGACCACTCTGACTAGAATAGGATGAAATATTATTCATTATTGCTGAAAAAATAATGATGATTTTCAAAGTCAAAGTCTTATGTCATTGCCTGAAATAGCTTTATTACTGTGATTTGGGTGGCTCTACAAATGTTATTTTCCATAAGTTCTGACAATGGCTGATTAAAGTGTTTTCAGGAACACTCTGACAACACACAGACCCATTATCCAGCGTTTTTACTGTAGAATTATGGAGATTTTCAAAGTAAAAGTTCTAACATCATAACCACAAAATAGCTTTTTTTCTGTGATTTGGGTGGCTCTAAAATTGTCATTTTCCATAAGTTCTGGCAATAACTGGTCTGAGTGTGTTCAGGAACACGCTGACAACACACTGACCCATTATCCAGCGTTTTTACTGTAGAATTATGGAGATTTTCAAAGTAAAAGTTTTTACATCATAACCACAAAATAGCTTTTTTTCTGTGATTTGGGTGGCTATAAAATTGTCATTTTCCAAAAAGAAACTTAACACAACAGTGTAGTATATTAAAAAAAATCCTTAAGAACTCCAATTTTTATTCTGTATGTCTTTTCATTTGCACAGACAGCAATGCCAGTCACTGCCTACAGCAGCTTGCTGCCTTGCAGTGTCCATCTGCAAGCACTGGGTTATGGAACCACCTGGAACAAGTGTCACACTGAATCTGAGAAGGAGTAGATAAGTGGAGAAATCAGATTAGCATGCAGAAGATATTTGCAAACAAAAACTTTTTGTAGGTAAGGTGATGAAATAACCCAGTTATCCATCCATCTTCCACCAGTCATCCGGATCCGGGTCACAGGAGCAGCAGAGTCATCAGCGTAGCCCAATGATCTCTGTCCCCGGCCACTTCCACCAGCTCCACTGGGGGGATACCGAGGCGTTCCCAGGCCAGACAAGAGATGTAATCTCTCCATTGTGTCCTGGGTCTACCCTGGGGTCTCCTCCCAGTTGGACATCCCCAAAACACCTCCCCAGAGAGGCATCTGGGAGGAATCCTCACCAGATGCCTGAACCACCTCATTTGGCTCCTCTTAACGTGAAAAAGCAGCGGCTCTACTTTGAGCCTCTCCCGGGTGTCCGAGCTTCCAACCCCTATCTCTACGGCTGAGCCCCTGTGGGCCCCAACCCCCAGGCCTGACTCCAGGGGGGGCCCACCCTCTGGCCAGGGTGAACTGCTCCCTGTTATTAAGATCCATTGGAGTCTATGACTGCACTTAGTCTGGCCTCTCACCTCGGACCTGTTTGCCATGGGAGACCCTACCAGGGGCAGCTACCCCTGACAACATAGCTCCCAGCGTCATTTAGGCACTCAAACCCCTCCACCACGATAAGGTGGCAGCCATGGAAGGGACCCAGATATTAGTTGGTACATTTACTTTTTGCTAATATGTATGTGCTCAAATGCATGCACACAGTGCATGGCATTGCATTACATTAACAAATGCTTTTAAGTCACCTTGTATACACTTTCCAGTGGCATGAAAAGGTAATATTTTACTGTTCTTATTTTACTGTTATCTTCATTGGCTTAAGACCTGTGTAAATACTTAATCTCTTCATTCGTCTCATGTTATCTCTCAATTGTTTTCATTGTATTTAATAGAAATACTTTCTGATAAATACATTAGCATACACACAAAAGGGGTAGATTTTAAACAAGTAAAATAATAATTACCCAGTAAGTGACAGAAGGTCCTGGACCAGATGGTTTGATAGCTGAACACATTGCACAGTTGTTTTCTGTGTCAAACACTGACATAAAAGCAAAAATGTTAGATCTTGAGTACTACTTTTTCACATTTCACACAAAAAAATTAACCTACCTGAAGCCTTCAGTATTTCCAAACCCAAGACTGTGCGTTCATGGGCCATCAGTTTTTTTGACGTCCCAAATTCCATTTGGGGTTTCTTTGGGAAGGCTTTCATAACTTCCTTTGCCATCTAAATGAAACAGGAGATGTAAATGGGAGGACAGAATTCATAATAATATTGGAACAAGAAATTTAGTACCAATTGTTAATATCCTTTATATCAAATTTATAAACAATTGCAAAATCAGGTATTTTAACAAATAATATCCTTACTTTGATGACAAGTACCCCACAGCTACTGCCATCCTTCTGAACTGGGTGTCGCATCACTCCTCCTTTCCATTTGATGTCCACCCAGTCAGTTCTGCTGAAGCAGGCTCTTCTCATTTTGAAGTACTCACTGTATAAGAACGACACACACACACACACACAAATACATATCTATCTATCTATCTATCTATCTATATATATATATATATATATATATATATATATATATATATATATATATATACTTTTGCTCATAAAATTTGAATTGAATATTTTTTACCCTTTTTTTTTGCCATCTCATGAAATCATTGAGGAAAAAGTGATTTAATCTGCATAGATAAAATACATAAAGTCTATAACTTCTCAAGTCCTTATTGACAAATCTCTTCCAAGCATATCTGTTAACACTGATAAATTTACTGATATGTGTGAATAGAAATTAAAAAAGTAATATGTCAGAAAACAAAATTATTTCAAGTTAATGTGCAAAAATGTCCATGCATATAAATGATTTGGTTTATACAGTTGAGTGTTTAAAATTGTAAGTACCACAGTCTTTTAGCAGCATTGTTGGACTCTTCCAGCTCTTTGGGGTTGCTTGCTGGATCTACTAAATAGACCATACCATCTGCTGCATTGATGTACTGTAACCACATGAAACACATAAAACACTAAAGAATTTATTTTTTAATATCACCAAAACAATGAGAAAATATAAATATAGGCAGTACTAACCAGAAACTTCCAGTGTACATTGTTCACATCTATGAAAGAGATGGCTGCTTCGTAACAGTCAAAGTTTATCTGAAATATATCAAAAATACAAATACAAGTTAGTACAATCGATTGGACAGTTTTTGTTTGAAGCTCATACCTTAGATATCGCATTCATAACATAAAGTTAAACAAGCATGTTTACTGTTTCAGGAACTGACATACCAACACGTGTGAAGCTGTTAACCTTTGTATTTCTCCATGACAATTTACCTTCGACAAACTCTGCCTGCTGACAGCCTCTCTTTCCCCAGTGAGAATTACACCTGTTGTGTAATGATTTAAAATGTAAATCCTGCTCCCCAGATTGAGCTGATTCACAGTAATGTGAAACAGGCTTTCGATGACCGAAGCAGATTTGTACATTAGTGTGCAGGCATTCTTCAATAAGACACAATTCAATTTAAATATCTGAAATTTTATACCAATATGTTTGCAGTGACTGCAAAAGAGAAAATTACATGGTTAATACAGTTTCTGTTTGGATTACTTGGACTGCATACCTCGCCCGTAAGCCACTGATGTGGTCTCAGACTCTGTAGTTCACTGTGTCTTATTACAAAGCTGTTGCCTTTTATTTGTGAAGGCACCAAAGACACAACTGCTTCAGTGTCAGGCTTCTTCCACAGTGATGATAGCTGAGGGTCGGAAAATTTTTTTATTCTGGGGCCCTTAATGTACTTGGCAGAAGAATAGTCACACATTGGCAATTAAATTTCCTAATCTTATAAGTATCCATCTATCTGTCTGTCTTTCCTTAATATTCGAAATTCAATCTTCAAAACTTACTGTATGTTTGTACAATTTATGCCTTCTGTGAGTCTCATTTGAAATGTTATTGTAGGTGGCATTCAATGTGAATGCCTGTTTTCTTGTCTTTGTCATTGTCATCTTCCCTAGACAACTAATTTCCATCTTAAAATATTGTCAGTTTTAGTAGAACATAGGACATAATGAGAACATTTGTAGAAAGTCAATACATTATGACATTCTCAGTACTGGTAAGTTCTTCTTCACAAGATCACCTGTGATGAAGTATCCTCATGGGGCTCTGTCACACCAGATGTCAACTGGGCTTGACTCTAAAAAAATAAAAATACTGTCAGGAATACTCTCATCACAGATTTAACCACTTTTTGCACTTATGGTTAGCACAGTTGTATTTGGCAGACATGTTCTGCTCTTAGCTCTTGGCTCTAAGAAAATCAGTGCAGCATGTCACAGATCTTACTGAAAGAGCAAACCTTAATTCCTCCCATGGAGATATGCAGAACAGAACCTGAATGTACACGTAATGATAATGACATATTGCAAACAAGAAACAATTCAACATAAACGAAAATGAGCAGACTGAAGCAGGTAGAGATTGGGGTGGTGGAGGAAAATTGCACACAGTTTCAGCAGAGTGAATGTAATGCAGGAGGAGTGAGAGGCAGAATGGTTTAAATAGATCGCATTGTTGTCTGAGTGTGATATGATTGGTTGCATGGGGCGGTACTCAGATCAGCTGATAACTGCTGCGGGCAGGTCTACCTTCTTCTGCCTGAAGTGACGCAGAGCTCCACAAATGAATGCCAGTTAACTCATGTTAACTGTATACCCCAAAACCAACAACTTTGTACAATATTTATTGTTTTTACATTTCAATGCAATTCACTGTCAGCCATTGGGTAAGTATGCCAGAAAGGAGTACCTGTGATGAAACAGAATCCTGAGAACCTGTAGAAAGTTCTTCCACATCCTTGTCGGTTTTCTTCTGTGTGACCTGAGGAGAACAAAAGGGTTTCATATGATAAACATTTAAATCCGTATTTTATTTCTCCACACATGGAACACTGTATTGGACCTGCCTGTTTCTTGGTCTTCATGAAAACAAAAGGCTTGCTTATGGGAGACACATAAGCCCCTCTCCTGTGTTGCTTCCTTTTCTTCCAGATCTCCACATCTACACGATGTGTCTGCAGTCGATCAAGAGTATTAAAATAATTAACAGTATTGATATTAACTTCTGAGCAAATACACTCCTATGTTGCATTCATGCTTTATTTTTCCATTTCACTCAACCATATTTTCTCATCAGACACAAATGTCTTTTGATCTGTTACTTTGAACTTTTTATCATTAAGACAGACAGACAGACAGACAGATAGATAGATAGATAGATACTTTATTGATCCAGAGGGAAATTGAAAAGGTTAAATAACAGATGATAAATGTTTCTAGTGACATTATGGTGAAAATTCATCAAAGCATTTATACTGTCAAAGCATCAAATATTTTATCTTCTTCTTCCTCCTCATAGAGTCGCCGTATTCCCTTAACAAGGCTTTTTGGGTGCTCTTGTACGTGTGTACAAAATCATCTAGCCTTGTAAGTCGCCTCTGTTGGAATCTGATTTTTTTGAGATCCCACTGACTTTTTTCCATTATTCCCTGGGTGCGATTGTCTGTGGTGTAATTCTACATTGGAAAATAAAAGTTATACCAAGATTTAATATTTCCTTTAGCTACATTTTAAAATGGAACATCCATGACAGCATAATAAAAAAAGACTTAGTCCAGATACAAACGATTTTGGTTATGATACCTGTGTGGTTTGAGAGGCTGCTCTTTTGTATCTTTGTGCCAGCTTCTCATACACAGCACCAGAGCCATGACGTCCAAGGTCACCTACAAAAATAGTACACAAGCCTTTATACTTAAATAAGAGTATTGTAACAAGCAATACTGTAGTACAAGCTTTTGCCAGTGACCAACCCAGAAGAAGGCCTGACCACAGTCCAGCTTGAGGCAGAAAATACTTCAGCAATGAAGGGATGAAGGTTGGGCTGTAGTATAAGTTTGGCTCCCCTGTTGTCTCCACTTCTGCATTCTTTATCACTGCCTCAAAATGGTGCTGGAATGCTGTTGGTCCCACTTCAGTCTAGCGAAAAAGTGTTCAACTAAGTAAAGCTGCATTTCAGTCTTAGATCCTCTTAGGCCATGGACAATTTCACAGATGAATGAATAAATAAACTTGTGTGAATACAGTCATACAACATCAACATCAACAGATCTCTATTGATTTATTATTGTCCAGTATTATAAGTTCATTTATGTAGTCTGTCTTTACTTTCTGTTTGATGTTCTGATTTAGATTTATTGACTTAAAAAGAAATCAGTTATAACTTTGACCTAGACGATCACTTGAACAGATCCAGTTTCTAAATAAAGCTGCAAGCAGCGATTAGCAGGCCCTCGCCCTGTGTGCACCCGGAGGGGTATTGTTGCAGCCACCATATATGCTGTAAGGTGTTCATAAGTAAAAAGCCATATATGTAGATTATTTGTGTCACCTACAGTTAGCAGGCGTGGATAATTTGAATCATAGATAGTGTTGCAGTACTGCGTTGGACCACTAGGTATGTCTGTGACTTTGATTTATTCATCATCCTCAGTAATGTCTATGAGAGATCCTGAAAGACTATGAATGATTAGAAGCATGTTTGAAGGTGTTTATTGCAGTAAAACAAGAGTTCCTGTGGACTAGGGGGTGCTGTAGTTTAGATGTAACAAGCTTATATTTGCACTCAAGTAGTGACAGAGAATGTGAGTGCGTTTTGGTCCAGATCCAACAATGCAAATGAATGTTACTGAGGTTTGCAATTCAGCAAAGAAATGGTCAACTTTGCAGGGGCCACATGTGCCGAAAGTAGTTCATTAGCAAAAAGGCATGTGACTTTTGTGGCCACACCTTGTGGCCTTTGCAGGTGGCCACCATAGACTTCATATATAGATAGATCATTCATAGAATGATTACATACCACACAGTCTTGCTCAATGATTGAGGTGTCAATGGCTGCTTGTCCCTCCCTTTTCATCAGAAGTTGCAGATTGCTGAAGTGCTTTTCAACATTGCGCTTACTGTGGGAGCTTGAAAATAGTACAGCAGCGCTGACAACAACTTCGTCAAGCTCTTTTAGGGTTGTGGCCTGCGTCATGAACCCAAAGACATGCATGGCCAGGCGGTAATGTTTGGAGGCACTGCAAGGACATGTTAACAATTTCAATTTTAGAAACCTTTCGCAATGTCTTGTTGAATAATCTTGAACAATTACCATATTGACAAACAAAAATCACTCACTTTTTTCGGCAGAGATCCTTGGCATTCTTCAACACGTGACTGAGACAGCGGTGAATAATTGGAAGGCCAATCACATCCTCCTGTGCTTGACCTGTCACGATGTCATAATATTTGGACAGCAATTCCTGCCGGCTCACTCCACAAAAGCTGAAAGAAAGTGATTGCAATAGGACAACAGAGCCATCACAAATGATCATCACTGGCCTTTTCTTTGCTCTCTTTCCATGAAGCCAAATCAAGTCTGTTGTAAATGCCCCCAGGAAATAGGACACAGAGGCAGTGGTGTGGTCATTTGTTACATATGTTGCAACAGGAACAGGAGAGGAGCCTGGCAATAATTTCAATACACATAGAAAGGGGAACTTTGTTCCTTGGCTTTCTGGATAATGCTTCCTGTTGCATCTATGTAGACAATGCCATCCTTGCACCTTTCAAAAAAGCGATCAGCAGTTTTTTTTGACCAAAGCATCACACCTTTTGGATGCATCATTATTTTTTGTAACACAGCATCCTCAGCTCCACCCTCCTCTTTAAACATTTTGTTTAGGCTGATCATGTCATTTTTGTGTTTTCTGATTTTTTTTTCTTGGGCTCCAGGACACTGTTTTCATAATGCCAGTTGTGGGAACCTCATCTCTACAACCTGACTCCACTACACTCTCTTCAAGTTTGTCCGAATTTTCAAGAAATAAGCTCCTTGGCAGTTTTGTGGTCAAGGCATCAGCAATGGTTTTCCTCTGATCTGCTCGCACAGGTCGTCTCTTTATTTGTTCACAATTGTGCCAAACCCTATCGCCGTTAAAAGTGACGAAAGCCTTCAGTGATGTCTCGTCCTGGACTTTCACCTCCACTTCAACCGGGCAGTCATCAAAAAGGCAATAGCCAAGGCAAGAGAAAAGTGGTCCACTTCTCCTGGAACCTATGGCTTTGACACTGTGATTTCTGAAAGCAAAACTGCAGTATTGATGAATTGTTCTAATTCCATCTGCAATTACTTTTGTCCAGTTCAGAGTTTTAAAACGTTGTTTCTGCTGTTGCCTTCTTAGTTCCTTCCATTCATCTTGAGGAATGAAGAAGAAACATGGTTGTTCCGGTAGTGTGTGAAAAAAGTATTTTTCATCCGTGGATGTTGTACTATTTATCTGCAAAACACAAACAAGATCAATAAATGTCATGGTATTATGTTTTTGTGTTACCCGCATAGGGACAGCAGATACCATTGATGCAATAATCTGTCTGTGTTTTTGGACTGTGGGAGGATGCCGGAGTACCCTAAGATAACCCATGCATGCATGGGGAGAACATGCAGACTCCACACAGAAAGACCCACCTTGTCCAAACTAGGATTGGAACTGGTGACCTTCTTGCTGTGAGGCAGCAGCACTAACCAATGCAGCCTCACGTCCTTATTATTACAGCTTCATCATTCTGGATGTCTTTTTCCTGATATGAAAGGTGCTCTAATAAATAAGCTGATCACTGTACCTTCTGGGGTATTTAGTATATTGGTGCAAGACCATTATTAGCACATTTTCTGCTTTGCCAATGAAAATTTCAGTTTGAAAAAACTTTTTGTTTCTGTAGCAGAGATTAGCACCAAAACATTTAGTTTTTATTGACAGTTCAATGCTGTGAATCTTTAAATCTAAAATGTGTGTGACTACTTTCAATAAGCAATATCAAAAAGACAATAGGCCTACAAACTGTACAACATAATAACGTATACAGTGCATTCCTGTTTATCGTGTTATATTCTCTCTTTTTTATTTTCAACTTCACATTTACCTCTAAAGTTTCTTCAGGATCTTTAAGTGAGTCAGTCCCAGTTGTGTCACTCCCTGCTGGATCAGGCCCAAGTGTGTCAAGCTCAGGTTGTTTGATTTTAAGTTTTGAAGTATCTCATATGGAACCTGAACTGCATTTCTAAAATCTGTAATCAAAATGCATATAATACTTTGGATGGGGACAACATAATTTTATATTTTTTATTAAACTTTCTGTCAGGTAACGGAATTATAATACAAATTTAAGAGTTACAAATAAAACCAGTACCTTTTTATGGTGATTGTAGGCATTTTTAAGCCTTGTTCTGTTTGTTTCTGTGTCAGGAATTCCAAGGTCCTTGCACACCTGACCCCATAGAGTTGATCCCTCACTCCCTTCAGTTGCATGGGAAGCCTTGATATTCTCAACAACTGAGACAATATCCTTCACCGTTTTAGGAACTTGCCTAGACTTAAGTGGAAAAAAAAAGTGTCAGAATGTGTAAAATCAAATGTGAAAAAAAATGCAGAAAAACACATTGGAAATATTATAGCTTGTATTTGCAGTAATAAACACTTACCTTCCCGAAGGCAGAGAAAGCAAAGACTCTAAGTTGACAAAAAACAAAAGACATATCAATATTTCTGTTTTGTTTTTTTTGTTTTTTTTTCATTTTACTATCTTTTTTAACTATTTTAAAAAATTTAGTTGGCTGGTGGTTTTTGAAAGTACAAGACATCAAGCTTCCTTTCAGTGATTGTTAAATTACTTCTGGGTCACCCTATTGCATGCATCCCTGTTTTTATCATTTTTTACCAAATATACTGATTAATTGAGCCATTGTTGGTGGTAATGGGACTGTTTTCCTGGTGCTTTCTTTATTAAATCTTCAAATATTGCTTCATTACTTGCTGCTTCAGTGAAGTCTCCCCTGTTGCATTTCTGACTAACTTGGCCCCAGAATACATGACAGCAACTAAAATGTTCTGAGTATTATGGTATTAATGTAAAATGTGGTATAAATGCTTGTATGGAGAGATGTTATTTTATGATTGTGTATGTGTGTGTGTGTGTGTGTGTGTGTGTGTGTAAGGGAGATAGAAAGTCTTAATTCTTAATCATATTTTACACATCCCTGTCGCTCTCCTGTCTTTAAAATTTGTGGATAAGTTGTATGTGCTGGCAGATGGTAGAGAGGTGGGTGCATTGATGCATGTGGTCGGTGGGCATAAGAAAGACAGGAGAGCAACTGGGATGTTCAAAATGTGAAGAGTCAGACAACTGGAGCTGCACCGCTATGCACGTCACATGAACCACTCCCATAACCATCTTCCAATCACATCTTCCATCTCTCAATTTGGCGGTCCATTTAAATTGAAATCTCCCATCTCTCACTCTGCTCGTCAACTGCTTGTCAATGACTTTGCTGCCCTGCATTCGTTTTGCTGCATGTTATTTCATCCCCACCCTCACCCTAGCATCCACCTGCAGGCTCGGGGGGTTCAGTATGCCTCCATGTAAACTTAGCTGCAGAGAGTGATTAGATCGGAGCCTGAGCGCCAAACTTGTACATGTATTTGCTGATACAATAAACAATTGAAATGTGAGTCGAGCGTTTTAAGGAACCCCCCTTTTTTTTTTTTTTTTTTTTTTCTTCATAGGGGTAGAAGAGTATGGAGTATGGAGCCAGAACACTGACAGTAAGATTTGGTATTGAAAAAGAAACTTAGCATTGAAGAAAAACTTGCATTGGCACTGAAACAACTATTGGCACTGTAAAATGTTGAATTGAAAAATAAAATACAGACATTAAAAAAAACTATTGTTTTTTTTTCAGGATATTTTTTTGTTTTATGTTGTGTTTTTCAATGCCAATCTTCTGATTTTTTCTTTTACACTCTCTCTTTTTCAGCATCACAGATTTTCAGTTTCAACTTACTGGTAGTGTTTTGACAGGGTGGGGGTTGGGGGCGGGGCTTGGAGCTCGAGGACGCGCTTCCAGGTTTTGAGGAGAGGAGAGCGGCCTCTGTCTGCTACCAACAACACTGGTCTCCCTGCAGCTGTGATCGTCACTGAGACCAATGGATGCAAGTTCACCTGAACTCCCAAACTGACAGAAAGCCTGTTTTTTTTCAGTTGGTATTTTTCACATAGAACCTTGTGGCGTTAAAATCACTATACGCTTCAAGTCATGCTAATTTAGCATTCGTGCTAACTTTCTCTAAGCTAGCTGATGTAAACGTGCTTTGAGTCTTTACTACAGACATAAACACTGACAGGAGGGATTCTTCATCACCACAAACACCACAACCCCCACCCCTCCCCTCCACGTCAAAACACTGCCAGTAAGTTGAAACTGAAAAA
Organism: Cetoscarus ocellatus; assembly: GCA_037902135.1. Lineage (NCBI taxonomy): Eukaryota > Metazoa > Chordata > Actinopteri > Labriformes > Labridae > Cetoscarus > Cetoscarus ocellatus. Next base: position 147,135 of record JBAMNC010001843.1, read on the forward strand.
ATGAGAAATGTAACTGAAAACCAGAGAGTTGAAACTGAAAATCTGTGCCGCTGAAAAAAGAGAGAGTGTAAAAAAGAATCAGAAGATTGGCATTGAAAAACACATCATAAAACAAAAAAATATCCTGAAAAAAAAACAGTAGTTTTTTTTAATGTCTGTATTTTATTTTTCAATTCAACATTTTACAATGCCAATACTTGTTTCAGTGCCAGTGCAAGTTTTTCTTCAATGCCAAGTTTCTTTTTCAATATCAAATCTTACTGTCAGTGTTTTGGCTCCATAGAAGAGGCGGTTTTTTTTTTTAAGTTTCCGATGTCTATGTAACGTCTCAAAAAGGGGCCTGCAGTAGCCTGCTGGCAGCAATCTATTTAAAACCAGGCGGGGTAGATACAGCTTAATTTACAACTTAACTGAATGACAACATATAGCCTAACAGTTACACATCTTTTAAGATTTAACCTTGATAACATGTGGCGTAAATGCAGAGATATTCAAGTATATATTATTACATAATATTACAATTACAGTCACAGAAACTATGATCATCATTTTTAAGAGTATTGGATACGTACCCCCGCCTTGATGCCATGTCAAAGTAGAGAGTCTCCACAAATAAAATACAAGTTTATTTTTACTAGCTTTGGCAGCAAAAAAATCAGAGCACGGCTTCATTGACCTCTCAAGCCTCTTCCTCTGCAGACCTGAACCGGAGCCGGCGTTGCCAGATCTTGCGGTAGCAACAAGCTATCAGCTCCAAGGAAACAAGATTTATCTATTTAAATAAGTACAGCCGCAGAGCGCGCATGAACAAAGTGAGTTAGAGGAGCAAAAAATCAGAGGAGAAACTTAATCTCCACTATCGATCTCATGAATATTTCAGATTAATCCGCACACCACTGCAAGACCAAATAAGCAACTACAGTCTAGACAACTAGCCCAAAAAAAAGCCCAAAGTCGCTTATGACAAGCAGACCTGGCAACACTGAGTCCACAGTCATGCATTCAAATAAGATGAATGATTTCAAAATTAAATTAGCTTTCCATTTAAGGTTTGTAATTTCTGCTATGAAATTATGCATTTGTTACAATAATGCAGCCCTGTACTCAAAAAACGTAATTGAGAAGTCACTTCTTGTTTAGCGTTTTGGTCATTTAGGCCATTTAAAACTTAAATACTTATCCCATTTACACAACCCAGTACTTGATTCGGTAAAAAGTGGTATGAAACGTATTTATTTATTTATTTATTTATTTATTTATTTATTCAAAAAAAAAAAAAAAAGAAAGAAGAAATGCCTGCTGACATAATGGCCTTTGCAGGATCTTTAAGGATCCTTCGCGAGGATATTTAACACTACCTGATGTAAAGTTTTCCTTTTTATATATTTTTCCTGGGCTTTATAGGACATTTTTGTATTTAATATCATTTGTTTAGGCTAGTAAAAGATGAAGACGGCAGGCAGCCCATCACATTTAAATGAACCAGATTGAACCAGATGCGCTATGTGCACAGCTGGAGCTGTTTACAAACAAACGGGACGTGACTCAAATTATACTTTTAACAACAGTGTGCCCTCTACCTCAGTCATACGGCTAATCTCTGGTCGGGGTCAATCGGTTCCCTAAAATTGTTCTTCTTCCTCCTCAGCCTTGGAGCTAGCTATTTCATCAGTGTTTCAAACTGTCCCACAGACGTCCTGAAATAGACCTGTCTGAAGCGACTGTGGTACGGTTTCTGCTCCTGAACCAGTGAAACTCATTAAGTTCTCCTCTCCTTTTCAAAATCGGATGCACCCACTTATCTTATCTCATTCTTTCTTTTATTTAGTAGAAGAAGCAGCTGGGCTTGCACGGCGGGATCGTTTATTTGATTTTTAATTTTTTTTTTCTTTGGATGTATTAAATCGTTGCTCCTGATGTGCATAGACGAGTCAAAATTCGCTTCCGCCTTTGGTGTGCAAAGACCTTAAGCTTCAATAAAAACGAATAAAGGGCACAACAAATTCAGAGTTCATTTCCCCAAAGGAGGTCAATTATAAAAAGAAAAATGGCCTCCAGTACTTCATAAAGTGTAGCCTACTTTGATACAACATCAATTTATTCTTTAAAGGATAAGTTCAGTTTTTTGACACCTGGACCTTATTTTTAGGATTAAATACGCTCGTAGACTCACCCAGACAATTTTGGCGGAGCTGGGAGCCGTTTTCGAGCAATTTAGATATATCCGACGGCATTTTTCCTCATGCCGTAGTAGCAGACGGGGCCAGAATTATCTGCTGCGAAACTCGCTCATTTCAGCTACATTTTATAAATGAATGGCCAGTGTTATCACCATGTCAGCTCAACTTTGTTGTTATGGTCATCCGGCGCTTTCTAAGGACGGGTAACTTTTGGTGACGTCACAGACAAGAACATGAGTAGAGCCGCTGTTGTTGCTAGGCTACACGGCTACACGGCTATTTTTGTGCAACATGGCGGAATATTTATCAGATGTAGAAGTGTCTGACGACTACTTTGAGTATAATGGATGCCCGTATCGTTTTGAGCCAGAATATACCGACAAGGAGCTATTTGAAAGGAGGATGCAGAGGGAAAGAGCCGAACAGCTGGCCAGAGAACAAGCAACCACTGCACGTCCACGAGTGGGGGCTAACTGGTGGTGTTGTTGTGGACATTGCACGGCAAACACAACAGAGGAGGAGTGCCTTTGCTGCTCAGAGTGGGACTTGAGACCAGAGGAAACATGTATTGATGCCCCCCAAAATACGATATCTGGCCCCGTCTGCTACTACGGCATGAGAGAAAAACGCCGTTGGATGAATCTAAATTGCTCGAAAACGGCTCCGAGCTCCGCCAAAATTGTCTGGGTGAGTCTACGAGCGTATTCAATCCTAAAAATAAGGTCCAGGTGTCAAAAAACCGGACTTATCCTTTAACTGTGAAGGTTGCAGATTCTGTAGGCTACAAAATACATCTGGGCATTGCTATACCCGACACCCAGCTCCACTCTCATTCATTCAGTGTTTCTCTTTTTCCCATTCAAGTTTTTTTTTTTCAGTTTAGGAAATCAGACACATGAAAATAGAGATCAACTGAACATCATTGAAGGTAATAAAAAAATAATAATATGTCCACTCTCTGATACACCATAGAACAATATGCAGGCTTTTTTAGTGTTATTTTTTAACATTTGCAACCTGTATTTGTGAACGAGGGGGTTTATTATTTGATTTACTAAATAACTACTTAAGAATTTCTTAAGAACTCAGCACTCTTTGCTCCAGGTGAATAATAAGGTGCTTCATAATTAACAGCGATGTCAAACAGTCTAAAAAGTGATAAAAGTGCATTTACAGACATTTCTACAAACAGTACTTAACAACTACAAACATCTTTATTCAAATTTAAGATACATATTTAATATAAATTTAGATTTTTAATGTAGCACAGCTTTATTATGTTTTTGTTTCCATGGACCTAAAAAAAAAAAGTAAAGACTTTTACTTTGAAAATCTCCATAATTCTACAGTAAAAACGCTGGATAATGGGTCAGTGTGTTGTCAGAGTGTTCCTGAACACACTCAGACCAGTTATTGCCAGAACTTATGGAAAATGACAATTTTGGAGCCACCCAAATCACAGAAAAAAAGCTATTTCGTGGTTATGAAGTAAAGACTTTTACTTTGAAAATCTCCATAATTCTACAGTAAAAACGCTGGATAATGGGTCAGTGTGTTGTCAGAGTGTTCTCCTGACAGAGCTACAGGTACACACCTCAGTCTAACTTAGAGCAGTTCAAAGGGATAAAAAGGGATGAAACCCTCAGAATGGAGGTCAAACGGGCATGAGGGACTTGCGACAGAGCGAGGACCCATCCAATGCTGCTTGCAGCTTTAATTGTAATTGAAATTGAACTGAAAAAAACCCAAGGTAGTTAAAACTACATCAGAAAGATCTCTACCAGGCAAAGTCTTCAAAGTAAAATGTGTTGTCAAGATGTGTTTTTCAAGCTTTTTTAAAGGAACACAAAATAATAAGCAATGTTAAGGACATTGGATGCATTCGTCAGCCAAGAAAACTTAATGCAGCAGATGAATGACACATTATGTGTGCTTCCTTTTCATAAACAGAGGATGTCCAGCAGTGCTATCAGCTATGTATGTTTCTATTCTGGAAACTACAGTCACAAAACTTACTTTTGCTATCTATGTCCATATTCATCTTGAAATAGGCAAAAGATGTTTCAGATGTGCTGTTCCAGCTGGTGGAAACTTGGGGTCTTGGGGAGCTGGGTCCGTGTACTTTGTGGCCATCTGTTTTTCGTGTTGATATGGGTAAACGAGAAACAGGAAACCATCCAATTGCCGATTTCCATTTGGATGAAGGGAAACGAATAACGGGAAATGAGTCGTCTCCCGATTTTCGTTTGGTAATAAGAAATTGAAAAACGTAAAACAGGCCTTTATCTGATATCTGTTATGGGATTATTTTTACACAAGTCGGGAAATAAAATACAGTCGTATTTCCTTTCATCAACCTTGCTTTGCCTTGACCTGGAAAAACCTTCTTCTTCTGCTGCTGCTTCTTCTTCTTCTGCTTCTGAAACTACACTACGGCGTATTACTGCCCCCTGGTGATAAAGACTGGCTCGTTGCACTGGATGACGTATTTCTATTTCCGCTTTCGCGAGTGTGCACTTGTCAAGTTCCTGTTATGACAGAATGTTTGATGACAAGATGGCTTTATTTTACACAAGATTCCTCCAAGACCTACCTCGTGTTACAATCAGCGATGTACATCGGCTTGTACAAGCAGCAAGCTTCGCCCCGAGAAGCAAACAAGAAAAAGGATTCAAGCTGAACATATCGAGTTACATCGACAGCTATGGAGGTAAGCTACACTGCATTAGCTTGCTGACAGGCTAGCTGTCGTCACGTTACTGTGACAATTTGACAGACTGACCCAGAGTAAAATGCTTTAATCTAGGGTTAAGTATTTAAACTTAATTGATGTCTAATTCACCACAGTTTCAAACAAAGAGGCATCAGGGAGAGTGAGCGTCCGGGCTACGTGTTACAGGTCGATGAGAAAGAGTGAAAAACCTCACGATATCAGAGTAGGAAGGATGATATAAAGTGTTCATCATTACTCAGTTTCAGTCAGGTTCATGTTTTGGGGTTTTGGTGTGGCTATGGTAGTCTGTGAATTTAGACACATATGAGACCTGACATTTTGTTTTCCATTTTTTCCAGAGTAACGATCGCTAACCTATGTGCTAACTGTCTGTAGCATGAAAGGCTACATCAATATTTTTCCTTATGCATCCCTGTGTTTGCAAGTGACCTAATCCTTGCTTCACTAAAACCTCAGAAACTGGTTCTCTTGTTCAGTGTTCTTATCAGAGGGCTGGGCGGTTAATCCTAATAGAGCTTTAGAAATAAAACCAGTGTGAAAATGTTAAAACCATTAATGTGTGTCTGTTGGTGAGTGTATTTAAGTACTAGACAATTTCCACGGAAATCGTGAGGGGGGCTCAGGCAGCCGCCGACGGGCATTTTTCATCACAGGTCATACTGTCGAGGTTGTGTGACAATGACATGATGAACTGGTTGAGCAACACAGTAGAGATCAACAGGGACAATGTTCATATGTTGTAGTCACATGTGGCCTGATTAGCTAATGCTTATCTCCTGACACCTGATCTTCAGCTGTCTTTTTGATTTACCTGGTGGTGTTTCCCCTCCCTAACAGCTGTGGTAACATTATGGCTAAAAATGGAATGTGGCTGCCGTTGGCAACATATCTGTGCACATAAATTTGTGTTTGTGAATGTATTAGCTAATACCTTTTAGAATAGATTTTAAAGTTCTTTTATTGGTGTTTAAATCTCTTAATGGTCTCTGTCCCTCTTATTTATCTGATTTGCTTTTACCATATGAGCCTAGTAGAGCCCTCAGGTCCTCAGGTAGTGGTCTTTTAACAGTTCCCAAAGTTTGATCTAAAACATACGGTGAAACATCGTTTCAATATTACGGCCCCCATCTGTGGAACAGCCTACCTGAGGACCTGAGAGCAGCACCTACTGTTCATATTTTTAAAGGCAAACTCAAGACGTACCTTTTTAATCTGGCTTTTAGCTGAATTATGTTTTACTCTTTTAATCTGCATCATATGGGTTTTGCTCCATTTTAGTTTCAGAGTTACTATTTTATGTTTTACCACGTTTTTACCACTTTTTATGTATTTATTGTTTGGTTTTAAAACTGTTTTATCTTAATCAACTTTTAGCATTTTATTACCTTTATTATATCATGGTTTTATTTATTTATTTATTTAGTCAGTTTAGTCTTAGCTCCTGTGTTTCCTCATTTGTCAATTTAAGATGGTGTTTCCTCAGTCCTCTGTGGCATTTGAAGAGTCCTGGCTTAGAGTCCTTGTGTGTATGTGTGTGGCTTTCTGTGCTAAATGTGGGCTGGGAGGGTGGGTGGGGTTTTCTATTTTATTCTGTATCTCCTGACTTTTATCTGTTTTTTTTTTGTTTTTTTTTTAATGTACAGCACTTTGTGCTACATTTGATGTATGAAAAGTGCTTTATAAATAAAGTTTGATTGATTGATTGATTGAATCACCTGCCACCTGATCTTTACCTTGCTTCTTGATATACCTGGTGGTGATTCCCCTCCCGAACAGCTGTGGTAACAGTATGGCAAATAATGTACTGTGGCTGTCTTTGGTGATGAAGATGTGTGGATGTGTTTGGTGACTGACGTCACCAAACACTTTATTGGTGGGAGCTCTGTGTATACTGAGGTCCCTTTAACTTCATCAACACACACACATATAGTCCATGGGCCAAGACCCAAAATTTGACGTACCGGTACCATCTGGGTAGGCAAATTCTAGTTGTGATTTTTTTATACCTACACATCCCTAGTTTATGTTTTGATATGATAGACATCTCAGACTGATAGCTTATTTGTGGTTATCGCCCCATGAAGTAAAAAAATCATGAAAGGAAACTGCACTTCAGACGCCAGTGCACATTCTGCTTCATACTCATGCTTAAGGCACTTTTCAGTGTTTTAGAATATTTTGTTAGGTATCATTTTAAAGGGGAAATTCTAGGCTTTCATTCAAGCCCACTAGTGAAGCTCTCTGACAAATATGGAGGTCAGTGGAGCCCCTCAAAACATCAAAAACACATTTTTTCCCCCAATTTCCACCTAAAAAGTACACTGTCTTTAAGCCTTGTGGCATTAAGTAACCTTGGAGACAAAAATTAAAAATACTGGAATAATCACAGGACTCCAAGGATTCAGGAAATATATATTTTACCCATACTATTGCATTGCTGGATGTGATCTCAGGCATAAATAAAAAGGATGACTTTGGCCAGAATGTCTCTGAGCACCTCTTTCGTGTAGGACAGATCAGACCATCTGAGTGGGTAAAGCCCATTAGCTTTTATACTATTCTTGAAGGGTTAAATTAATTTTAAAGGGGCAAATTTTTTATTTGAAAAGTCTATATTACAGACTTGTGTAGACTTAGCATAAAAATTAAAAACTTTACACAGGAGTAGGTTTTATAGTTATTGGACACTTTATTTTCTGTTACAGATTATGTTGTAGATTTTTTCACAAATATAATTTCTGTACATAATATTTTATTGACATTAATTACAAGATATTAATATCAGTATTATTAAGAATATTTATATAATTGTTGTCTCTACTTTATGATTAAAACAACAACACTTGAAGGTTTTGTCAGATCCCATCCCTGTGTAGCACACCTGTGAGTCTCCTTGATGACTGAAGGGACCGTCGGCTGTGACAGCTACCACAACATTGTAAGTAATTTTTTTAGAGACAAAAAATAATAATACTGGAATACTCTCAGGACTCCAAGGAGTCAGGAAATATATACTTTACCTTTGCTATTGCTGGATGTGATCTCAGGCGTAATTAAAAAGGATGACTTTGGCCAGAATGTCTCACATTTTCTTCTTAGGGTTTGTTAGGTTAATGCATACTTGTGTTTCCATATTTCTTTGATATAGTGACAGGAAAATGTCAATATTTTTGCCTCACCTTGGCCACATATCAGATGAGTAATGTGGCTAAGTGTATAACCATTTTGTGTCCACAGGTAAGCTTTGTAAAGTAAGTAAGGTAGTAAATGTATAACCATGTTTCTTCCAAAGGTAAGTTTTGGAGGGTAAGTAAGGTAGTTAGTATATGACCATGTTTCTTCCACAGGTAAGCTATGAAAGATAAATAAAGTAAAAACTGTATAATCATGCCTTTACACAGGTAGTCTTTAAATGGTAGGTTAAATGTATTATTATGTCATTTCACTGGTAAGCCATAAGAGATGAGTAAGGTTTTAACTGTATAACCACTTTGTTTTCATAGGCATATAGAGTAAGTATGCCAGGTAATTTTATCAGAAATAATTGAATTTCAAGATGTTTATGAACAAATACATTTAAAATGTGTCAGTTTTTCAAAACAACTTCAGAGTAGTGTAACATCTTCAACATCACTGTAATCTACATCTGAGTCCTTCAGCTGTGCAACAGGCTCTTCTTCACTGTGTTGGTTGGCACAAGTGTGTAATTTACAGAGGGCTGTGCACTTGAGACCATTGTTGAGGCATGTGCACTCTGGTTGTTTGCATAACCTTACACACTTGCAGGACATCAGCTGCAAGACGACATCTGGTGCCACAGAACCATACATCCACTTGATCTCTAGCTGCCCCCTCATTGTCCGTAGTCCATCCATGGCCTTTGGGGCTTGGCACAGGTGAATTGGCTTGAAGAGACCTTTTCCAGATTTCAGCCTGATAGTTTGCACAAAGAGGATCCATGAGAAGGCAGTCCTTGCATGGTGGAAGCTGACTTAACTTTACTTCTCCTCATTTGGTGCAGAAAAGTTGAAACCGAAGTATGTTGACTTCAGTGGTGTGTTTAGAGGGTACATACATCCGGCACGTGATTTCCTGCAGCTTCTTGAAGAGCTCATCGGACACATCTCAAGCACAGCCAAGCTCAAAGAAGGCTTCTTGGTACGTCCTTCTGTCTTCATTTGTTTGAAGGTGCCCTCCACCTACATCACTGAAGTCTATGAGCTTCAGTTTCAACTTTTCTGCCACCAAATGAGGAGAAGTAGAGTCGAGTCAGCTTCCACCATGCAAGGATTGCCTTCTCATGCATTCTCTTTGTGCAAACTATCAGGCTGAAATCTGGAAAAGGCCTCTTCAAGCCAAGCCACCTGTGCCAAGCCCCAAAGGCCATGGATGGACTACAGACGATGAGGGGGCAGCTAGAGATCAAGTGGATGCATGGTTCTGCGGCACCAAATAGACAATTTCCACGGAAATCGTGAGGGGGGCTCGGGCAGGCGACGGGCATTTTTCATCACAGGTCATTTTGTCATGTCCAGGCTGAAGCAGTATGTAGCTGCACAATGACATGGTGACATGGTTAAGAGACAGTGGAGGTGACAGGAGACCTTATTCATGTGTTTAAGTCATGTGTGGCCTGATTAGCTCATGCCAATCACCTGGCACCTGACTTTGAGCTGTCTACTTGATAGGCTTGGTGGTGTGTTTTAAGCATGTCTTGTCTTATTATGTGAGGCCTATCACCTGACAACTGATCTTCAGCTGTCTTCTTGATCTAACTGGTGGTGTTTACCCTCCCTAGCGGCTGTGGTAATGTTATGTCTACAAATGTCCTGTGGCTTTCTTTTGCAACATATATGTGTGGAAAGATGTGTGGATGAGTTTGGCGACTGACGTCGCCAACCACTTTTTATGTGGGGGCTCTGTGTGGACTGAGCTCCCTTTAACCTCATCCACACACACACACACATTCACATAATGCATGCTTCGCACGCCCTTTCAAAGACAAGAACACCTGTGTGTGGGAGAGAGAGGGCTCCGTTGTCATGGTAACCAACCCTGCAGCAGGTGCAGCACTTTTGACTGTCCATCTCAAGGCATTTCGTGCCCCTGAAACACTGTAGAACTACTGCTTATTACTCGAAAACTGTAAATGCTAGGTGAAAAGTAAAGTGACCGTGAGCGTCGGACACGTCTTTGGATTCCGAATATGTAATTTTTTTTCAGATACTGTGAGAAATGACAGAGCTATCACTGTTTAGAGACAGTGATTCCCTCAGGAGGAGTACATTTCAAAATGAATGGGGTTGAATGGGAGAAAGTCATGAACTTTGGGCTGAACAGCTGGCTCTCATTTCTTTTCAAAAAGAGGTAGGGCTTCAAAATTGGGTTTATATGAGGCCCAGGAACCTAGGCAACATTTCTGTGAAAAAATGATTCCCCTCCTATGTATCGTGTAGGAGTTATGACAGTTTGTTCGCAGTTTTTTCAGGTTAAAAATTCGGATTCCTTCCACTCTAACTGATGATGTCACTCACTCTAGCAGCCTGATTTTCTGGTGATTTGGGTCGATGCAAGGGGTTTTAAAGACTCGCTGACCAAAACCGTACGCCCTGTTGTCATACCGAATACATTCCTGAAGACAAGACAAAAGCGGCTACGTTTTAGTGTTTGAATGAGGTCTGTAGGTGAAAGTATGGCGAAGCAGTAGTGCTTAGAAAAACTGCGTTTTTTTTGAGAGTTTTTGGTCTGCTCGAGTACTGTCCCCATTCATTTTCAATGGGACTTTTTTGCAGTTTTTCGCGAATAACTTGGCCAACATTTCGCAAATTTCTTATAAAAGTCATAGCACACCGATCGGGACCAAGCCGGTCGTTTTGATATATAATGTGTCTGGGTTTTCTCAAAGCCCTAGGACAAGAAGCAAATCAAAAAAGTGGCTGGAAGATGAAGAAAAAAGAAAAAAAAACACGTGGAAGAGCATAGGTGGCTCGTTGCAAAGCCTGAGCCCCCAATAACACAGCAGAGTGACATTTGCAAGATTTGACCCCAACCAGTACCTTTTTACCACTGAAAAGTCGGTAAAGGGACATTACAATGTAAAAATCAGCTTATTTTGCTTGCCAAAAACTGATTCATGCCTCTGGTATTGTACATAGAGGGATATTTTGCCCCAAATTGACTTAATATAACACAGCAGAGTGAGATTTGCAAGATTTGACTCCAACCAGTACTTTTTACCACTTGAAAACGAGTAAAGGGACATTACAATGTAAAAAACACCTTCTTTTGCTTGCCAAAAACTGATTCATGCCTCTGGTATTGTATGTAGATGGATATTTTGCCCTGAAATGACTTTGGGTCCCTCAGTAGAGTGAGATTTACAAGATTTGACCCCAACCAGTACTTTTTACCACTTGAAAAATGAGTAAAGGGGACAATACAATGTAAAAATCAGCTTTTTTTGCTTGCCAAAAACTGATTCATGCCTCTGGTATTGTATGTAGATGGATATTTTGCCCCGAAATGACTTTGGGTCTCTCAGTAGAGTGAGATTTACAACATTTGACCCCAACCGGTACTTTTTACCACTTGAAAAATGAGTAAAGGGCCATCACAATGTAAAAATCTGCTTTTTTTGCTTACCAAAAACTGATTCATGCCTCTGGTATTGTACATAGAGGGATATTTAGCCCTGAAATGACTTTGGGTCACTCAGCAGAGTGAGATTTACAACATTTGACCCCAACCGGTACTTTTTACCACTTGAAAAATGAGTAAAGGGCCATCACAATGTAAAAATCTGCTTTTTTTGCTTACCAAAAACTGATTCATGCCTCTGGTATTGTACATAGAGGGATATTTAGCCCTGAAATGACTTTGGGTCACTCAGCAGAGTGAGATTTACAAGATTTGACCCAAACCAGTGCTTTATACCACTTTAAAAATGAGTAAAGGACCATCACAATGTAAAAGTCAGGCTATTTCACCTGCCAAAAATTGATTCCCGCCCCTGGTACTGCACAGACCTGCATATTTTTGCTCAAAATGACTTGGTATCATGCAATCAACACATGGCATTTTTTCCCGCCAATGTATATGGTAATTACACCCTTATATAGTTATGCACCATTACGCACAGTTGAATGAGACGTCAAGGTGCACGCTTCATAGCCAATTAACCTTCATGCTAGAAGTGATTCTTTGGAGTCTTGTCGGAATGGTGGGACGTTGGCGTGTCGGAATAGCGGTATTTAGGAATGGTGATATGTCTAAATGGTGGTATGTCGGAATGGCGGGATGTTGGAATGGCAGCATGTACCCCCACGAAACACGTGCAGTTTATTAATCAATCTATAAAACTTTATTTGTCCCCAAGGGGCACTTAAAACACACACATACACAGGCAGTTATTCATGTTTGAAATAAACAAATAAACATGTCCCTTTACTCATTTCCCAAGTGGTAAAAAGTACTGGTTGGGGTCAAATCTTGCCAATCTCACTCTGCTGTTATATCAAGTCATTTTGGGGCAAAATATCCCTCTATGTACAATACCAGAGGCATGAATCAGTTTTTGGCAAGCAAAATAAGCTGATTTTTACATTATAATGTCCCTTTACTGATTTTTCAAACCGTACAAAGCACTGTTTGGGGTCAAGTCTTGCAAATCTCACTCTGCTGTGTTATATTAAGTCATTTGGGGGAAAAATATCCCTCTTTGTGATAACTTACTGTCCTCCAGGGCCTTATTCGGAATTCTTATCAGAATTTTCTGAGTTCGTATCAAACTTGGTCCTTAGCTCTGATAAAATACTTATTGTAGGTGATTTTAATATCCATGTTGACAAAGAAAGTGATAGCCTTAGCTCAGCTTTTATGTCCTTAATAGACTCAGTTGGTTTTATTCAGGCTGTTCGTGAAGCTACTCATCATTTCAATCACACTCTTGATTTGGTTTTAGCATATGGCCTTGATATTAATGGACTAAAAGTTTTTCCTTTATTATCCGATCACTTCTTAGTAACTTTTAACATCTTCTTAGAGGATTTTGTGTTTTGTAACAAAATTGTGAAGAGTAGAAATCTGTCCAATGGTGCTGTGGCTAAATATAAAGAAGCCATTCCTGCTGCCTTAAACTCAATAACTTGGCCAACTGATTACTGTGATATTAGCTATAGCCCCTCTCAGCTGGATCAGCTTGTTGATGACTCTGCCAGTCTACTAAGATCCACTTTAGACTCAATTGCCCCACTGAGACAAAAAACTATTAAACATCAGAGGACGGCTCCTTGGTTTACTTCTGAAACTCGTGAAATTAAACAAGCATCCCGTAAATTAGAGAGAATATGGCACTCCAAGAAAAGGGAGGAGTCACGTATACTTTGGCGGGAAAGTCATAATAACTACATGACAGCCTTACGACATGCTCGAGCTGCCTACTGCTCCTCACTAATTGAAGAAAATAAAAACAACCCTAGGTACCTTTTCAGCACTGTAGCCAGGCTGACACAGAGTCAGAGCTCTATTGAGCCTGTGATTCCTCTAGCTCTCAGCTGTGAGGACTTTATGAGCTTTTTTAATGATTAAATTCTTAAAATTAGAGATAAAATTAGCAACTCCCTGCTTTCACCTGAACCTACCATACCATTAATTGTAGTCAGACTTGAGTTAGATCGTTTTTCTACAATTAGCCTTCAGCTAAATTCTCTTGTCTCCTCCTCCAAACCATCTACCTGCCTTTTAGACCCGATCCCAACTAAACTGTTCAAGGAGGTCTTTCCCCTGGTTTGTCCATCCCTGCTGGAGGCAATAGATATATCTCTATCAACAGGCTACATGCCACAGTCTTTTAAAGTAGCTGTAATCAAACCTCTCCTTAAAAAACCTAACCTCAATTCGGGAACATTAGCTAACTACAGGCCTATATCAAACCTTCCATTTACTTCAAAGATCCTGGAGAAAGTAGTGGCTGATCAGCTATGTGACTTCCTTCAAGACAACAGCCTTTTTGAGGACTTTCAGTCAGGATTTAGAGCTTATCACAGCACAGAGACTGCTCTAGATAAAGTAACTAACGACCTACTCTTAGCTTCAGATGAGGGACTTCTCTCAGTACTTGTTTTGTTAGATCTTAGTGCAGCTTTTGACACCATTGATCATGATGTTCTTATACAGATATTAGAGGTATTACTCAGGATTACAGGGACTGCCCTAAATTGGTTTAAGTCCTACTTATCTGATAGATACCAGTTTGTACACGTGAACAACAAGTCCTCTGTGTACACTAAAGTAAGTTACGGAGTTCCTCAAGGCTCCATGCTAGGTCCAATTCTCTTCTCCATATATATGCTTCCCTTCTGTGATATCATGGGGAAATACTCCATTAATTTTCATTGTTATGCTGATGATACTCAGCTGTATGTATCAATGAAGCCAGGTGAGACAAATCAGTTATCTAAACTAGACGCGTGTCTAAAGGACATTAGGACCTGGATGGCCAAAAATTTTCTTCTCCTTAACTCAGACAAGACAGAGATCATGTGCTGGGCCCTCGACACCTTAGAGAAACCTTTTCTAATGATTTAACTGCCATAGATGGCATTAGCCTGACGCCAAGCACAACTGTTAGAAATCTTGGAGTTCTATTTGATCAGGATTTATCCTTTAACTCTCACATAAAGCAAATTTCAAGAACAGCCTTTTTTCATCTTCATAACATCGCTAAAATTAGGCCTATCCTGTCCCAGAACGATGCCGAAAAGCTAGTCCATGCTTTTGTTACCTCTAGACTGGACTATTGTAATTCTGTTCTTTCAGGCTGTCCCAGTAAGTCGCTTAAGATGCTTCAGCTGGTTCAAAATGCTGCAGCACGTGTACTGACTAGAACTAGGAGAAGAGACCACATTGCTCCTGTATTAGCCTCTGTGCATTGGCTTCCTATTAAATATAGAATAGAATTCAAGGTTCTTCTTCTCACCTACAAAGCTCTCAGTGGACAGGCACCAATTTATCTCAAAGAGCTTGTAGTGCCGTACAACCCCTCTAGAACATTACGCTCCCAAAATGCTGGCCTGCTCGTGGTTCCATCAGTCTCTAGAAGTAGTATGGGAGGTAGAGCCTTCAGTTATCAGGCTCCTCTTATCTGGAACCATTTACCGACCACAGTTCGGGAGGCAGACACCCTCTGTACCTTTAAGGTTAGACTTAAAACATTCCTCTTTGATAAAGTTTTCAGTTAGGGACCAGCTCATAGTCCATAGTTCAGACACATAGTTAAGATGCAATAGGCTTAGACTGCCGGGGTGATCTGACACACTGGGCTCTATCCCTCTCTCTCTCACACTCTCTTTCCATATATGCCTCTGCCCCTTTCTGTTTTTTCTCCTGTACTCGTCTCTGGCTCTTGTCTTTTAGGTGGCCTGGGATCCTTGGTGGAGACTGCCTGCTGCTGTGGAGTCACGAAGCCTTAATAACTGCAATTACAGACATAACACATATTTGGCCATCTCATTCCAGTTCATAATCATTACAGCTGTTAATGTAGATATTAGTATGATCTTTCTATCCATGGTTGATACATCTATAGTAACTATCTCTAGCTCCACATGGACATGAGATCCCTCTTGAAAATGAGGTGTCACATCTCAAGAGGTCTACCATTAATACATTTATACTTAACAGAGACAAATATGGTAGGGGTGCACTTGTGGTCTGGGCACCCATGAGTTCGTCACTACCATAAATTCTTATTTTCAGTAAGACTTTTATTGATTATACTTCTATAAAATTATCACCACAACCACACAGACACGAGGACCCTCCTGAAAACAAGTTGTAGCATCTCAAGAGGCTAACTCTAATAAATTTGTTTCCAGCAGAAACAAATTTGACGACGACAGGTCTATGATTGGTCCATTGATCTGTCACTAGCTTTAGTTCTTACTTTAGTCCACTTGTCTCCACTTACCTCCCTTCCTTTGCCCACACACCCAACATGGCATCGTGTGGATTTGCTGTTCATCATGAGACTGGGGTCCACATTCAAGATTTCCTGCTGCTTCACAGAAGGTTTTTTCTTGCCGCCATGATGGAGGGATTCATGTTGGGTGTTGGATGTATATATTTGTATATATATATGTATATGTGTATTTTATATGTATATATGTATCTATGCATATATGTGTATCCATAATATGAAGAGCTTTGTGCTCTATTGTAAAGTGTCTTAAGATAACACTTGTTATGAATTGGAGCTATACAAATAAAAATTGATTGATTGATTGATTGATTGATCTATGTACAATACCAGAGGCATGAATCAGTTTTTGGCAAGCAAAGTAAGCTGATTTTTACATCGTAATGTCCCTTTACTCGTTTTTCAAGTGGTAAAAGGTACTGGTTGGAGTCAAATCTTGCCAATATCACTCTGCTGTGTTACATTAAGTTATTTTGGGGCTAAATATCCATCTACATACAATACCAGAGGCATGAATCAGTTTTTAGCAAGCAAAATAACCTGATTTTTACATTGTAATGTCCCTTTACTCATTTCGCAAGTGGTAAAAATGACTGGTTGGAGTCAAATCTTGCCAATCTCACTCTGCTGTGTTATATTAAGTCATTTTGGGGCAAAATATCCATCTATGTACAATACCAGAGGCGTGAATCAGTTTGTGGCAAGCAGAATAAGCTGATTTTTACATTGTAATGTCCCTTTACTCATTTTTCCAAGTGGTAAAAAGTACTGGTTGGGGTCAAATCTTGTAAATCTTACTCTTCCGTGTTATATTAAGTCATTTGGGGGCAAAATATCCCTCTATGTACAATACCAGAGGAATGAATCAGTTTTTGGCAAGCAAAATAAGTTGATTTTTACATTGTAATGTCCCTTTACTCGTTTTTCAAGTGGTAAAAAGTACTGGTTGGAGTCAAATCTTGCAAATTTCACTCTGTTGTGTTATATCAAGTCATTTTGGGGCAAAATATCCCTCTATGTACAATACCAGAGGAATGAATCAGTTTTTGGCAAGCAAAATAAGTTGATTTTTACATTGTAATGTCCCTTTACTCGTTTTTCAAGTGGTAAAAAGT
Organism: Cetoscarus ocellatus; assembly: GCA_037902135.1. Taxonomy (NCBI): domain Eukaryota; kingdom Metazoa; phylum Chordata; class Actinopteri; order Labriformes; family Labridae; genus Cetoscarus; species Cetoscarus ocellatus. Next base: position 164,139 of record JBAMNC010001843.1, read on the forward strand.
ACTGGTTGGAGTCAAATCTTGCAAATTTCACTCTGTTGTGTTATATCAAGTCATTTTGGGGCAAAATATCCCTCTATGTACAATACCAGAGGCATGAATCAGTTTTTGGCATGCAAAATAAGCTGATTTTTACATTGTAATGTCCCTTCACTCATTTTTCAAACCGTACAAAGCACTGTTTGGGGTCAAATTACTCTATTTAGGGATCTAATGTAATTTTGGTGCAGAAAAAAGAAGGTCCCTCGGTGACAAATATCTTTATTAGCGCAAATACAAGCCAGATTTGATTCACCAACTAGCCTATTCAACAGCGATATAAGGCAACTTGACGTTCAGGAGGCTATCAAACGCAAACACAAATAAACATCGTTAGGATCATAAACAAACTGGTTGTTTGAGCCCGATTATGCCTGCCGCAGAGCCACAGAAGCTGCGCTTTTCAACTATAACGACTGTGCGCGCTCCCGTGGACCGGAAATCAGTTTCCGGCAAAAATCAACTTCTGGCACGACACCGGAAGTGTCGTACAGGGCTCAGCTGAGCCTCTTGCTCTGTTAATTACGCCTCCTTTGCTGTCATTTGCTGAAGAAAGTGACGTATAACGTAAAAGGCAGTGCACGGTACTTGTGGGGCAGACGGATTTCAGCTTGTTCTCTCTGTTCGACCTTGCAATTAATAGCCGACCACAAACCAACCACCGTCTAGAGAAAACATGACAACCCCTAGTTTACCACTAACGCCAGTGATACCAAGCCCAGGACTGAGGATATCAAAAGGTAAAGTATCTAAACAAACAATTAGCATGCTAGCACTTAAGAATGCTTTCGTTTGCCGCTCAACGCAAACCTGTCAGGTCTGCGACCTTACGTTACCAAGGGCCATTAATAACTGGCTGGGATTTGTTTACCGGGACATTGCTGTTGCAAGAAGACAGCCCCCAGTTAATGTATTTTCTCAGATTACCAACACAGTAAGCGTCAAAGATCTTTATTTATTTACTGTTATGTCATTCAACGTTCCCAAACTTGGATGCAGTCACCAGGCTCCGTGACTTGTCTTAATGTTATTGTTTCAAATTTTAGACTAACTCAGACAGCTTGGTTCATTTTTGTGCCGATAAGTTCAGTGGTGGATATCACTGCCCCTACAGCACGAGTGTCTGTGTATCATGACCTCATCTAACCTTTCAAGTAAAGCAGCCAATCACTGAACACATTTATTCAGGTTGGCAGCAGGGCCCCTGTTTCGGTTGTCTTGCGTCTCTGCATCACATGATGCTTGGCAGACCTGCATAATCCCCTTCATTACAGTGCCGTACAGAGCAATTTTACATTACCTGTTAAAAAAATTGCAAGTCATTGCACAAGCTCAAGCATCTCAGTTTTTATGCGTTGCCTTGGCAGGTGCATTTTTTTCTGGAAACCTGTTTCTGAGGTTGAAACACATTGTAACTGCTTGAAACAACGTGTATTGAATCATGCATTGTGGTGTATAATAAAATCTAAATAGTTATTGTTGCCACCAAAGTGGTAGTTCAAAGCAATTTTATCATTTATATTGTTATGTGCTTATTTTTAAACCAGTTGAGGCTAGTAATATTCGAAATAATTTTTATTACCTATATGCCCATCATGGCTGTTTCCCTTTGCAGAGCATTTGGTGGTTGCAGTCCCTGTTGCTGTGGTTGCAGCTTTTGGAGGTTTCCTTGTCAGCCATTACCTAAGCAGGCGAAGTCTTAAAAAAGGTCAGGTGAACTCATCAATCAGTAAAGACAGTCCCAAAGTGGTTCATAGCTTCGACATGGAAGACATCGGCACCAAGGCTGTGTACTGTCGCTGTTGGAAGTCAAAGAAGGTCAGGCTTGAGCAGCTGCCTTAAAAGCTTAATATTTAAATAACTGAATAACCATGGTAACCAAAAATGTAAACATACACATGTGTAGATCCCTAAACAAAGACAGGACGTCCCCTACACACATGGACATTGGCCCATAACTTCATGGAAAGCCTTACATCCAGATAAAGTGTATTTCTGAAAATTACACCTTGAAGGTGGTCAGATGTTCAGCGACATTTGTTTGAGGAAGGAAAATCCTGTATTTTTTTTATGTATAGATAGTGCTGTGATGTCCCTTTTAACCACAGTCCTTGCCTTCTCAATGTTATAGGTTACTCTAGGACAGAAAATCAACTTAAATAGGTGTCCAATATCCCCATAGCTTTTTTGTATCTTCCAATTTTGTTTGCTTGGTCTCATACAAGGTATACAGACAATTAATGTTCACTGAAATGTTAGGCAAGAACAAAGAAAACTATTGAAAACAAATATATACAAATATACATACTATATACAAATCTGAATTTAATTGAGGAAAGAGCAATTATTTGGTGTTTGGGTTATTAGGTAATAAACCCAGTACCATTATTTATCTAAGTCGTACTCAAAAGTCCAGAAGCAAATGACAATTCCTTCCAATAGAATAGGTTCCTAGTTAGCCTCAGGTAAATGAAACTATTTACAGGCAATCAAAGTATAGCAGTTTGTATACATTTTCAAAGGTACATGTTTTGATCAAAATGTAGGAAGTCGTTAATTTATCCGTTTGTGTTACCAGTTATCAAGAATGTATGCTTAAAGCATTAAAATCTGTTATCATCTTATGACAAATTAATAGAATTATACATCAAAGTGCCTTGCATTGATTAAAAAAACACAATTAAAAACAGAATTTAGAAACAAATCACTTCATCTCCATCAAAGGACTTTAGAGAAAATGACTTTGATTCATATGCAACTGTAATCTAGTGGGTGTGTAGCTTTGCTTTAAATACCTTAGCTAAACATGCCTGCCTGTCAAGAGGTAGACTGTTTCCTATAAGAAGCCTTCTTACCAAGTGCCTTTTTTACCCTGGGATCAAACAACCAGTGTCATGGGAGTTCATTGCTCATTCAGGTATATGTGGGTTTACTTGGTGAGGAAAAATAGAAAGGTTCAATAAATTAACTTTTTTAGATGTCCCTAATCCAACAAAGGAACTGAAAGGCCAGCACTGGAGTGTTATTGTCATTTTATTATCTCTGGCAGAAAACAAGCTGCTGCATTTTGTACTGTCTGCCAAACTTAAACAACACTTTATTTTATAAATGTGTCAAATATACAATCCACATTAAAATTAATTTTCCTCATGAAAATACATTATCTGCATTGCTGTCCAGGGACTGTTTTCCCTGTAAAATTATTCTTAATCAATCTTAAAACACCATTTAAGGAAGAATGCTGTAAGTGTGTTGTAATTGTTTTAGCTGATATAATAAACCTAATTTTGACAGAACCCCCCATCCCCGACATCTCTTACTCAAGGTTGGGAATCAAAGTGGTAGCATATGATGGTTCATTGAGTCTACTGCATACTCTCTAGTAGTAAATCATGATAGTATTAACTATCTTCAGTGCCCTAGCTGATGAGACTTTCTTTTGCTGATGTTGTATGCAGTTCCCCTACTGTGATGGAGCCCACACCAAACACAATGAGGAGACTGGGGACAACGTTGGACCTCTCATCATCAAAAAGAGGGATGCTTAAGCCAGTAGCCGAACTCTTTTCTCTCTCTGATGTTTATTTTTACTGGCTTCATCAAAATCAATACATTGTCACTGACGGAAACAGTGTGGTTCCTTCACGTTAAAACAAGTGGGTAAATTCTTCACAGTCAAGAGTAATTGCGCAGTGTGTAAAAAAAAATGTAAATAAATCCAGATTTCATTCTAAACTTGTCTTTTATGAGCTTTTGAATCATGTCATGTAAGAAAAGATAAATGAGGGGCTTTTGATTACCAGCAAGGTCATACATTGGAGATCTATGACTGCTCAGCTGTTCTTGGGCATTTTAAAGCTAAGATTTAGACACAAGGAAAAACAACTATATGGACTTAAAACGGGTGAGATTTTTACTTTTTTTCCATACATGTTGATAATTTTAAGTTGTATGCAAAATATGCTCCAGTCCATAACTTGCAGCACTTGGCCCATGGTTTGTTGAGCATTTATTGTTTATTCAATGAAGGTCTCATACTGATTCTACAGCCCTCAAACTAATCTCGACAAGGTACTTGGTGTTGTGGTTGTTACGTGGTGGGCTTACACCATTTACATTTTTTTTGCTAACAGCAACAACAGTGAATTTTGTATTCAGACAAAAACAAGCTACAACATGAAAGTGAGAGGGTCTGCTTTATTAAGCAGAACACTAGTGCACATTTTCATTAGCCCATGCAGACAAGCAGTTAACGGTCACCTTATTCTGAAGGTCCATGCATTCACACCAATTAAAGCAACAAGTGATCATTTTCTCATACATGACAGGAAGACAAAGTTATGGGCTTGTCCAAATCCCTGTTCTTACCTTGGGTATAGAGAGGTATGTAGTTTTGATTGTGGATTTGGTTGCAGAGTATGCAGTTTTATCTACAATTACTGTACGTATTCTTTGCACTGCACTTCTGAGTAAGTCATCAGATGTTATCTGTACAAGGTCCATGTCAGAATCAGTAGAGCAGATAGTAAATGGCTCATCTACCCCTGAGAAAAAGTTGCCATGTTCAGATGAACTGATGTAACGTAACATTGGTAAATGGTAAATGGACTTGAGCTTATGTAGCGCTTTTCTAGTCTTTGACAACTCAAAGCTGCTTTACACCGCAGGTCACACTTACCCATTCACCATTCACTCTCACATTCACTCACTGATGGTTCAGAGTTTCTATGTCAGGCATCCGTCAGTATCAGCTAACACATTCATGCTCTTTCATGCCTATTTACACGGCACTGATGCAACAGTGGGAACAACTTGGGGTTGGGTGTCTTGCCCAGGGAAACATCACCATGTGTCGCCTGGAGCTGGGCTTGAGCCCGCAGCCTCCCCTATTACCAACCAAGCGCACTATCCAGCTGCGCCACTGACGCCCCCCCAGTGTATGTAAATGTGCATGTTAATGATTTCTTTCACATTGTATTTGGTGAGCTTTAGATTGTCTGCTTGCCTATACAAAACATATACTCTTTATATTGATGCTGCTCTTATGTCTGGAAATATCCTGTAACTATGTCATTGCAAAATGGAAAAAAAAAGAAAAATCATTATATGAACAAGTCCTCTTGCACACTCAGTTCAAGGGTCAGTCTTTGTTCGAATTAACCTTATGAAAAATTAAGTTTCCTGTTGCTGTTTTTATGTTTGTAAAGGACACCAGATATAATCTAGATCAAATGCCCTTGGTATTCCAAAGTCAATTTATAAATCCTGTTGCTGTTAAGACTACCTAATTTACAGTCCTCATCCACAAAAATCTCATTTGCTTTGCTTTCCATTCCGGCTTAAGCCCAGATAGTATACACAGTAATTATGTAGATGGTGTAGTTACTCATGGAATTTATTTTTTAGGACTTAAGTTTGTCTTTCATGATTCATTTTTCGCTCTACTGCTAATTAAACTTGTGGAGTCTAACTGCTGGTCTATGCTTTGTGTTTTGGCTGCCTGTCTTGCAGCAGTACAAGAGGCCAAAATCCATGTGCTTGTTTTCTTTTTCAAAGGAACAAACGTATCTAACCTCTGCTGGCATTGTGTTGGAGCAGTGTATTTACAGATTGATATCAGGCAGAGATGATTTCACAACCCTATGCAGTGACTGTATCGCCATTGGTGCGTGTATGTGACCTACGCTTGAGGTGAGGTGGCCCACAAGTGCTGCAGTGTTGTCCACTAGCACCAGTGGCCATTTCAGAAGTGTCAGTGTTAGTGGTTACCACTAGACGACGCTGTGTTCACACGGATAGCTTGGGCCAGACAGTGTACGCGAGTATGGTGGGCCCCTGCTCCCATAGTGACACACACGTTTACACACACACACACGCACGCACGAGGTATCTGGCTGCGTGCCAGATGCAATGGAGGACTCTCACAAGAGATGGAGTGGACTTCAGCATTCCTATGAGGAGTCAGCTAAAGGTAAGGGCTAAATACTGCTCAGAGAAAGGGACTGCACAGCTGCCGTGAAGGAAAATATTTATGTTCTTAACTGAGCACTGGAGGATCATTAATATCCTGGTTGATGATCATAGCTCGACTGAAACTGGTATTATGATTATTACACTATAACTATAAACTATTAAGTGTATAGTTGCATTGCTTAATCTATTGTTTTTGTGCAGGGCCATATGCTGTCTATTTTCATAGTTTGTTTTTTAATATATACAAACATGTTGGAGTCCATGGCCCTAAAATGTGAGGAGCAAAAGTGCGTTAGAATAAGTGAACGCTTGACTGTTAAGAGAAAGAAAAAACAAAACATTGCTGACTTGAAAATCATTTTTGTCTTTCTTAGTGGGATATTACTGTTTGTTAGAGCATTTTTAAAATGTTGCAAAAATCATGCACAGCAATGGCGCATTGCCCACAGTCTAAATGATAGTCTTTCATCGGGTAGCCTTTCTTTTGCCTCACAGGGCAGATTATCTAACAGTTATAGCTGGTTGGAGCAATGCATTTCCACCCAACGATCTTGACAGCTAGCTCACAAAGTACACCGCTGGACGTGTATGTCATCCTGAGGCATAATGACGCCTGTCTGACCATGTTTAACTGTTCTTTGGGTCGTTTGGCCACGGTCTTGAATGCTAAGTCCACTTCGTATTTTGAGCGACGCCCCCAAATTCCGTGCAGAGCGTGAGCAGACCCTCCGGGACGGTGAGGTGGAGGAGGAATCGGCAGCTCCGCCGTCCACATACTCAACAATTACCACGCGATTTGGTCATTACTTTATCAATTTTTGACAGAGGAGTTTTGGAACATATTTATACGGTAAGGGAACACGTTTTGGCGATACTTCCTGTTTAATTCGCTGTTTGTTTTTCTGCCTTTTCCTACATGCCTGTCGTGTCGCAGCGACCACTCGGACTGTGGTCAGCTCGCCGTGGCGTTGGTCGATCACCGTCTTCTTAGGTAACCATAAACCACGGTAAATTGATCGACCAGGTTCCTCGGACAATCCGAGAAAGGGTTTATTTTCCCGTGACTGTAACGTGTTCAATGTTTAATCACTGGGGTGGTGTTTTTCTCTGATGTTAACATGGAATAGCCTGGTCTTTTTCTATCCACAGTAACCGCATCGTTGCGCACCTCGCTTCTCGTCGTCGATACTAGACAAAAGACAGCCTGTTTTTTTCCGGTTCGTTATATTGGCTTAATGCGAAGAGCTTAGGCTTTCACAGGCACACGTAACAGCAGTAGTGAAAATGTATTTGAAAAGCGCGCTCCACATTTGACCTGCGCATATGCGCATATCTTTGCATATTGTTGTCGCTCTGTTATTGATTGCATTGATATACCGTGAAATTCTTAAAGGGATACTGCCTTATGTATGCGGAAATCATTCAGAGTTCACTGTGGCTCAGATTCTTGGAAGTGTTTTTCCTCTTTTGAGTGATCTGATCACTGATTCTTTTAGTTATATAGGTCATTTTATTTGTAATTATATTCCATTCTTTCCCTTGAGGGGGAGAGGTTGACCGGGTTGAAAAAGGTGCTTCCAATCTCATTTCCTCTGTTTACACAGTGTTTTTTTGTCCCCCCAACATTTCTATTCCTAATCTTATCATTTCTACTCCCTATTCACTTTTAGCTCTCCGAGACTCTGAGGCTGCTGCAGAGAATGGATAAAGGGACACAGGCCGAGGCTTGCCATTTTGGCTGAAGAATCAGCAAGACGGTTATCAACACCGCATCAGCTTCAGTCCCCTTCTCCCTCATCTTCATAAACACATTCACATAAATATACACAAAAGACAACCTCACCCACTGCTATGTCAACTGCAGTAGACATCCCTGGCCCTTCCTCCCCTGATCAGCCCCAAAGCAGTACTAAAATCCCAAATGAGCCACTGAGACCCAGCCTTAAGCGTTCCCACCATCCATACAGCCTCTCCCATTACATCTCCTCCCCTTCCCCAGCTGTGGATGTCAAAGGCCTGATACAGCCCTCCCCAGCCCAGCAGCGCACCACTCAGCCTGCACACACTAAGCCTCGCAGAACCCCCTCCTGGCCTGATATGTGGGAGTCACCCAGCGGGCTCCACCTGGCCCACGCCGCAGAGCTGTTGATGCGCGCAGGGCTGCTGGCTCTGACCCCAGCCACCACAGAGCAGGCCGGCCTGGGTGCACAAAGCAGCCAGCCAGCTAACAGAGAGGCTGCAGAATCAAAGGGGGAAAAGGGGGAAGGAGAAGGAGCAGGGTCTGGGCCAGAGGAGGAGGAGGACACCTCTGGATGCGGAACTGACTTCCAACCATTTTTAGGTGCCTGGTTCCCCTTCAGTCCTGCTCTGTTCCCCCTGGCCAGCTTCCAGATGGGGGGAGGCCATTGGAGGAGTGCTACAGTGGGAGCTGAGGGCATGGAGGGGATAGTGGGTGAAGGCTACTCTCCTGGCTCTCTTGGTGGGAGCAGCGGAGGGAGAAGGAAGAGGAAAAGGTGTGGAGAATGTGTACCTTGTCGGCGTCAGACAAATTGTGAACAGTGCAGTAGCTGCCGCAATCGGAAAAGGGGACACCAGATCTGCAAATACAGAAAATGTGAGGAGCTAAAGAGGAAGCCAGGAGGTCCTGGTTTTGACAGCAGAGTGCCTGGGTTTGATCTAAAGAGCTCTGATTTTACTTTGGGTCTGGCACAGGAGAGAAGTAACAGCTCCTTGGATGGATAGTAAAGCATGAAGTGGCAGCATTTGTCAAAGGATCCTGGTTGGATGATTGTTGAAGAGCTGCAGTTTAACACACTGGACACCATGAGCTGTTACTCGGATTTAAAGATCTTTAAATCTTGTGATAAGTGAAAAGCTGCAGCTCTGTTAAAGAATGTCCACACTTGTTCCTGTCCTTTCATTTGACAATCAGCATGGAGAGAACAGAAAGAAGGATACCAATGTGTGTCAATATTAAAATGACAAAGGTGCTGTAAATAGATTGTAAATGTCTGGAAACATGATGTCTTTTTTTTACATCCCTGTCCAGTTTGGATGTATTATGTTGCATCATAAAAGGAGCCAAATGCTTTTTTCTAAGAGTTTTGTTTTTGTTGTCCTGATGTCATTGCATAAGGAAAACATGAATGAGTTTGGCTGAGGTTAAATTATTTTATGTGCAAATTGTTCTGTATAGCACTGTTTTCTCTTTTGAAATAAAAAGGCCATTACAACAGGCTGTGTACACACTGCATCAGTGTTAGTGTGTCTGTGTCCATATTTAATTGGTTGTAAGTGTCTGTTAGCCAAATTTCTTTGGTTGCACACGTTTAATGTTTGTGAGTGTGAGGTTGTGTGGATTATGAGTCATCTTAAGGTGTGTTTGAGAGCCTTACCACAACCCTCCAGACACATAAAAATACCTTCATGCTGCAAGTGCAAGACCACTCAATCATACTCACTTTTCATGCACATAATCACAAATACCCTCTTCTCAGTACTCTATTTATTTTCTCAAGTCTGGATCACAAACCTGAACACATCTATTCATAATAAACAAAACACACAGCCAGCTGGACTGAGGTTACAGGGTAGGCTTTTTCTTGTTGCCATAATGATGGCTGATGTGATAAGACCTTCTTCCTCAGCGCCACACTCCAGGGGACCGCAGGGAAGACGTAACCATGGCAACGGCCGGCCCGAGGTGTCACGCTATAATTGGGCCACGGCTGCACTTCCTGTGTGCCTTCAGTCAGGGGGATTGCAGGGGGATTGTGTGTGTATGTGTGTGTTTGTGTGCATGTGTCTGCCTGCATCTGGGGGGGGGGGTATCTGAGTGCATGTGTGTGCGTGTTTGTCAGGGAGGGAGAGAGAAAACGCAGCATACCAGCCAATGCAGGACACTGCCAACTCATGGAGAAAGGCATTGAGCTCAAACAACCTGCAAGTGCAATGCTTTCCCTGGATAAAAAAACAGTCTCTTAGCTTAAGTCCACAGGCTAATGTTTCTTCATCCCCTAAACAAAGGAGGAATTTCAAATTCTTGGATCTGCAGCATTTTTTCCTTTCTCTCTTCTTCTCTTTAGTGCCTTTCTAGTGATTTGGAGTTTAATCCCCCCTCCCTGTTCTCGTCACGCATGCACACACAAACCCACATACACCGGAAATCTGTGTCACCCGCTGCCCAGCAGGTCCAGTGACTCCCTGAACGCCTGCAGTCTGGCTCCACTAGCCTGCAAGATGGCAGGAGAGAAAGGGAGGAGGGGAAGGGGGGCAAGAGGAGGGATTGAACAGAGGACAGAGAGGGAGAGGGGGCTGTGGGGTTGAGAGAGTTGGGGGAACGGGGATGGTGGAGGTGGGAATGGAAAGCAAATCTAGGGAGAGGTTGAAGGAGGGAGTTCGGTGAATGGCAGAGAGGAAGAGAGGAGGAGAGAGGGATGTAAGCAAAGAAAAAGAGTGGGGGGAAGTAAAAGAGATGACTCTTTTCTGTCTCCACAAGGAGACAGAAAAGAGAAAGACATGCAGGGGGGAGGACAGGGAAATGTACACCTATCAGAGGTTGGAGGACGAGAGAGGGAGATATAAGTATGTGATCTACAAAAGGGCAGACTGATGGGGCTCAATGAAAACTGAGATGCAGGGAGGAGAGGGTTAATGATGGATGTATTGTCCAGATAGTGGGTGTGTGCAGTCGCAGACCCCTGTGGAGCCTACATATGTCAAAACCAGCAGCCCTGCCCACTCTAGAGGAAAACTCCATTTAAACGCCTTGCAAAGGGAGCAACCTGCAACCCTCAGGCAACCTCTGCTGGAACTGGGCATACATTGATTCAGATGCCATATCTCAGAATATTTGGCCACCAAGTACTCTTGAAGACACTGTGCCTCATTGTGAATTTTTTTTTACCCATTGGATGTATCTCAGTGTTAGATAATGCATGACAACTTTGTGGAAACAATATCTTTCAGAGATCACTCCTCACTACAACCGTTTCCGTTATTGTTCATTATGGAGTATATCCCTAGGTGAAACATGATAGTTTCTTTCATTGTTGAAAAACTGATTCCCATTAGCCCTCAGATTGAGTTTTGGTGACACAGGGTGTCAAAGAAGCACTCTTGACCTTTGATCCTAAAGCTGTTTAAGGTAGTTTTAGGGTATAAACAGTACTCTACGTTTCTGAATAGAGAGGGATACACTAACACTATGATGGTACAACGTATTTCAGCAGGGTTACAAAACTATATCAAGACATTCTGAGATTTTTTAATTTTTTAAGTCAGCAGGTGTGTTTCTGAGGTAATGTGCAGATAAAAACCTGGTCCTCCTTTGCTTTCTGACAATTTAAAAAAGGCATTGTGATAAATTAAGTAAGGCAAAGTCTAGTTATTAAGTCTCTATCAGGGCCCATACTGCGTACAAATAACTTAGTTTTATATATAAGTTTAGTATGTCAGTCATTTTTCTTTATCAGTTCAACACTGCCAAAGGGATTAATATTCATCTTGTTTAGATGACACTCAAAACAATCAAAATAATAGATACATGAATCAGTTTTGACCATAGTAGTTGGACAATCATCTTAACAATGCCATCAAAATGATTAAAATTGACATTATGGGGTGCTGGTTTGGCGGAGTGGTAAGCAACCAGGCACGTCCTATAGCTTTGCTTCCACTGGCTTGGGTTTTAATCCAGCCTATGTCCTGTTTGCAGAGTGTCCTCCCCTTACTCTCTCTCTCGACCCCTTCACAAGTCTAACCACTGTCTCTCTCTTCTGTCAATAAAGGCATAAAAATGCCCCCTCACCCCTAAAAAACAATAATCTTAAAATTGACATTATAACTCATCACCACTAGATTAGCCATACTTGTGCCAAACTATAAGGCTCTATCTTTTCCATCATGGCTAAAAAATGGCTTTTAATCTCACTGGGATGAATTTGATGATACTTTTTTCCCACATGGCTCTGTATTTTGAAATGGGGTTTGTTTGAGTTTCTTGTCATTTGTATGGTACAAGCCATAGAAGAGTCCAGTGAGCATGGTTCCTTTAAAGGCCCTGGTCACTCATACAAATATTTACAATCACTGTAGTTCAGAGACCAGGAAAGGTTAAAAACAGTTGAGGCAGCAACACTATACTTAAATGCTTTGATAATATAAGACATGTCATACTGTTTGACTTGCCAAGCACAGACCTCGTGTACAACACTTAACCCTTTATGGTCTGTTGTATCATATTTGATACACACTTTTATGATACCTCTATTTAATCAATATGATCAACAAATTACTAAAAACACATCTGAATACAATCAGATGAATTATAAAAATGTCCTTAAATGGATTATCAGTTGCCAAAAACACTTAATGTATGAAATGAGATACAAAAAATATATATGTTAAATTTTATGGAATTTTTTTTTTTTTATGATTTCAGTAGAAAGTGAAATTAACATTTTATCTCCAAATAATAATAAAAATAATAATTTTCTGGTTATAATTTGTGTTTTCAGGCATTAAAACCAGTTAAATCATTTTGTCATCAAGCTTTTAAAGTGCTTGATTTAAAAAAAAAAAACAGTTATCACCATTATTACTGCCTCAGAAATAAACATTTACTGAGCTGGGACAACCTTATTAAATTCTCAGATTCTTGCCTGGTTTACAAAATTCATGACTTGAGTGGCAAGAGGAGAGTGTGTAATACCTGTAAGGAGAGCTGCCTTTGGACGGTCATCATTTTAAGTGAGAGCAGCTCTCACATGGAACAATCTGACATCAATTATTGGAAATGTGAAACATACGACTCATTCGAATTCAACTTAAAATCCTGGCTGAAAGCTAAACAATTGAGTATGTTACCACAACCTGTGACTGAATCATGTGTTTTATGTTCTATATACTGTTATCCTGTTTAAACTGTTTATATGTTATATTTCATAGACCTAGGCCTGTTTTTAAGTGTTTTGTGTGCCTCTGGATGTACAATGCAAATCCACTATTTTAGACTTTGTTTTATTTACTGCTGTCTTGCTTTTCAGTGTAAGGTGCCACTGTTGATCTGTTCTGATGTACCCTTATGTCTGTTGTCATTCACCTGCCCAGGGACTACAGTTGAAAATTAACCATGATGGCTAACTTGCACATTACAGAAATGTATAGCAGGCCAAAATGTCCTCCAAATATTGGAATCTGCAAATTTCATAGTGTTGTTGAGTTGTCAGTCAAACAAATTCAATTGCAATCACACAATGCTGAGCAGAGGTCTAATCAAGAGCTCTTCTTGTAACACCTGTGTGGGTGCCAAGGGTCTTTATGAACGCAACAAGGGTGCAGGAATGGAAAAATATAAAGAGTATTGTCTGTTGTACTCTTTGTTTTAAACAAAGTTAAGTAACATGTTCAAATACTAAATTATATGAAAATGAATTGTATGACTTTTTAAGGAGTGATGAGTATTAAGCTATTTATTGTTAAAGCTCACCACTGCCGCTCACCCTTTACAAAGTGAGTAAAGGGCCAAGATAATGCTTTTTTATGAGATCACAAGTTTCTCCTTGATGAAACTGGTAAAGAGAGGAAAAAGCATCTTTTCCAACTTTTCAGTTTTTGGTCGTCACTCTTATTTAATCCTGCAGATGTGAAAGCATTGCTATTTCTCACCAGGCTGTTATTTTTATAAAGGCTTGCAGTTACTTCTTGCTCTCAGCATGACCAGACCTCACTTGTATATTTTATGCTTCTCTACCAAGAGAATGTTGATGGTTTTTTGACCACTTAGTGAGTAAACTTTAAGCTTTGAAAGTTGGATTGTCTTGATGACAGAGCTGAAATCTGGTAATTCTTGGTGCATTGCAAGGCTTGAAGCATCTTTATTAAACAGAGGGTTTCCAGGTGGTAAATAAAAATCTAAAATGGTAAAATGGTAAATGGACTCAAGCTTATATAGCGCTTTCCTAGTCTTTTGACTACTCAAAGCTTGTTCACACTGCAGGTCAAATCTACCCATGCACACCCATTCGCTCTCACATTCACTCACTGATGGTTCTGAGTTTCTATGTTAGTTATCCATCAGTAAAACACTTCAGACTAAATTTCAAGTCCTAATTTTGACCAAAAACTGGTCATTTTAGAGTCAGTCACCGTGGTGATCAGGCCAGGGCAATAGAGAGCCAGCATCATGTCTCAAACTCAGGGTTTAGGCTTAACTTATCCTCCAATCAGGTTTCATGGTACCCCCCCTGCTCTCTTGATAGTCTGCTGGTTTATTCATTTGCTCTTCTGCCTGCATCCCTACCAATCCATATTCCTTTATGCATGTCTGCCATTTTTTTTATTTGTGCATGCATTTTTTCCCTCCACTTTTACCTTTTACCTGCTTTACCACCTTTTGCTTGAATGCCAGCCTGTCTGTCATTCTGTTTGTTCTGTGCCCCCTATAAACAACAAAAGCTTTAACAAGAGCCAAGTATTCAAAAGGAAAAATAGACCACGTGAGGAGAATATGTTACCAATTAGTTAGGTTAGGTGAGTTAATTAGTTACTTTAAACACTCAGTACCTTCAAAATGATTCTCAAAATATCATTATTTGAAGTTTTTTTCTATTGACTAAGCTGACTACTGACTATTTTTTTTCTCTCTCTTGATCAATATGGGACAATTAATTTGAGATTGCAATGCTGACTCATAGCTGGATGAGGAAGCGCAGCTCTTTTAATCATGTTGGCTGACCACCATTGTAATTTTTGTGGCACAATCCCACCATTTTCATAAATAAGCATTAGCCATCTTAAACAATGCTGCTTTTTTGGGCCAAAAAGGTGTAACTTTCCTCCCAAGCCAAGTCACCTGACCATGCCCTGTCAGCTGACATTCAGCCCAAGTTGTCATGTGTGAAACAGACTTAAGACTGGACCAAAGGCTGAACAGCCCAAAAAGTGGCAAGATGTGAAGATTTAAACAATGGATGTGTTAAATTTGTCAATATGTGTATGAACCACTTGGTTCATACAGTTGGTTCCCACACCTTTCAGCCACATGTGGTATTATCAGTTGCATTAGTTGTGTTTGGGTTGTGATGTGACATAAGCATGGATTAAGTCATTTTAAAGCAGTTGCAGAAAAGACAGTGTAAGTGCATCTTGTGACAAGGAGCTTTATCTCAGCTGAAATATTACATTTAAAAGTCAACCATACAGCATATCTATTATGGTTGATAATTTTGAGTTTTATGTTAATCTATCAAGCTATTACCAGCATTCCAAAATGCAAAAAATGATAATATAAATATATATATATTTTTATAATTATTATTTTTATTTCTTAAATAACCTTCCTAGCTGAGCTTGTTGTGATAACCTTTTTGTCATTACTCTTTAAACAAGCATGGTTTTTTTTATTACAAAATAAAGTAACATATCCGGCAGGTGATTGGACGATCGTTCCATCAATCAAATTTATTACAGGCCAATCAGATAAAGTCGTAGATGGGAGCTACTGTGCTGCAGAACGTGAGTCACTTTGTAAAACAAACTCGCGTCAAAACATGTCAGAAGTGGAGAGATAATATCCTTACTGTAGAGAAGTTTGTAGTGCTGATATTTGTTTTTCATATAATAAAGAAATGGTCTCCAGAGCAACATCAGAGAACTAACTGTTCATATCCTTGTGCCATATACCATAAAATGTCATCAGAGGCCTGATCTCTCAACAGGACGCTGATCTTCAACTACTTCTTGTAGTCCACCTGATATCCTAGGTGTAGACGGCCTTGGTGTAGACCACCTGCGGCTGTGGACTCATGAAGCTTCAATAACTGCAATTACAACTAGAGAGCACTCGGAGAATGCAAACCTCCGCCAAGGTAGCTCACAGTAGTGCTGTTACATCTATAAGCAATAGTTCCATGATCAAGTTACCGTCATAATATGATTCCTTGATCCTGAAACCCACACCTAGTACTAGGAATCATGTTGATATTATTATTATTATTATTATTATTATTATTATTATTACCATTAGTAGTAGCAGTAGTAGTAGTAATAATGATAATAATAATAATAATAATATTGATAATAATAATGATAATAATACTAAAACAACAACAATAATAATAACAATTGTAATGATTATCATTATTGTCATTATTGGTAGTAGCATTTGTGTTCATAATATTTTCTAGTATTGTTATCAATATGAAAATAGAAAAAAAATGAAGTGAAATGACAAAAAAAAGATTATAGCCTGGATGTGGTCTATGAAGTGTCTGAAGATAACATTTGTTGTGAACTTGGGTTTTACAAATAAACTTTGATAAATAGATTACATGATTGATTTAACTGTTGATCATGATGCTGTGTAAGAGTTTCTTACATTTTTCAGTTAATAGACATGTTTATTCTCAGACAGATTCAAAGAAAAAACATTTTTGTATGTTATTCAGGCTTTTATCCAGAAGGTGGTGCTATTCTATAAGACTAGACTTCAGAGAACTTTCTGAGACAGCACTGTGCCATCTTATAAAGGTATATTTTCATTTCATTCAATTTACTTTTCCCTATTTTTGGCTCTCGTTGTTTTTGCATTTAGAACATTAACTTTTTGTTTTTTTTGAAAAACAAAAGTCAGTCAAAAACCTGATTGAATTTATAGACAATTTAAAAAATAAAGGAATATTTACATGAATGTAACCCTTGGACACATGGTGTATATAACCCTTGCAGCCCCCAAAACATTTACTCTTTTTAGTCCGCCTGGACTTTTTTGTTATAATGCATGTAAAACATGTCATGCAAAATCAAGCCGATGATTTTTTTTCCCCAGGACAACCTTGGCTTTCAATTTGTTTCAGCTGTACTGATTTAAATTCATTTCTAAAAATTTGTATGACCCTAAATAAAAAACAGAAATTAAAAAACGTAATCTAAATCTCACAGAACTTTATACATTTCGCACTTTGATAAATTACAAAAAAGCCTCTTCACATCTTGTCTATTGTGAGAAAACAGCACAGCCCAAAAAGTGGCAAGATGTGAAGATTTAAACAATGGATGTGTTAAATTTGTCAATATGTGTATGAACCACTTGGTTCATACAGTTGGTTCCCACACCTTTCAGCCACATGTGGTATTATCAGTTGCATTAGTTGTGTTTGGGTTGTGATGTGACATAAGCATGGATTAAGTCATTTTAAAGCAGTTGCAGAAAAGACAGTGTAAGTGCATCTTGTGACAAGGAGCTTTATCTCAGCTGAAATATTACATTTAAAAGTCAACCATACAGCATATCTATTATGGTTGATAATTTTGAGTTTTATGTTAATCTATCAAGCTATTACCAGCATTCCAAAATGCAAAAAATGATAATATAAATATATATATATTTTTATAATTATTATTTTTATTTCTTAAATAACCTTCCTAGCTGAGCTTGTTGTGATAACCTTTTTGTCATTACTCTTTAAACAAGCATGGTTTTTTTTATTACAAAATAAAGTAACATATCCGGCAGGTGATTGGACGATCGTTCCATCAATCAAATTTATTACAGGCCAATCAGATAAAGTCGTAGATGGGAGCTACTGTGCTGCAGAACGTGAGTCACTTTGTAAAACAAACTCGCGTCAAAACATGTCAGAAGTGGAGAGATAATATCCTTACTGTAGAGAAGTTTGTAGTGCTGATATTTGTTTTTCATATAATAAAGAAATGGTCTCCAGAGCAACATCAGAGAACTAACTGTTCATATCCTTGTGCCATATACCATAAAATGTCATCAGAGGCCTGATGTCTCAACAGGACGCTGATCTTCAACTACTTCTTGTAGTCCACCTGATATCCTAGGTGTAGACGGCCTTGGTGTAGACCACCACACTCTTTTGAGGACAGCAATGTACAGGTGTTGGCGAGAGAAGATAGATTGTTTGAAAGAGGAGTCAAAGAAGCCATCTTCACCAGACAGGAGAAGCCTTCTCTTAACAGAGGTGGTGGACTCAGACACAACCTCTCACCCACATATAATGCAGTGCTAAGCTCTCTCCCCTGAACAGGAATGTGGTGTTTGCCAAAAATTCTCGAGTTTTTCGGATAAACCTGCAACATAAGGAATCACAATGTTCTTGCGTCTCTTGGGAGCTAAAACATTTGGCCACAATCTTAGCTCCCCTTGTTGGCAACACTACTCACCACATCAGAAACTCACAGGACTTCGCACAGAAAATCAAGGATATCACAGTGGACCCAGAGGAAACCATGGTTTCCTTTGATGTCACATCACTTTTCACCAGCATTCCGACCACAGAGGCAGTCCAAGCAGTAAGAAAACATCTCTTACAGGACAGTACACTGGAGGTCAGAACCAACCTCACCCCTGACCACATCTGCTCCTTACTGGACCTCTGCCTGAGTACCACCTATTTCCAGTTCAGGGACCACTACTACAGACAGAAACATGGATGCGCCATGGGCTCCCCTGTATCTCCCATAGTAGCTAACCTGTACATGGAAGAGGTGGAGAGAAAGGCCCTAGCTTCATTCCATGGAGCAACACCAAGCCACTGGTTTAGGTATGTGGATGACACCTGGGTCAAAATCCAGACACATGAAGTGGAGGCCTTCACAGACCACATTAACACAGTGGACAACAACATTAAGTTCACGCGTGAAGATGTTAAGGACAACATTTTGGCCTTTTTGGATTGTGCAGTACACTTGGAGGCAGATGGGGGTCTCAACGTGGAAGTGTACCGGAAACCCACACACACAGATCAATATTTACTCTTTGATTCCCACCATCCACTTCAGCACAAGCTGGGTGTCATCAGAACCCTCAACCACCGGGCTGAGAGTGTTCCTACAAGGAAGGAAGGAAAGGAAAAGGAACAGAAACACATTAGAGAAGACCTGAAAACCTGTGGATACCCAAAGTGGGCCTTTTTGAAGAACAAGAAAAGAAAGGAGACGGGGCATGAAAGGGAAGAGAGACGCCAGAACATTGTGATTCCTTATGTTGCAGGTTTATCCGAAAAACTCGAGAATTTTTGGCAAACACCACATTCCTGTTCACTTCAAGCCTGGAAACACATTAAGGCAGAAGTTGGTCCATCCCAAGGACAAAACACCAAGACATAAACAGAGCAATGTGGTGTATGCAGTCCAGTGCAGTGAGGAATGCTCAGACCTGTACATTGGGGAAACTAAACAACCGCTTCACAAGCGTATGGCTCAACACAAGAGAGCCACCTCCTCAGGTCAGGACTCAGCGGTCCACCTTCACTTAAAGGACACGGGACACTCTTTTGAGGACAGCAATGTACAGGTGTTGGCGAGAGAAGATAGATGGTTTGAAAGAGGAGTCAAAGAAGCATCTTCACCAGACTGGAGAAGCCTTCTCTTAACAGAGGTGGTGGACTCAGACACAACCTCTCACCTACATATAATGCAGTGCTAAGCTCTCTCCCCAGGAAGCTCTCCGAACATTCACACCTGGGCACATATGACCATAACACCGCACATGACAGGGGGAGTTAATGGCCCCTTCAGGGTAACGACTCTCAGGGGTTACATCACCCTGTGATAAGTTTCTATGAGTCGTTCTCCAACTCCTCCTTTCCTTTGTTGTTGTTTTTCCTCTAGCAAGATAAATATCTGCTTCCAGCACCAGCCATTTGGAACTGAAGAAGCTTCTTGGATGAGAAGTGAAACGTCTTCCCAACAAACTCTACACAGTCCAGTTGCCTTGCTTTTGAATCTTCAGAATGACCATGACCTGGATGAATGAGAACCTACACAGACGAATCACCCTGTGATAAGTTTCTATGAGTCGTTCTCCAACTCCTCCCTTCCTTTGTTGTTGTCTTCTCCTCTAGCAAGATAAATATCTGCTTCCATCACCAGCCATTTGGAACTGAAGAAGCTTCTTGGATGAAAAGTGAAACGTCTTCCCAACAAACTCTACACAGTCCAGTTGACTTGTTTTTGAATCTTCAGGATGACCATGACCTGGATGAATGAGAATCTACACAGACGACACTCAGTAATAAACTTACAATTACACATACATTCAACATACAATGTATTGGTAACACTAAGTTTATTTTTTTTGCAAAGCATTTCTCAAGCCCGCCCCCCTCAATTTATGTAAAATGGTTCAGCCCACCTGCAGAGCACCAACTTTTCACAGACAGCGAGTGGAAGCAGAGAGGGTAGGGTGTTCCAAAATCTGAGAGGGGTCTGGCTGCAGACCTCAACCGTGGGGCCACCTCCGGTGCTGGCTCAACGTTCAGGCCACCTCCGTCATAGGGAAGGAAAAAACAAACTTCGCTCCGCCCACCCCTCCCCCACACAACACCGCCCGGGAGACTACTATACGAAGAAGTACACATTCAAGACGAAAGACTCCGCAGCAGTGGTAGGTGTCTCTGGGACTTCATCTGTAAAACGTAATTGCTTGTAATTTCTAGGTTTGTCAGCTATATAGTCATTGTTGTAGCAAACGTTATGTAAAGCACGCAAAGTTATCGACTGTTGCAGCGTGTTACAGCGGTGTACGGGCGAGTGTTTAAGTGTTTTGTTTGTGTGGAGGTGGTTAGACAAACGCATGAGTTGACGAACTGTTTACACGAGTGAATACACGTTTTTATAGAACTGTTTAGCTTTAACTTCTGGCAATACGTATACTTTCTTGTATTATTAGGTCTTACTTTTATGTTGTTTTATTTTTACCCTAGTTTCACTTCATATTCAGAGGGGCTTTGCTCTTTTTCTGTTTACAGTTTAAAACACAAGGTAATTGACTCACAGGCCGCTTAATATCAGAATTTAGGCCTGGAAATAAATAAGTTGATTTCTCAGCTAAGCAGTGTGCAACGATCTCGCTGGGCTGTTGTAATTCATCTCAACTGACGTTTGAACTTCTGGTCATGACCAACAGTTATTCTGTCTTTTGTAGATGCATCTGTGTATTTTGACAAATGGGAAACCGGCAATCCAGAGATGCACAAAATGCTGCAAATTATATCATTGTGTTTTGTGTCCAAAATTCAAACCAACTATGCCATCCAAGCTCCAGCGACACATTGACATCCATATTAAAAATGCCATCCCCTTTAAAGGTAATTATTTTCTTTAAAAATATATTTGTGTGTGTGTAATTGTTCTTGTTGGCTGTTATATGTTTTTTTTAATTTGCCTTGTAGGTATGAAAATCTGCAGGTGCAACTTGGACTGCAGGGATGTGAGGCATTTTCATCGCCCATTCTGCTCCAAGACAATTATTAGAAAGAATTACATGGAAAGACACCTGCAGGATTGCCAAGATGTCACAGAGACGCACACCTCAGCTGCCCATATTTTACAAAAAACAGATGTTCTACAGCAGCAAGACTTGAATGTATCACCCGCTCCCCAGCCTGCACCAGTCATAACCTCCCACCCCCAACAACCTAACAGTGAAACAGCAGTTTCCCATGAGACTGAAACTGTAAGATCTCAGTCAAAAAAAGTTAATTGTCCAAAATGTGACCTAACTTGCTACAAAAAAAACCTTGCAAAACACATTCAAAGCAAACACTCCGAAGCATTCAAGGATACAGCAGAAAGGGGTCACTTGAAGAGTGTCTGTGTTGATCAGACAAACGGCATATCTACTGTCCAAAAAGGAACTCATGGCTTTTCTGTACCAGTACATGTACAGAACAAAACCTGGGGCCATATGCACAAGGTTCAGTGTGAACTTGAAGGATGTAGGCAGAATCATCTGATGGCAATTCAGAGTAAATTTACATTCAGCCACTGTGAACATATCAGGTCACTAGAATACTGCACAGAGCTGGCTACAGAGGAATTCCTTAAAGAAGAAGTTCTAACTGAAATGGTGGAATTAAAATTCTTTGGAGAGGCAAAGAAGATGACCTGCCTGAAAAGGCAAAAAATGCACAGGGAGCCCATGTCCCCCTCTGTGTCCAAGTTCAGTTTCAAAAAACTTCGAACCCGTTCTGCTTTTCTGTGTATGAGCCGAGTGTACACCATTTAGTTGCCTTGGTAGGGTAATGGTGACATATAATTCATCCACAAACGCATGGCACTGTCCCTGTGCCAAACCAAGGATGTCATGTGTCCACAAAAATGTGAGCAAATGGCACTTATTTCAAATCAACCGGGATGCATTCAAAACAGAGACTGCCAACACCTCGTCTCAACGCCAGGACAAAGTCTACCCACCATCAGGTGCAGCGTGACATCACCTTGTAAACTGCATCTATGCACAGAAAAAGGTTCCAGCTTGCATTCCAAGTGGACTTGTAGAATCAAAGCCACTGAATGACTACATCACAGAGTTGCATCCAACAAAAAGGGTTTGTACTGTCTGCCCAGGGCCAGTACAGCTGGAGAAGTCTGTATTAATCTCTAGAAAAGCCAGGATAGTCACCATCAGTGGTGTCATTGAAAGTAAGCTGTTTATGGTCACACCATATTTAAATTTTAGTTTTTGAATCCAACAAATTTTAATTATATACTATTATTTTTAACAGATGTGTCTACCTACTTCTGGTGATGTCCACAGTGCCACATGACATACCGATACCAGGAATGGCAGGATGGTCTACACAACTATGACGATCATGTGATACTGAGTCTTGAATTGTGTTTGTTGTTGAGAAACACCTTACAGGTAGCATGAATGGTTTTATGATGAGGAAAAGTGTTAAAATATGTGTGTACTGCCTCAAACTTGTTTTTCAACTGAATCAAACATGAATCACTTTTAATTACTTTTCCCTCTTCTTTAGAACAACATCTCTGTGTCAAAGGTGTTGAAGTCTCTTCAAACTCTGAGGAAAAGACAGTTTCCTCCAAGAGACTCAATTGTCCATGCCTACCTCCACTTTGAGGCATTGACGAGGCACGATTATTCCTTCTCTTGTGTTTGCTGTGGCTACAATCCTCCAGTAGTAGTGATGGATCTGCACAGAAAAGCAGTCTTCAACTTGCCTGGTAAGTTACAATGCGATATTTAGGATGCATAATGTCCTGGTGGGGATTTAGTAGTATTTCCAGAAATAGTGTGATCATTGGCACAGAGCAGAGAGTAGCACTTTTATACCAGACAGTCTGACCCCTCTCCCTTTATACAGTAAAACAAGTAGTGAGCTGAAAACAAATGTTCAGACAGGGCTGGAGTGGTTAAACTAAAGGGCAGGGAAGGGGAAAGGTGAGAATCTCTTCCAGACTTGTAGGGGACTTGTAAAGTATATTAAGGTACAGTGGGAGGTAGAAGTCAGCAAGAAGTGGAAGGGGCAGGAACTTCATCCAGACTTTGGTGTATATTCAGATAAATCACAATAGGGTAAATAAGGCACACACATAGTTAGTGGCTGTGTGTTGAATTTTTTCTTTGACATTATCAACATTACCCAAATGTGTAATTTCTCAGTTTGTGTGTGTGTCTATAAACATATTTTTTCTTTCAGTTAGTGATCTGAAAGAAGCCCCTGAGAGCTACACTGGAGAAGTAAACATCGAAGAGTTCTGGAAATCTGTTCATCTGGAGTGCATTTCTCGTGGATTCTCGTGGAATCTGCTCAAAGATGTCTTTAAAATAATTAGCTTTGTTGCGTGGTGTAGTTTACCTAGAATCTGTTTTTTTCTCAAGGTGGTGTGAAGAACAGCTTTGCTGTGCATCCTAGTTTTGAGTTCTGGGCCCCATGGATTGGGAAGAATACCCGTAAATCCAACATAGTGTTAAACACAGAGTTTGAAAAGGTGTCCTCTACAAAACCTTCCAATCAAGCTGAACTACAGTCAAGCATGGTGTCAGAAGAATGTCTTGTGGATGAGCTCATGAAGCAGAAGATACAGTTATTGTATCTTTTTATAATTGACTGACTTATATTGTGCACTAATGTCTTTGTTTCCTGTCTGCATTTCAAAAGGTGTCAACTGTACGCAAGCTGTGCAAGGCTTGCAATTTGGATACAAAGGGATCACAGTCGGATCTAGTTCTCAGACTAAGGGAGGAGATAAAGACGAGACATGCATATGACAAGATCTTCCAGAAAATCTGGGGAGCTTCTGGTAAGACTTACATGTATTTCTTAAAAATATATTTGAATTTTTTTTTTTAATTCATCTAAACCTTCTTTTTTTTATCTTTACAGGTGGGTGGTCAGTGATTCTATGCCCCTCATGGTGTGGCCTACAGTTTAAAGTTCAACCTGAGGGCAGAGTCTCCAAGGGATTTTGCTGATCTTCTTTCCTGGAAGCACCTGCCAAATGTCTCCATTTATGATTTTGCTCAGGGCTTGGCAACTCATGCCAACCTTCGATGCCCAACCTCACTACCTTTCAGACCATTTGAAGGTAGACTGGCTGAATCATCTGAACATAACATCAGAACAGCTCGACAAAAAAAACCCCTCAAGGTCTCCCTACCATGGCTGACTGAAATGTCCCAAAGTCCTGATTAAGATGGTCATCCAGCCACTGGTTCCTCACATCACTACATATTGTATGATAAATTCCATGAGGCCAACACAAAAGACCCACAAGAAGTTTTAAGGAGGATTGAACTAGTCTCAGAGCTTCAAGGCTTACTCAACAGCCAGGTTGCTGAACAGCTTTTTTCTAACATGCAGAAGAATAACTACTTTCTCAACAACATGGCACCTTCCACACACATTTTTATGATGTGAAACTTGGTGCATTCAAGAAACAAAGACACAAATGAGAGATTTTTGGCAGGGCAACTGAAGAGAACACATCAGCCATATCATCTGGAGGGCATCACTCTGGATGACTCTGGAAAGGCAGTATTTGGTAAATATTAGGGAATATGTTTTTCCAATAGTAATATTAAAATTACATGTTTGTATTGAACCATTCTGATTTATTAAATCTTCAGGACCCCCACCAACTGAAAAAGCTGTAAAGCAACAGCCCTCAGCAGTTGAAACCACTCTGCAGCAACAAGGTCTTCACGCTAATGTTTGTCAAGGTAGACAGTAGATTTGTCAGTGAACATGAAATGGTTTTTGCTTTTTTTTTTTTTCTTACTGTCCCTTCTTCCCCTTTTTATAGATGGCAACACATGTGGGGCACATTGTGAAACAATCACAAAATGTGATAACGTAGCACCATGCATAATCTCATGGACACTGAGGACTCACCCTGCTCAGGATCAGTTGGTATGTGGCAGATGTACTGTACTTGTACTGTCTAAGCAAAAGGTAGTTCTCTGACTTTTTAGAAAGCCTTTTGGCTTAAAACCAAACTGCTTATGAATTCCTGCAGAAAAAAACGTTGCATCTCATAAATCACAAGTCATATTATTATTCTTTTTCTGCAGTCATCAGCTCAACTATGTGTTGGATACCTCAAAGCCAGCAACAGAGTATATTGTCAAAGCACAAAAGAGTGTCCTGACACGAGCCGACTTCTGGAGCCTTGGTTCGAATGCCGAAATGGAATCAACGGAGTGTAAAAATTTGCAGAATGTCATGATTTTGAGAGATAATTTATTATGTATTTAAGACTGACAAGTTGACCTTTTCCTTTTCCACAGATAGGAAATGCGTGTTTTGAGCTCATCTAATGAATTGCTCAATCAAAGGTATCCTTTTTTGTTTGTTTTTAAGACAGTGACCTGTTTAAAATATGCGTTATATTTTTGGTGGGGCTGTTATGTTGTATTACAGTAGAATGAACTGGTGTACCTAATAAAGTGGTTTGTGAGTGTGTAAATAATATGGAGTCACATTGTCACTTTATTTATACAGGGAAAGAGCATTTGTGTGGTCGACCTGTACGTTGTTCCAACATGGCGACACCCAACGGCATGCAACCCACTTTCAAGTTTACCTGTAAGTGTACTACGCTGTGCTCCTTTCAGTAAGACAGTTTCTGTTGGATTTTTACCATTTTCTTATTTTTTTCTTTCCTTTGCATTAGAGTGATGCTCACATCAGAGATGCCATTGTTATACCAGTGTGGAAACCCGGCCATTTCATGTTGTCTGTAAGTGACAGAAACTGAGATTAATCTATATGAAATGCTCCTAAAAAATTATAGGTGCACTGCACTGTAAATGTTGATTTTCTCTCTTCATTTTGAGTTTGAATGTCACTAACGGCATTTAATAGGTTATGAAGCCAGCCCAGAGAGAGCTATTCTTTCTTGATTCCAAATGTGCATATGCACAGTTTGGATTTGGTGATCAGGAAATGAGAGAACTGTTAAGGTTACTAACAGAAACCTATATTTTACTTCTCAATCGTTCCAAAGTTGAATGCAGTTCCCGAAAAGCTGTGGTTTGCTTTTTTTTGTTTTTTTCCCCTCAGATCATGTTCTCTGATCTGTGTAATAACCTTTTTATGGTGCGAAGTAATACATATTTGTACAAGTTGTTATTGTCCTGTTTTTATAGTTTAATGTAATCACCATTTAAAAGTAAAGCTGGAACAGAGTCCAGGAACTTGCACCAATTAAAAGGTTACTGAAATTCGGTGTCAGGGTGTGTGTGTGTGTGTGTGGCTGCATGGGAATATTTATTCTTGAATGGAGTGCCTTTCCGGTGTGTTTCAGTTGTGCATGACGTGCGTTGTTTTGATAACTACTTCATTCTGAATGCAGCTTTATTATCAATTTCAGAAAACTTTCGCAGTCACTGTATCCTGAATCATGGAAAGAGCCGACTGGTTTGCAAATACAGGTAAAACTATACAGCAAGTGTAAATTGAGTTCAACAGAACTGTGGAAAAACTCACTAATCTACTAACTCCTTTCTAAAATGCTAGGATATTCCACAACCATCATACGGGAATGACTGTGGCATCTTTATGCTCATGGTAAGACACTCTACTTGTCTGGTTCAATACTGCTGGCTGTTAACCTATTAATATTAAATTTTTTTCATTCATAGTACGCCCTATACACTGTACTGGATGTACCCTATGATTTCTCCATTGTAAGTAGAACTACTTATTCATTGTAAGCTGAAAATCCCTTTATGGTATTTTATTTGATGTAGTGTATAATTACTCCCCCCTTTTCAGATGGACATGCCAGCGTTGAGGACATGGTGGTGCGTCCTGTTGGAGAATTTGGACCTTGGCAGGTTAGAACAAAAGCTTTGACATGGTTAGACAGCAATGTCTCTTCAATAAAATTATGTATCTCCTTTAACCCCCTTTTCTTTTCTATTTTGAAGCTATGGCAAAATGTTTGCCCATTGGACAGAATCCTCCAAAGCCCTCTTGCGAGGAGACGTGCCACCAGTCTTCAAACTGAAGAAGAGGACGCTGGATGACATCACCAAGGTCTGTAATGTGTGTATGTCTGTGTGTGTGTGTGTGTGTGTGTGTGTGCATATATGTATATATATATATACATATATATATATACATATATATTTATATATTTATATTTATATATATACATATATACATATACATATATACATACATATATATATATATATATATATATATATATATATATATATATATATATATATATATATATATATATATATATTTTTTTTTTTTTTTTTTTTTTTTTTTTTTTTTTTTTTTTCCCCACTTTTCTATAGGACCACATGGTTGTTCTTGACTGCAAGAAAGCTGCCCAGTGGCTTGGGGAAAACCAGAATCTCTTTTCTGGCAAGGTGGAGTTGCCTGCTGTCTTGAAGATGGGGGAGGAGGAAGTGGCTCAAGCAGCAGAGCTGTTTGAGAAACTATGGCATGAGGACAGCAGGGAAACTATTGATGACCTTAAGAGGGAGGCTATCCTGGAGCCTTTCAAGTATTTTTTCAGTGATGTCGAAGACATGGATATTTTAAGAGGAGTATGCGGATCGCTATGGCTATCTTACTTACTGTGAATGCAGAATTGACAAAGGACTGAAAGACACAAGAGTGTTTGATTGTTTTGGATTTTATGTAATAAAGTATTAAATGATTCCCTGTTTATACCATGAGGAACACTAAAGATAAGTGTGTTTGCCAGCCGCAGCATAGCTAAATGAAAATAATGTGGCTCAATATAGGGGAAAAACACGGTAAAAAAATGAAAGTCAGGCTAAATGAATCCGAAAGTGCTGTACCATATAAAAGTGAGATGTCAAGTTATTTTTTATTAGATGCTATGTGTAAGTTTGAATGTAAAATGCAAAAACTATATTATGCATAAGGTGCGGGGATATATGACACAAGGCTAGTTATTACAATGAATGTGGTTTTAATGGTTTTCACTTTCCTTTGTGTTGCAAGGTATTTAAAATATAAACTAAATTTAAACATTTGACATTGAACACAGTGAAAACTAAACTGAAATGAGCAGAACTCGACTCCATAAAGTGATGTTAAAAAGTAAACAGAAATTAAAAACTACTGCAAAAAATGAAACTATAACTGGTGTGTTGTCATGGCTTAATTAGTGAAGAATATACAGTATAACATCCAGCTATAGATCTTAAGGTTTACAATTCAAATACACAGCAATCATAAGCAGTTATTAATGTTTTTCATATTAAAATCAGCTGATTGTATTAAAAAGATAAATCTGTTTCTAAGGGATATTGAATGAGAAGTATGTTGTTTTTTTATGGGAGGACAACTGACTATGCTTGTTTGATCAGAGAACTTAATGTTAGGCTATTTATAGCGTAAAATCAGCTGATTGTATTAAAAACATAAACCTTTTTCTAAAGGATTTTATTAAATGAAAAGTACATTTTTATGAGTACGAGAGACCTTGCGCTTGTTTGACCAGCGAGCTTAATGTTATTCATAGCGCGATCCAGACGGCAAGATGGGGGCTAATCGTCGATGCAGTTCCAGGATGCGGTTTATTTTGGAATTCATGCATTTCATTTTGAAAATTTGTCGTTTCTTCTTTCCCTATGGCGGAGGTGGCTTGAGAGTTGAGCTTGCGCCGGAAGTAGCCCCACGGTTGAGGTCTGCAGCCAGATTGTCTTGGGAAAATCTGGGAGCAAGAGTCGAAAAGACAAAAGGCTCAGACAGGAGAAGGAAGCGACAGTATGTCACCCAGTTCTTCCATAGGCAAGGTGGGTCTGTAAGTGGTTCATGTGATGGAAAGTTCTGATACATTAGCCTGTTGGCTATTCCTAACTTTGTCCATAGTTTATGAACTACCTCACTTTTCTCCCCATATTAGCTCATAACTCTGAAGAAAACTCTGGACATTTCACTGTTGTTTTAGTTAAATAATCAATGCAGGCAAACGTTTAGCAAGCTGCGATGCCCATAGCCAATCAGTTTCCCTCCACAGACACGTCAAGAGGAGCAGCAGCTTCAGTAGCTGTCTGCCAGGCCCCCTTCCCCACCTGAACAAGCCCAGGTACCCCCTGGGGAAGTAGGTGAGCAGCTGTGTGTTAAATTAATCGATTATTATGGAGAAAACAAAACATTAGAATATAAAAAATCGTTCTGAAAAAAAAAACCTATAGTCTGTATTTATTTCAGAACGACTTTAATGATTTAAAAAGCATCAGCTATCTCTGAAATATAGTGTTTGGTCAGTAGTTTGGGACTCTGCTTTGCAGTAGGAACAGAGAACATTTGTAGGGACGCTGAATATTCCCTGATAATGATATTGTAAAAGCTGTTATTTATGCCTTATTTTGAAGGTCTAAGCTGCCACCACCTTTGTTTACCCGGTCTGGTCCGGTGTCAGAGGCAACAGAATTATACAGAGGCTTAGTCACAATGTATAAAAATATAAACTTTATTTATTATTTTTTTTTTTTTTACCACATATTCATTATAATATGGCTATGATACTCTGCCGTAGATTTCATTGAGCTCTGCACCTGCAAAAAGGGACAGCCCGCGCCCCTGAGGACGTTTCCAGTGGGAACACACATAAGATACACTGCACACTAGTATACAACAATCAATGCACGGCACAATAATAAAAGTCAGTGAACTGCATGCGTCTCACTCGGTAACGACCACTACAGACTAGGCAGGTCAGAACCACTACAAACACCAGAGGGGGGCAGGGAGCTACCCGAAGCACGGCGCCACCCCTCGGTGAATCTCAGACAGAGTTATAGCTCATACAGAATTATAAAACAGGCCTGACGCACGGGAAAACTAGAAAAGCAATTAACAGTGATTCACACAATGGATAAACTTTAAAACAACTTAACTCGCCCGGGCTGGCGACGACACCCCTCATGGGGTCTGACAATGGACTCTTCCACAGCTCCGGCAGTGTCCGCGGCCCAGAGGATCACAGCAGCCGGGGAGGCACACAGCGAACAACCGGTATGAGGTAAACATCGCGTCGGCGTGGAGATCAGTACTCCGGTATAGCGAGGCGTGCAGACGGCCCCGTGGCTCCAGTCCTACCTAAAGGAGACAACCAGCCTCCCCCCCTAACACAGGAACTGCTCCCTTATCTAACTATTTTCACTGTCGGTAATACTGAAAGTTACGGACAGCATGGTCTGTTCGTGTCTCTGTCCCCCAGCCACGGCCACAGACTCCAGCAGTCCCGTCTTGACTCCCCGCCGCCCATTAACAGCCAAGCAGTGTCCCCCACCTACTCCCACAGTTGAGTGTCATCAGCTCATTAGTTCTTCAGTTCAAGACGAACACAGGGCCTCTATCTCCCTCAAGTGACCACAATGAGAAAGTGACCCCAAACATAGTCTCATTACGATATGCTTTGTCTGACGTGTTAGAACCCGCAGCAGGTGATCGGTAAGAATTACTCTGATGTATTTGTCCAGATTATTTATTGGAGCTGTCTGGCAACTCATTCTGTGCGGTTTTGCACTGTACGCACTGCTACCAAAGACAGCTGGTCAGGCTGAAGTATATGGCCAGAATTGATAGGGACTGTCGCCCTGCTCCATGTTGAGCTCCAGACTTCGGCAAAATGGTCGAGTTACAATAGAGGAGAGAGAGTGCCCAGTGACGTTGAGTGAGAGAGAGCCAAACAAGGTGTCCACTAGAGGGGGGCTTTTCCACAGATTGATTGACTACCAATAAAACTATTAAACTTGACCTGACTTGACATGAAGTGGGAATACTGTCAATATGCTCTCACAAAAGAGTCACTGAATCAGAGCTGTATTGAGCCTATGATTTCACTAGCCATCAGCTGTGAGGACTTTATGAGTTTCTTTAATGATAAAATTCTTAAAATTAGAAATTAAGGGCAGGATCTACTAAGACCCTAAATAACAATGGCTAAATTGGGTGTGCAAACTAAAAAATTGCACGTGCTATTAGTGGGCGTGTTACGGGTGATCTGCTATGACTGTGTGCACAATTGATAAAAGGCGCAAAAGTGGCTCAGACTGCCCAATTTAAGTGAGGATTTTGTGTGTCCTACCCGCTGTCACCATGGAGAGTTTGGGAGAGCAGAGTGGCCGTAAATGAAAAATGAAGTTTGAAGCTGTGGAGTTGGAGGCAAATAGACACACGGGTGAACTCCAGCAGAGACATCTCATCATTGCCAGAAGAAAGACAATTTGGGAGTCCATCTGTGAAAAGCACACAGTTCAAAACTGGCATTGCTGGAAAGATGATATGTCTGTACTATTTTATTTCTGGTTGCAGTAACCTTTCTTTTGCTGTCTGTCATTTTGACAGACAAGGTCGTCACTTTTCTGTCATGCCATATTTTTATCCGTAATTTTTAACTTTCCTTTTCTGATTCCAATTAAACTAAGAGTTTATCTTAAATGTCCTTTAACTAATAATCTGTACAATCCATTTATCCGAGAAAATAATAAGATAATTAGGCGAAGAACACTTCTAACCTAAAATCGAATACATGATTTATTGTGATTGCAAGCACATGCTGCAATGGGAGAAAAATCTGCAGCCATACGGGAGTGACACAGTCAGCTCTGAGTGACAAACAGAGTGATTCTGGCTATGAAGGGGATCTTTTTCACATAGGTTAAATGACCTCCTCCATGATGTATTAAGAGCGCAAAACAGACAGGGTTTACTTTACACATGTGTCTGCATGAGTATAATGGCACCCTGGATTGTCCCTCTTTTTCCAGTCTATCATAATGACAGACAGCCTCTAAACTTTTCCGTCATTCATCAAAAAATTTGGTAAATGACAGAACATATTTGGTTAATGCTGTTTATGACAGCCCAAACATGTTGACACGTGCACGGAAGGTTCTCTCTCTCCGTTGTCAGCCATCTGTGCATAATGCTGTGCCAGTTTGCACCTGCCTTTCAAACATGCTAAAAATGGACGACGCAAAAACACTGGGCACAATCAATTTGGGGTTGGATAAATCACATTGCAGATGCTAAATGATTACATTTGCATCTCCTCCTCCTAGTATTTTGTGCATTCTGATAATCTGCATGTATTCTGCATATTCATGAAGGCAAACTTGCTAAATGGATTGCGGTACTATTTTGCTAATTTTACAGATGCAATCCTCAGTGCACCCTGTTCTTAGATCAGCTCTGTGCTTGCTATCAAGTTTGCACATATTTTTGTACACATAAACCTTTAGTAGATCTTGCCCAAAAAGAGAAATTCACTGCCTTTACCTGGACCTGCCATACCATTAAATGTAGTTGAACCTGACTTAGACTGCTTTTCTCCAATTGGCCTTCCAGATTTAAATTCTGTTGTGTCCTCCTCCAAACCATCAATCTGCCTTTTAGACCCAATCCCAACTAAGCTGTTTCAGGAGGTCTTTCCCTTAGTTTGTTCATCTTTGTTGGAGACAATCAATATGTCTTTATCAACAGGCTACATGCCAGAGTCTTTTAAAGTAGCTGTTACTAAACCTCTTCTTAAAAAAATACCCTTGATTTAGGCACTTCAGCTAACTACAGGCCTATATCAAACCTTCTGTTTGCTGCAAAGATCCTGGAGAAAGTAGTGGCTAATCAGCTATGCGACTTCCTGCAAAACAGCAGCCTGTTTGGGGACTTTCAGTCAGAATTTAGAGCTCACCACAGCACAGGGACTGCTCTAGTTAAAGTAATAAATGATTTGCTCTCAGTCTCAGGTGATGGACTTCTCTCTGTACTTGTCTTGCTAGATCTCTGTGCAGCCTTAGACACCATAGATCATAATGTTCTTCTACTGAGATTAGAGGAATTAATTGGGATTACAGGGACTGCTTTAAATTGGTTTGTCTTACTTATCTGATAGATACCAGTTTGTACATGTGAACAATAAGTCTTCTGTGTACACCAAAGTCAATTACGTAGCTCCTCAAGTTTCTGTGCTAGGTCCAATTCTCTTCTCCCTATGCTCCTTGGTGATGTCATTAGGAAACACTGTTAATTTTCATTGTTATGCTAATGATACTCAACTGTATGTATCAATGAAGCCAAGTGAAACAAATCAATTATCTAAACTAGAAGCATGTCTAAAGGACATTAGGATCTGAAGGGCCAGTTTTTTTTTTCTTCTTAATTTAAACAAGACAGAGGTTGTTGTGCTAGGCCCCTGGACATCTTAGAGAAACCTTTGCTAGTGATTTGACTGCCCTAGATGGCATTTACCTGGCACCGAGCACAACTGTTAGAAATCTTAGGATTCTATTTGGTCAAGATTTGTCTTTCAACTCTCACATAAAACAAATTTCAAGACCAGCCTGTTATTCATCTTCACAACATCGCTAAAATCAGGCCCTTCTTGTCTCAGAGCGATGCTTCAATAACTACAATTACAAATATCTGTCCATGCCTTTAGCCATATTTCATTATTATTACAGTTCCTGATATTAAATTTAGAGAGATCAACAAAAGTATATACATAATAGTTGCTGCAAATAACACACAGGGCGTCGGTGGCGCAGTTGGATAGTGTGCTTGGTCGGTAATCGGGAGGTTGCAGGTTCATGACCAGCTCTGGGTGACACGTGGTGATGTGTCCTTGAGCAAGACAGTTAACCCCAAGTTGCTTCCACTGCTGCGTCAGTGGCGTGAAATATATATATATGTATTTTTTTAAACTTTAGGATTTCAATCAATGGTTCAAGTCAGCCTATGAGAGGCAAAGCAGCTAGTCTGGCATTGCACCAACATGCAAATAGGTCTGTGATTTTCCGCTGCTTTTTCTCACATACAGAGAAAAGAAGCAGTGGAACGAGAGTAAGGTTTGTGCACAGCATACTAAGAGAAAACTTTTAAAAGTCTTTCAGTCTGAGAAAACACAGACAAGTGCAGAGTGTGAGAGGTAGATTAACATAAATGGGCCATAGAATGGCTGGAACAAAAAGAAGACAGGAAGGGGAAAAGAGAAGAACAACTTGCTCTGTGGTTGCCTGTTGGTGGCATCTCACAGCTCTCATATTAGTTCCAGTGTCCGTGTTAATGTGAATAATATTGATGTGACAAGTCTGCAGGGCCACAGGCGGAGAGTCAGGAGTCTTCCATTTCTCAGACGTTAAGCCCCGAAAGCCAGGGTCACTTTTGTTGTTGGTCCTCAGACCGGAAACTCTGGTGCTGAAGAGCTGGAACACTGGGCCTGGGGCTGAAGAGCTGGAACATTGGGGCTGGGGCTGAGGAGCTGGAACACTCTGGGGATGGGCCTGAAATCTGAAAAGAAAAGTTGAAGCTGGACCCAGGTGCAGATACTAAGAAAAAAAATGTATTTAAACCAAAAGATCTCAAATTACAAAACAAAGTCGTTTACAAAAATTTAAAATCAAACAAACTATCTATAAAGAAAAAAAAAACACTAGGAGCACTGGAAACTTACGCAGGGGATGTGGAACAGAAGACGTATAAACAGACTAAGACAAGAAAGAACACAGAGACTACATACACTTGGAGATAACAAGACACAGGTGAGACAAACCAGGAACAGGTGTGACGAATTACACAGGTGGACTAATCAGGGTAGACTAGACAGGAAGTAAAACAAGAAATGACCAGAGAACACATTCCAAAATGGAACAGGAACTATCAAAGAATAAACTTAATACAAAACTGCATAGATTCACACCAGGGTGAAACAGACACATGGCAGGAGAGATGATATTAAAACTAACACTAACGTAAAATGAAGGCCTAGTTATGACAGGTGGTGTTGTGTGGGTGCGATCGTGTGTGTTGAGAGAGGGGGGAATGCTCCATTCACTCCATTCAGTGCAAGCCAGTGAGGCAAAACAGTTTAAATATACAACCCAAAATGTAATTTTAACTATAGATACAAGCTTCAACTTTGAGGCATTAAATGAGACCAATGAATATGAAATAAGCAGCTTCAGGTCACAAATAGGCCATGCATAAACAGACAAAGTGTTATTTCCCGAGAGCCTTGAGTCTCCTGATATGCAAGGTTTAGTAGTTCATCATCCTAAACTGAAATTTCATATTGACCTTTTTAATTTGGCAAGCACATTTCTTTATATATTCTTGATTTTTAGTTGAGAGTCTGTTTCCTTGATGGTTCTGTTTGTTTTCTTCTTGTTTCTCAAGTTCTTCCCCTTGCTGATCATCTTTAAGCCATCTGATAATTTTTTCTTTTTATACAGATGAATCCAATCCGATTCAGTGTTATGTCACCTCCACATTCTCTTTATTGATAATGTGGTAGTGTATAGTAGTAATAAGAAGAGCACGACGATTTAACACTGTTATTTTAAGGTTTACAAAAGGCAGATCTATAGAGCTATTATTGTTGCAAAATATTTGTTTAAGTGTAAATAAAGGTACAAAAGCAAACAAGTCCACAGATAGAGCACATCCCCAAAAATGTGTGAAAAGATTTCTGGCAAAAACTGATTTAAACTAATGAATCTGACATGTTTGCATATTAAAGGGCAATCTTCTTCACTCAAAATGTTAATCTCATATCACAGTGAGCTGACCTGTCAGAGTCCTATCATTTTCATCTTAAATGATTATATTATTTCACCACTGTCACAAGCAAATAAAGAAAACTGTCATGACAATTACATATTTGGTGCTGATCCCATGATCATTCAGGCTCACAACATCATTTGGCTACTTCCAACTGTAGAGGTTATTGGGCTGTTAGGTATATTTATGAATAGTATCAGCATCAACAGAGCTGTATCGTTAGAGTACCTGCACATGCACAACCCCCCCCCCCCCCCCCCCCCCCCCCCCCCCACACACACACACACACACACACACACACACACACACCTTCCCAGTCTTCCCAGCATGTTATTGTCTTCACAGCCCTGCAGACTGGGGACACATCTTTTCAATTCTGTCATGATCCTGCACTGTGTTAGATAAGTTACCCATGTTTGTTCCCATAAGTTTTGCTTCCTGTCTGGTCTCGTCACACCTGATTCCTGATTGTTCCTTCCCAGCTGTGTCTAATCACCCCCCAATCACCTCATGTATTTAAACCTAATGTCTTCCCCTGTCTTGTTGCCAGTTTGTCGCACTCTCTAGTCTTTGTCCTAGCACTCAGTCTTGTCAAACCCATTTTGTCTTTGATCTAGTCTTTTGCCTCTGCCTCATGTCTTGTTTGATTGCCTTCTGTATACCAAACCTTGCCTGTCTTAACCAATAAACTGACTGCCTTTGTCAAACCGGTGAAGTGTTGAGCATTTGTGTCCTTTCTTGAGCCTCGTTCCTTGATAATTCTGCATCCATCCTCCCATGTCTCATGGGACTCAGCGAAGGGACAGTGCAGGGACCAGTAAGTGCATGTGGGTGTGGGTGTGTTCTGAGCATCTGTGTTTGATGGGCAACATAGGGGGAAGGGAGGGAAGCAGATTAATAAATTAGTAATTGGGACTGATGTTGCGTTTGCACTAGGTTTCCCCCAAACCACTCAGTCACTCAGTTTCCAGTCATCTGTGCATCCATTGAACTCTCTGCTGTCTCCAACCCTCCATTTACACTGTCACCCCCTATCTTTCCCCTTAGACAAAGGCATAGAGGCATAGATGAAAAATTGAAATGGCTGCTTCTAATCCCCATGTGCCACTGATAACCTAAGTGTAAGTGCAAGGTATCTAATACTAATCTAAATGCTGCCAGACATTTGGCTGACCAGTTATTCATCTGCAGCTGGATACCATTTTGTTTTGCTGACTGTGATCTGCTTTTCTTGTACTTTTAGTAGCATTCTCCTCCACCCAGTCAATAAATGAATTTAACAGATGCCTCTGTTTGTCTTTGCCACCTCTGCCCTTCATTGTGAGTGTAGAGCAAGGGCATTCTCAGCTGAGGAGACTGTAGTAATTAATAAGATGCTCGGTAAAAGAAAAAAAAATATTTTCTTCACTGCACTGACATGGTCATCATCATTATCATTTAAGGGGCTGCTTCACAACCCCAGAAAACCTTGGAAAGCATTACAAAAGCAACATAACACCTGCCAAAAAGGTTTAAAGCTTTTGTCTTTTTTAGAGGCTAGGAAATGTGGTGGCCTGAGCAGATCCTTATTCTTGAGCCCCAGACAAGTTTTGAGTGGCAAGTATGCAATAAAGATTACACTGAAATGCCAGTAAAAAAAAAAAGACTTCGATTTGTGATTTAAAAAGTATACAAATAGTTTTACACCACTTGGCCTTTTTTCAGTTTGGAAAAACATGGTTCTGAAATGAGGACTAAAGGATAAGAATCACTACAGACAGTTTGGGAAACTCTTTAAGTTATCCCACTTGCATTCTGTTTTTTTTTTTTCCGAACAAACGGCTACAAGATGGTTTTGATGACATTTTTATGAAGTGTTAAAATGTTTATGTAATATCAATGCCCAGAAAGACAATTGCACCCCTGTAGAACTATGATAGCACTTAAATTCTAAGGAGTAACAACATTTCACTGTCAGGCACGAACCTTTCAACTTCATTTTTTATGATTTTCATTTTTTTCATAAAACAGTGCAATTGGTCACCATCCATATCAGAGAGTGGGTTTTGGAAACTTTTATCCAAATTAAAGTACAAAATAATAGTTTGTTGTGTAGACAATAAAATACATTTTCATCAGTGGGAAATTTTTCAATTTCCTGAAAAGTAGCAAGTTTGGAGACAAGAGGTTTGTGCCCAACAGCAGAGATTTATTATTGCTTAAAAAATTCCAGATTTGTGATTTTTTTGTTTACATTTGGATGACTGATTTTAACTTCAACTTCTCCAGTTTTTTTCTTCATGTCAGACGGTTTAGTGGCAGGAAAAATGAAAGAAAAGCTATGTTTCTCTTGATTAGGATATCTGGTGCTAATGCAGCTTATATTTGGAAAATTTTTGGAAGGGTCAGTGGGCTTGTGAGGCATATTTTCGTCATGCCTCTCACCACTTCACCTATGTTTCCCCTCTCTTCAGTCATTATAAATGGGGTATAGTTAGGGGTGGCAGAAAAAGTTGATGAATCTAAATATTGTGATTTCTTCTAAAGTGATTTAAATATCCATGCATTTTTACTAGGATCTTAGATTGCTACATGTGCTGAAAAGACGGCAGACCAGTATGAAAGAAACAACAGAAAGACAGAAAAAAGACACAGGAAAGTCACAAAGAGAGACCATTCTATTACAGAAAGAAGGTGGCAACAATGAATTGACAATAAAAACTTATTGAAGATAATGACTTTACAGCAAACATTAAACAATAATCATTTTTTTAAATTAATGTCTGATAATAAGAACAATCTTAAATTCTTACTCTCAACAACTGTCCATTCAAGTAAGCTCCTTTATGATCCTCCCCATTAACTCTCCACAGGCTCAGTGTGTGAGGATTCTACAGTCCATAGGTTTTAAAAATTAAGTCTATCAGATCAAATTTCTCCCACCTTTTCTCTAAAGCTTTTAAAAACCTAAAATTTTTATTGTCAAAAGAGGTTTGTCCTGGTTGATGTTGAAATGTTTGAGTAGGTTATCTCAAGACCAGTGACATGTCTTGAAGCTCCCATCTCAACATATTTTTTTTTAAACAGATTCTGGCTTTCTTTCTTTTCTTTTTTTCTTTTTCTTTTTAAATTGATTTTATCAACATTTTTATTAGTTTTCTGTAGATTGGTGTCTTTTCAACTCCTTAAAAAAAACAATAGCAGAACTTTTCCCGAAGAAAAAAAATAATTGAAACCCACCTATCCTTGATAAATACAGACAAGTTTACAATCTGCAATTTTAAGTAAGATATTAGAAATAAAAACTTATTTTAAATCAATAACATGACCTTATGAAATCTCTTTACATAAGGAAAGCATAATCATTTTAGGGCTAGTTACAGCACAGAAACACCTTTCTGTAAAAATTGTGAATGACATCAGGTCAAATATGGATTGTAAAATGACCCCTTTTCTTTTTCTGCTTAGCCTTAACCTTGTGCAGCAGCTGGACCTGCCTGATTCAATGTCTGCAATGAGATAGATCCATCTTGCCAAGATCCAATCTACAATGATTCTGAGTGACCAAAGTGACATGGCCCAATCACTGTTCTTTAGAGCAGGAAGAGGTAGGACCTACAAGCATGATGACAGCAGGAAGTGTCTGCTCATACAGAGATTAGTATGGATGCTAACAGCTTCAATAGACATTGTATCAGATCTGGATCACATTTCTGTATCAAATGAAGAACAAACAACACTGAAAGCACTTCCCAGTAGAAAGGATAGTTTTGCTCCACTTCTGACATGTTTTGACAATAATTTGTTCTGCGTGGTGGCTTACATTTTGCCTGCCCCCCCCCCCCACTACATTATCTGATTGGCCTGTTATGAATGTATGTTACAGAATGTTCATCCAATCAGCTTTTGAAAGGTTCTGCCCTCCCCAAACACTTTCTATGGGTTGTTTCCAGGTGGAAACCTCTGGGGCTGAGAATGGAAGCCCATGCCAAAGTGCCAAAACCTCTAGTACCCCAAGTGTCCACTTGAGGCTGGCTGCAGAAACCTGACACCACTATAATTGTATGTAGGGGAAAAGACATTTTTTAAGGCCTTAAAACACATCTTTACAGCCTGATTCAAAAGACGATGGTATTCTTCTATTGAGGTTTTATTGAGGATTTCTGGTTTCGAAAGTGTGGTGCCTCGTTGGTCAGATGGCCTTAAGTCATGCCTCAACAAGACCTCTGTGGCTGTGAGTTGATGGTCAGTGCAGTATGGCTGCATCCATCAGAGGGCATCAAAGATATTTCAAAGGCACCTTTGATAATCAAAGGGCTGACAACACATGGCTTCATCCAATTATGTTGGTCTATGGTTGTTTCCCAAATTGAATGATAAAATATATTGAACAACCCATCTGCTGTGTCAGGTTAGCTTAGCCTGAGTGACCCCTTTGATACTGTAGATCACCACATTCTTTTAGATAGGTTAAATAATTTTATTGGCATTTCTGGCACAGTTTTTAATTGGTTTAAGCATATCTCACAGACAGAAAGTTCACATGAACATGGGGAAGTGACAGTCAGAACTGTAGAATGAGTGACATTCCCCAGGGTTGAATTTAAGATCCTCCACAACCTCTTCACGTTGCCACTTGGAGTTGTCATTGAGAGGCATAGCATCGACTTTCATAGCTATGCAAATGATACACAGCTCTCCTTTTCCTGCTACAGCTATGTTAAAAAAAAAATATATACTAATTATTTCATAATGACTGTGTCTATTCCCTGACCCAGATCTTACAAACCAGTGAACACAAAAAAATATAAGAGGTGTCAGTCATAATAATCTTATTAAAGTTAAAACCTCAAATGTAGTGACACCAAAAATCAGATAATTAGGGTCCTCGCCCAAAGGGAAAGGAACTCTCTAGCTGAAGCTAGAGGTTGTCCAGATACAAAACCCTATTGTTTTTGTATTGTTTCTTCCTTATTATTATTATTAGGGTCCTTGCCCTTCGAGCAAGGACCTCTTCTAGCTCTAGCTAGAAGAGGTCCTTGCCCGAAGGGCCCTATTGTTCCTATTGTTCCTATTGTTTCTGTAGCATTTCTTTCTTTCTTCTTATTATTCCACGCATCTTTGAACCTTAATTGACCCCCTAAACATGCTCAAAAACTCACCAAAATTAGCACGCACCTCAGACTCAGCGAAAAATTTGATAAAATGAAAAAATTCACCCCCAACATGCCAAAATGAGCTCTCTAGCGCCCCTTAGGCACACTAAAACGGCCCTCACAGCCAGTAGGAATGTCGTAGAGAGATCAAACTAACGCCTAAATGAACATCTCATCGAGACCCACAAATCACGCACTGACACCCCTGACCTATCTCAAACAGGAAGTTGGTAATTTGGATTTCAAAATACAAGCTCACCAGATCATTCCCACTTCACACCATAATTTGACACCCTTAACATGCTCACAGCCATGCCAAAACTGACACACATGCAACATTAGGTCCAAAATTTCAGAAAACTAAAAAATTAACCCAAAACATGCCAAAATCAGCTCTCTAGCGCCACCTAAATACATACGGTGCACAAAAACGGTCGTCACGGCAACTAGGAATGTCGTAGAGAGATCAAGCCAACGTCGAAATGTTCATCTCATCGAGACCCAAAAATCACATGCTGACACCCCTGACCTATCTGAAACAGGAAGCTGGCACTTTGCCTTTCAAAATAAAATTACAACTGTCCAGAAAAAAATGATATGAAGCCATAAATGGTATCAGCTTGAAAAGTGGACAGATGACAGAGTAGGCCATGCTGATCAAAAGTTCTGAAGGAATTTGTTGTTTCTCAAACGGTTTCCAAATGACAAGCCCTCAAAGTTGGTGAACCCCAAAGAAGCCCTCCCACCTCCTCCTACAAATGAATGGGGAATGAAAATACAACTCTGGACAACCTGTGGAAGATAAGCCACTACAGAAAAAACAAAAAGTCCTACAGCTTTGAAAATTACATGAATGGATTCCTGACAACATTTCCAGTTCACATACATAAGTTGTAGAGAGATTTGGTCAAAATTGTGGCATTGGTGAGGACATGTTTCTAGAGATTTGGTTGCTCTGCTGCTCAGCTGCCCAGTTTGAATCTGGATGAGGGCAGCAGATGATGTCATTCATTCACTGATTGACAGCAGCTCTGGTCTTGTGACTCACTAAAGGAGGGAAAATGGAGTGTGTTATACACACCCATTATAAAGTCTGAGGAGGAGCAAGAAATACATCACTTCAACTGTGATATCTCTAAAACACTAACAGATACCAAACATGTGAAACTCAGATCTGTACATCAATGTCCTGAAGGGAGGACCAACCTTGAGGAGTAAAAAAAAAACCCTGAAAAATTGCAGATGATGTCACTCACTCACTGATTGACAGTTCAGTGCAGCTGGTCATGTGACTTACTGAAGGCGGGAAAATGGAGTGTGTAATACACAGCCATTATAAAGACTGAGGCTCCTGAGAGAGGCTGCAGCTACATACCTCATCTACCTTTGAGCAGATCAAAGGCTCAGCAAGAGATGAAACCCTCAAAGTGAAGGTCAAACGGGCATGAGGGACGTGCGACAGAGCGAGGACCCATCCAACGCTGCTTGCAGCTTTAATTAAATGTGGTCTCATAAATATCAAACCACTGACATCTAAATCTTTATTGCTAATGATCTTACATCATAAAACCATATTAATTTGTTTTGTTTAACTGAAACCTGGCCGTGCAAGGATGAATATGTCAGTTTAAAAGAATCAAATTCTCCTTATTATTTGTTTTTAGAACTAATGTACATCAAGACACAGGCCGAGGTGGTGGTGTAGCTGCTATTCAAAATTCTTGTCTCCTTATCAATCACAGACCAAAGGCTTTTTATATGTCTTTTGGAAGGTTTGTTATTAGTTTTTCTCATACTGTCTAAAACACTGTCAGCCCATTGCATTTGTGACAATTAACTGACCTCCAGGCAGGTTTTTTTTTTTAATCAGTCTTAGTCCTCAGCACTGACAAAATATTAATTGTGGGTGATTTTAATATCCATGATGACAGAGAGAGTGAGTGTCTTGGCTCCACTTTTATCTTTTTATTGGACTCAGTTGGTTTTACACAGGATGTTTAGAACCCACTCATCACTCTGACTACACCCTCAACCTTATTTAAGCATATGGCTGCAATATAAATGTATTAAATCTCATTTTATCTGATCATTTCTTGGTAATATTTTACTTCTTCCTGGGGTTTTTTGTTTTTTGGAATAAAACGGTGATGAGTGGAAATTTGTCTAATAGTGCAGTGGCTAAATTTAAGGAGGCCATTCCTGCTGCTTTAACTTCTGTGTCTTGGCAAATTCAAAACTCTTGCCGGCAACTCGACAGTCTTCCTGTTCCTGTCCCCCCTGTATGTGTCACTGTCTTTTATATGTTCTTGGACAGGTTGAACTGAAATGAAAATTGCGTTGCTCTGTACTTGTGACATGTGCAATGACAATAAAGGTTCTTCTATTCCCTTTCTATTCTTCTATTAACTGTAGTCCCTCTCAGGTGGATCAGCTTGTTAAAAGCTCTGCTCTAAGTTCTACTTATGATTTGGTTGCCCCTTAAGACAAAAAAATGTAAAAGTCAGAGGATAGCTCCCTGGTAAACATTGAAACTTATGCATATAAACCTTATATTATATATATTATATATCCCTTATATTAGAGAGAATGTGACACTCCGATAAAGGGAGCCTATTTTTGATTTAGGTACATTAGCTAACTACAGGCCTGTATCAAAGATCCTTGAGAAAGTATTCAGCTGTGTTTTTCTTCAAAACAACAGCTTGTTTGAGGACTTTCAGTCAAGATTTAGGGTTCACCAGCACAGACTGCTCTAGTCAAAGTGACAAATGATTTACTCTTAGTTTCAGACAATGGACTTCTCTCTGTGCTTGTCTTGCTTGATCTCAGTGCAGCTTTTCACACCATTGATCTCAACATCCTTCTGCAGAGACTAGAGGAATTACCTTGAAATACAGATACTGATTTAATTGGTTCAAGTCCTATTTACCAGTATGTGCACGTAAACAATATGCCATCTTGTGCACACTCAAGTTAGCTATGGAGTTCCTTAAGGTGTCA
The DNA here is from genome assembly GCA_037902135.1 of Cetoscarus ocellatus. Classification (NCBI taxonomy): domain Eukaryota; kingdom Metazoa; phylum Chordata; class Actinopteri; order Labriformes; family Labridae; genus Cetoscarus; species Cetoscarus ocellatus. The sequence continues at coordinate 208,117 of JBAMNC010001843.1, forward strand.
ATAGTCCTCTTAATAAAAGCAGGAGGTATTTTTAAGACTCTTTCAGCTTTAACTCTGTTCAAGACACAACCCCAAAGAAAAAAACACAAAAACATTAGCCTTCTTTGGAAAAAAAATCAGAATCAGAAATACTTTATGGGAAATTTGGTTGTTTCAGTTGCTTTTGTACATAGTATAGCAGTAGGAATATCAAAAAAGACATTAAAACAGATAATAGACAATAAAATAGATAATAGCATAAAAATTAAGTAAAAAAAAGCAGGTTGCCACATGCAGAATTTTTTAAGCTCTTAAAAACTTCTTTATTAAGGAAAAATCAATAAAATTATTAAAGTGAGAAAATGAACAAGGCCAAGGAATTTACACTATTAACATTACCAATATTTACAATATGAATATAAACATGACAGCACTGTGTGACAGTAGACCACATCTGACTTGGCATTGTACTGTATATTATGTTTGCTTATTTACAAATATTAACAAATATCAGAGGTGAAAACATTAAAAAACATGTATTCTCTAAGACCGGATGGAGCAGTGTAGGGAGGAGTTACAAAGGCTGATGGCCAGGGGCCGGAATGACTTCCTGTGGCGGTCTGTGGTGCATCGTGGCAGGATGAGTTTCACACTTAATGTGCTCCTGTGTTTATCTAGCACACTGTTGAGGGGGTGGAAGGTATTGTCCATAATGTCCTACAGCCTGTCAGACAGTCCAGACTCCACCACAGACTCATAGAACATCCTCAGCATCGTCCTGCAGATGTTGAAGGACCTCAGCCTCTTCAGGAAGTAGAGGCGGCTCAGGCTCTTCTTGAATATGGCCTTGGTATTCAGTAGTCCAGTCAAGTTTGTGGTCCAAATACACTTTCAATTATTTGTATTCCTCCACAATGTCCACCTGGACCCCCTGGATGGATATGGGGGCCGCTGGAGCCTTTGCCCTCTTGAGATCCATGATCAGCTCCTTTGTGTTTGTCACATTGAGCTGTAGGTGGTTCTGCTCACACCATGTGACAAAGTCACCCACCATAACCCTGTACTCATTCTAATCACCCTTGCTGATACATGCCAACACAGCCGAGTCATTAGAAAACTTCTGAAGATGGCAGGACTCGGTGTTGTGGCTGAAATCTGTGGTGTACTGGGTGAAGAGAAAGGGAAACAGGACTGTCACCTGGGGAGCCCCTGTGTTGCTGACCACCCTGTCTGACAGAGTGCTGCTGGCAAAAAATACTGTGGTCTGATAGGTCAGATAGTCAACAATCCAGGACATCAGAGGAGCCCCCATCCACATCGCCATATATATATATATATATATGTGTCTGTGTATGTTGAGGTATTAAGGCATATGCAATTATTAATATTTATGAAATATAATTAAATGATTAAATATTTTGTATGTCAGTATCTGCATGTGTGCTTGTATGGACCCTTTTATATACACCCATTATCTGTACCCCGTAGCTAACATGAATGCTGTATCTCTGCCTCCCTGTTCCTTCAAATTTTCTTTACATTCATGTAATGATGCATGCTTTTTAACACAAATTTTCCCCTCATTTCTTTGTCTGAAACTTGATTGTAATGCATAATTTCAAATTTTATCTGTGTACTTTCAAGATACCTCATACAGTCTATGTGTAAAATGAAACACAGTCGAAACGACAGCAAGTCTTTGTTACGATACTGTTACAGAACCACAATCTGTAAAAGGTATTAGTACTTAATTCCTTCAAATGTAACTTTTGAAAGCATGGTTACATTTTAATACTTTTATTTGATAGGATTACACAAGTATTTATAAAACGTGTCACTTTTTGTTTCAAAGGTTTCTTTGTTTCATATTTTTTTGGTCAGGAATACATTCCTTACTAACACTAAAAAAAAAACGATAACTAGCTAATGTTGGTCTAAATTGAGTTTTTTAATTGACCTGACTTAAAGTAAAAGTATTTTGAATTAAATTTACATAACTGTGTTTATTCAACAAGCAGCCCCCTAAGGTTGGTCTAAATTGAATTTCCTTGTAAATACAACAAGACTATATGCGTTAAAATTAAAGCGCCTTCGTCTTGTTGGTCAAATAACCATGCTCAAGCTACTTATACTGGTTTAACTGCCCAGCAGTGAACGGACTGTACTTGGCACCTTCGTCACAAAGACTGCTGGATTCCTGAGATATTTTCCTACAGCAAAGATCTCTCGGAGCTGGTGCGTTTTCATAAGACAATTTCCAGTCGTAATTTATTATCTCTACTTAAACAAAGGTTTTTTTTTCAGTTATGACTGTCTGTTCTTGATGAGGGAGAAGAGGGCCCGGACATTTCATTGCATGTTAACATGAGTCTGAAGTTTTCACGAGGCCCTGACCTATGTCAGCGGTGGTGTTAAGGGCATTATAAAGCAACAAACAAATGTTGGCTGAACTGTATGCAACATAGACTGCACTAAGAGCATTTTATTTTTATCCTTGTAAGCCCTTTATTTTCATTTGGTACTACTTTACTACCTGGCAGGGTACAGTGATAATTCAATCATGTATTCAGATATCACTCTTTACTGATTATTTCACGTTGGCACAACTGTTTACTAGGGCTGTCACCTTATATTCGATATTCAAATAACCGTTCGAATCCGGGGATAAATATCCGTAACCGAAGAGTAAGTAAATATTCGAATGTAAACTATAGGTGTAGCAGCACATCAGGGCGCCTGAAGCAGTGGACCATCCAACAGAGGGCGCTCTCAGCGCAGCTTGACCGACAGACGCCCTCTTGACCATGACCTTGTTGGTTTTTAACAGTTGTGAAAGATATATTTAAGGTGCACTTATCTTTTTTTAAATTTTGTCTTTTAGTGAGTGCTGCAGAGATTTCCATTTTAAGATTTTAATTGTTATGAAAAAGAACAATCTCTTGTTTGTTTCTTGTTAAATGTCATTACAGCAATGTTGTTTTTCTTGACAGTTACGTTTTCATGTGCAATAAAACAAAGTTTTTGCCAAGTAAATAAGTTTTGTATGACTCATTAAATCTACATTGAAGGTGGAAATGCATGGCAGTGAAGCCAGATGTGGTTAGCCTCAATAGAATTTACAACAGAACAGACACACTGTATTTTGTTTGAAATGGGTGTCGGTGGCGCAGCTGGATAGTGCGCCTGGTCAGTGACTGGGAGGCTGCAGGTTTGAGCCCAGCTCCGGGCGACACATGGCGATGTGCCCCCGAGCGAGACACCCAACCCCAAGTTGCTCCCACTGCAGTGTCAGTGGCGTGTAAATGGGCATAAAAGGGCATGAATGTGTTAGTTGATACTGATGGATAACTGACATAGAAACTCAGAATCATCAGTGAGTGAATGTGACAGCGAATGGGTGTGAAGGTGTAAAAGTTTTGTTTATTCAACAAGAATATATTAATTGTGCCAAGGCAGAAAATTGTGTCATGAAAGCAAGACTTTTTTTTTGGCTGGAATAGGAAAACAAAAAGATTCCTGTCAACCGAACTTTGTATCAACCAGAAAATTGTAGTTTTGTCAACAACTCGTGAAAAAGTTGAGAAAACCCAAAAATCTATCGTATCAAGTTGCCTTGATTTTGAGTTTTCTGAGCTTTATTTTTTTACAGTGAAACCAATGCAACGTTTATGATATGACAGACAGCGACAGAACTTTAGACTCTGGACAGAACTATTTGCCTATCTGTAAATCATTTGCATGAAGAGTTTTTTTTTTTTCCAGGTTGATTCCTAAAACGAACATCCCATGACATATATAGGTATACAGTGACATTTTAATAATAAATCTTACTTTCTAGGGCTCCTTTGGGTTTTGGACCTCAGTCTAGGAAACCCCCTAAAGCCAGAGTTAAACTGATTTGAAGAATGATTTAATACATCCAGGGACTGGGTAGTTGGGCTATCAACATTGGAGAGGGGCTTGTGTCAACATCATCGTTAGAGCTAATCTGTAGGCTACTCCGAGCTGTGATTGGTATCAACAGGCCCTCGTGACAGGTCCCGTCCACACACCGAATGAGGAGCGTGGTGGTGCTCATGAGCAGTCCGAGTAGCAGAATTAAATTTTCTCTGCCGCCCTTCAAGTATACAGAAAGGAGGAGACAAGGGGGACGCCGCGTCATCTATCCATTTGTCAGTACCGCTTTCCACGACTGGGCTTCCGGCGCCTATCCTGCCAACCTGCCTGAGGGCAACATGCTATAACATCAGCTTCAGCAGGTCGGCAGAGGTGGCCGTTAACAACGGCAGCACGCGCACACCGGCGAGTTGGGGACAGCTGGGAAGGACGCTCAGTGGGTTGAGGAAAAAAGCCAGTCTGTCAGAATTATTCCTTGGTGTAGAAGACGGTGGGGGAGGGAAGAGAGCCTCAGAAAATTCCGTATTTTCTGCCTCCAGCCGGATGCATCTTGCTGGTAAGTGAAGAAACAATAGCCTACATCAGTATTACCTCGATTACATGAGAAATGTTTAAGCTAGTAGGGTTGTGAAAGCACTCCAAAAATGCAAACCGTTAGTACATGGCGTACATGCTTGGATATAATTTCTGTAATTCACAACCAAAGTTGTGAAACATCTTTTAAAAATGCGTTGGGGTCAAAATGTAGACATAATCTGCAGCTTGATTGCATCAGTAGGCTTTGAGACGGCGGCATTTTTGGAGCTATCCTTAAAAAAAATGCACCATAAGGGGTGGGATTTTTAAGGTGTATGTTTCCCGACTTCCCTTGCCCTCGATGATCATTAGCTTAGCGTTTCCTTTTTGTATTTAGGAAGACGAGTCGATCTTGATTCGCGACAATTGTCCTTTTTTTTTTTTTTTTTTTGCATGAGACAGACACGGGCCTCGTATGAGCTTGAACCGTGTCTCCCAGCCATTCTGTTGTCATGGTTACAGGCCTGAGGAGGCTGGGAGAACATGGCTGTCTGTGCTGCGCTCTGTCCTTAGCGCGCTGACGCGCTGGCGCACTGAGAGTGATTAAATGAGTGAGAGAGAGAGCAAGTGTGAGAGAGCATAAGCGTGGCGTTTGTTTTCTTTTCATTTAATTTTGTTTTGCATTAACTTCATTTTATTTGGAGAAACTTTAGTGAAAAAGCCGGCATACCCCAAACTGTTGTACGGAGCATCAAGTCACGTTTTTAGGCTTGAATGCAATGGACAAAAAGAAGTCAAAGGCCGGATGAAACAGCATAGAGCTGTACTGGTTGTGGGGTCTGCATCTCCAAAAAGTGTGAGCCTTTTTTTTTATTTCAAGGACAAAACTATCACTGTTTTCATCACAAGCACATAATCTTAATGTCTTTACATTGCCACAATACAACTTGCAAGGTAGGTTAGGCAATAGGGCTGCCACAGTGTTCATCATAGACTTGAGGTTTTAAACACATATTTCTGCCCTGTACCAAACTTGATTTCTTTACTCCTTAATTTCTGGTGACAATTTTTATTTGTTGTTCAAACATTGTACTGACTTGCAGAAACAATATTACAAAAAACTCTTAGTACTGTTCAATTAACCTTTAAACCACTTATTAACTTTAATATGACGTTAAATAAGTAATTAAAAGCCATTTTCAGAATGTTGAAATGCAAATATAGTATGTATTTGTATAACAAAATGAAGATGTCCAATTAATTTGAGGAAAGGAGATACAGAGAGCCAGAAGGGAAAAGTAAATTATTACATATTTAATTTACTTTACCCTAACAGACTTTTTTTTGTATATTCTTGTACTTTCTAAATATTTTAAATGTGCTTCATTAGAATAATTTCTGTGGGGGGTATTGCTTTTCATTATATTTACCATAGCATCTACAGAGTAATAAAAAGATAAAGAAAGCTTAACCAATCAAAGATTTTTATCAACTAAGCTGTCTCAATACTAAAATTTCGAATTCTATTTGATACCCAGTCAGGTATCATTAAATATGAAAACAACATTAAACTTGAAATTGAAAAATTGCTGACTTGATGCTTGATACCCAATGGACAAGAAACACTGTGTCTACTAACCTGGCATGCCAGATAAACAGTTCAATGTACTGTATGCTCTAAAGTTATATTTCACTATTCCATTTGGGCAACAGCCCATATACATGTTTAGGGGAGGTCTTTTTATGTATATATATATATATATATATATATATATATATATATATATATATATATATATATATGTACATATATACATATATATATATATATATATATATATAGATGGTGACTTGATGATCATTCTGTCAATCACATTCAGTACGAGCCGATAAGATGACAGAGTAGGCAGGCGCTGCTGCCACAGAATGAAATATAAAATGCAAGCTAATTTCTATTGCAAACTTGCGCCAGCAGAGGGGCAACAATATCTTCTGCGTTGAGAATTCTTTAAATGTTGTTCTTTATTCTTAATTTAGTGAAGAAATGTTTCCAATCTGATAGAATAGTGCTTAGCAGGCAGTATGTAAATCTCCACTAATAGCCGCCATTGTTTACAGGCTTACAGCCGCTTCTGGCTATTGTCAGGCTTGTAATTCCCCCCTCTCTCTCTCCTCAAATAACACTGATTGGGCAGTGCCTCCACTGACCTCAGTCATCCTGGTTTGCAAGCTTTGCAAGATGGATCTGCATGATCACAAGCATGGAATCAAGCAGATCCAGTTGCACTGCAAATTTAGGTGTTCACTGAGGTTGGTGAAATTTTGGAATTGGTGCAGCTGTAGTTAAAAGCCTTGTTGTCTTGCAGGTGTGACTTGCAGGTATAGACTAGCCTGGACCACCACCTACACACCATTTTCCTGTAACACTGTTACAGAAAAATACAACAGAATATCATTTTAGAAAGGTGCCTCTCTATGTGCTCTAAGTCTGCATGTACTGTATGTGTGTTGGGGGGGCTGCAGTGATGGTAAGGACCTTTGTCTGCAAACTGTATTATGAGAAGGGTAAATAGGTCATTTATAGTAAGATCTCTGTGTTTTTTTCAGTTGGTATCACTGTATTTCACAGTTGAGGTGGAGGAAGAGGTTTTCTATCTGTGTCTTAAGTATTTGGAATTAATTATCATCTATGGACCATAAACTTAAAAAAAAGTAATAACTTAAAAACATAACATGATGTGTGTAAGTGGTTAAGGAACTTTTAAAGGTCATTACAGTTGCTCTTAAACACATTATAGCAGTAATACAAAGAGAATACTGAACAAAATAGGTTTACACATCAAAATAGAAAGCAATACATACCATAGTATAGAGTATATAAAGAAATAATAAGGGTGGTGTAGAAAGCTCAAGAAATTTAAGATATAGGGCTCTAATTTCGTAGACCAGGCGCAGGCGGGGCGCACCTGCCCTGCGCCACGCCTGTGCCGCGCCAACGGGGTGTGTCCAGGGCATTTCGTGCACGACGCAGTCTGGCACAGGGAGGCGCACCCACGCCTCCGTCTCATCCACCAGCGCAAATGGCAGAGAGGGAGGAGAGTGGGCGTGAGTGGGTTTAACACAGCCCAGCCGAGTGTAATCTTCACCAATCAAATGAACCCCTCTCCTTGCCTTTAAATGCACTGCGGGCGAGGCGCAGTGACAATTTCACCTCGGTGGCGAAGAAGGTCAGAGCCGCTGTCACTTTTGCAGCAACCGGGAGAGCGCAGGGGCCACCGGGCCGCGCATCGGAGGACACGCGCGTCACCGTGTGGACCACCTCACGGGACAGATATAATCTGATCCTGTGTCATAATAGGAGTACTAAATTAAGTGATAATTACATTTAAACACAGCAGCAGGCTAATCCATTCATCATGCCTGTGATCCACCTGCATTTCTTCATCGCCAAATAGCAGAACCTTAGGTGAAAATATATCTCCTCCTCATCCTCCTTGCAATAATGTACTCCATCTTTTTAGATCACGTTACGAATAAAGATTAAAAGAGAGAAATATGGGCAATCACAGGTAAATCCTTAAGACACTGAGTGACTTATATTTATTCAGCAAGCGTCTCTCTCTTTTTTTCTTTTCTATTTAATTTCATGAGATGAGAGAAGCCGGATACTCTGTATCGGATGATGTGGCTGTTTGTGGTTGGCTTGAAAGATATGAACTCGTTAGTTATGACAAACGTCTCTGATCTGACATCAGATATGACAGGACAATTAATATAGATACAAATGTATATGCTGGTTCAGACAGTTACATGAAATAGTGGTTGCTGTGATTGTTTATTGCATTGAAATGTGCCTGACACTGTGGATACCTGCCTGTGAGGTTTTGGTGACGTGTGCCCACAGCGCCCCTGTCAGCCAAATTACCACTGCACGGGGTGAGCCTTTCCTGCACCGAGAATAGACCAGGTTGGAGCTGGCGAGCTCTCAGCACACCTTCCGCACGTTTTTTTGGCACGAAATTGTCACTGCGCCAAGCTGAATCTTTCGACACCTCCCCCTGGTGTGCTGTCACACCCATCTCGGCGCAGCCGGTCTACCAAATTGCCAAATTGGCTGCGCACGGCGGTGCACCGGACAAAATTACCACTGCGCGGGATGCGCAAGGCTGCGCCACCCTGAGTTACACCAGGAAATTAGAGCCCATAAATGTAATGCACAGTGTTCATGTCCACAGTAGGTGTAGTTACACAAACCATTGCACTAATGGCTCGTGAAAAAAATCGTGTCAATTTAGTACCTGTAAGGATTTATCTGTAGGAGCCTGCCACCTTTAGCCTGCTGTCCCACGAGGGCTGATTGATAAGTTGTGAGCCTCATATTTAAAGGTTTGACTTTTGGCAGACATATTGCATTTTTTTTCAACATAATCCCCTTCAGTATCTATACACTTTTGCCAGCAATGTTTAAAGGCCAGTGCTTCCCCTCCCTTAACGCAAAACACGTGCTGTGCATAGGGCCCCGCAATCCATGGGGGCCCCATTTTGTGCAAGGGGACGCATTCTCCGCTGTCTGATGCAGCCACGATCCGCTCTGTGGACTACAGGTCTGATATTTTCCATTTAAAGTGTGGCTGTTACTGTTGTTGTCTGTCAGTTATGTCATTTTGCAGTGCAGCCAACACACATGTGAACAGTTGACTTAAATACTGCCTAAATTGCGAAGGGTCTGTGTGCTCGTGCTCCTCCATCAGCCGGTGAGCGTAAAGACGCAGATAGGTGTGCATCGCAGAAGACATTGAGGGATCATCAGTCACTTTGTGTGATTTTATAATTCTTGATAGCTCATGTGCACGGTTTAAGTAACACAAAGACTTAAAAAAAGGCGAGTCAGCCTTTTGATGAATCAAAACTCAACATTCTTCATCAATCCAGCTCTGAGCTGCTGTTTTCACTCACTCACTGTTTTCTAAATGATAAATTCATCCTGAGGTATCCTGCATCACTTATTCTCCATTATATAAGAACAATCCTTGGAGAACAATCTAGTAGTGCAGTGGTTCTCAACCTGTGGGTGGAGGCCCATAAGTGGATCTCAGAGCTGTTTTCAGTGGACGGTGTATAAATCAGGTAAAACTGTGGCACACATGTCTTCAGTGCATGGAAGCCCTAAGAGGACAAACATCCATCAGAGTATGTCAGAGTATACCCACTAGAATAAACCTAGATGTGGGCTGGAGATTAAATTTCCTTGCGGCCCCGATTATCCTTTATTGAATGTCTAGTTAACTGCATATACATTCATCTCTGTTGAAAAAGAAGTGGTTAATAATTGACCACTTGGTGATCGTATGTTGGGCCAGGTTTATAGCAGGCTTTCCATCGATCTGATCGGCTATATTGGATCGACTTAATTATTTAAATAGACATATTGCTCCCTCTTGTGATTGGATCAGTGATCGTTTTTTTTAAATTACTAATCAGTGATCAGCCCCAAAATCTTGATTGTGTAAAGCCTACTTTATAGCCTATCAATCTATGCTATCAATGCAAGTTTTGGGGTATTTTTTTGGATGCAAATTGTTGTAATCTCCTTGTGAATTTAGTTCATGACAGTCATATAAGATTTTAAAAAAAAAAGATAAATTAAAATAATCCTTTATATACACCCACAATGAAGAAATTTAAAGGGTAAACATACCTCCGCTAATCGATGGCATGGGGAGGGGGGGGCCTCAAGATAAAATTCTGCTTAGGGCCCCAATTTGGCCAGGGGCGGCCCTGTTAAGGGCCTCAATGCCACTTTCAAAGAACTCCTTTTCTTGACCATTCAGAAAGTCCTCCACTGCATGTATGACGTCATCATCTGACTGAAAGTGGGTACTGGAAATGGCCTTTTTCAATTTTGGAAATAGATGAAAGTCTGATGGAGTGAGATCAGGCGAATAAGGAGGATGCTCAATCAATTCAAAGCCACAATCTTTAATGACAGCCATGGCAATGACAGACCTGTGAACAGGGGCATTTTGTCCATTTTGCAAAAGTCACTTGCCTTTTTTACTTTAGAGTGCTACCTCTTCAACATAAACTGACCAAATGACACCAGTCTTCGGGTACACAGCCTTAAATAGTCAGAGAATAGTAGAGCTGGAAAAGGAAATCCCTGCTTATCTTCTTCAATACAAGGCTTACAACTTATCAATCAGCCGTCGTAGCACACAAAAGCAAACAGGATGGCACTTGGTAACACAGACTCATTTTACATCCTCAGCATCATCCTGCGAATGTTTAAGGATCCCAGCTTCCTCAGGAGTTGGCTCTTGCCCTCCTTGTAGATGGTCCCAGTGTTTTTTTGACCGGTACAATATATTGCCAAGTTATCCCTCATAGTACTTAAAGGGCCTGATCCACTAAGATCCAAAATAATGAGTGCTAAATTGCATGCGCAAACTAAAAAATTGCACGTGCTATTACTGGGCATGTTGCGGGTGATCTACTATGTGTGTAATTCATAACATGCACAAAAGTGGTGTGGACCACCCTATTTAAAGGAGGATTTTGCATGTGCTACCGGCTGTCACCATGAAGAGTTTGGGGGTGCAGAGTGGCTGTTAATGAAAAACGAAGTGTAAAGCCATGGAGTTAGAGGCAAATGAACACACTTGTGGTAATTATGTTGAAATGCTGACTCAGCATTTCAACTTATTGTTCTCCTACTTTATTAAGTTGAAATGCTGAGTCTCAGCATATCAACTTATTGTTCTCCTACTTTATTATGCTGACTCAGCATTTCAACATGTTGTTATCCGACTTTATCGACATATTGTTATCCGACTTTATTCTTCTTCTTCATCTTATTCTTCCCTCAACTATTTGGCCCTTTTCACAGCTTTCAAATTTGCACAGATTTTCACAGAAAAAAACCCAGCAGTGCAGCATGTTCATGAGATTTGCGCTTGTATTTTTCACATGTTTAACTGTTACAGTTTTTACAGTAAAAATGATTTTCTGCAGATATTTTCCCATTGAAATGAATGGGAGACTTATGCAGTTCTGCTGAAAGGTGCTTCAACTTTCAGGCTGTACAGCTTTGGCATACTTCCACCTACAGACTTCATTCTTACTTTGACAGATTCACTGATCTCTCAACTATTTTTACATGTGTTCAGCTTTTTGCTACCTTCTACAGTTTTTCAGATATCACTGTTTAAGCAACACTAACTTTTGAGGATTTCTCTGTTCTTAGAGCGTGTCACGTGACCTGTTCGTGCGTGAGCTTCGCCTAAAGATTCCAAAATTTATAAATTTATAGCCGAAAAACCGCAATAAAAGCCTCAAGCTTTAATTCACATATATGATTTATACATCAAAATGAAGCTACACTTCTCCTCTTTCAGCTGAAATTCATTTCAACCTCGACATTGACATCGCTTTGTCTCAGTGAGCTTCAGAGCCACGGGTATTCCGCAAAGTCCTCCGTCTACTCCCATTGTAAAAGTCCTCCCCAGAGAGCTGATCGCCTGTTTTTAAACTGCTCTCGTGTCAACAGTACAGACATGAAACTTACATCAGTCGTTTCAGCTGCTTCTTGTGATGCTCACGGTGCAGTCCTTTTTTTGATAGCTATCATGGTTTTGGCACCGCATTAGCCCGTATACCCGGAGTACCCAGCTTGACTTCACCGCTCTGTACAAGCATACAGCATCAGTACATACTCTGCTGCTGTGTGGGCGGGTGTGTGGTTGGCTAACTGGCTAAGCTGTTAGCTGAGCGGTTAGCGCATCTGTCATGTTATCTGGAGACTGGGGTTTGTTTCTTGGTATAGACTGTTTTTTACTATCATACATATTTCAGAACATACGTAAACACTTGCTACTCATTACAGTCTTTGCCATTTTAGCCCTCAAAAAATTCAGGGCTGCCAGCTGTCACGCATTGCTCGTGAGACACACTCTCACACTCTCCGGCTTCACCTCAACTCTGTCTCCTCATCTTCTCAGTGTACAGCGTCAAGACACAGACATGCGAAAAGGATTCTGGGAAATGTAGGCTGATGTACGCCGACACTTTACAAACAAGCGGACTCCGCTCCGTGCACTGCTGTCACACAAAATACTGCTCGCCATGTATTTTCACATCGACATTAAATGTGACACCACCTCCGTCTCTTCATGTTACTGCTTTGCAAAGTCAGCTGGCCCTCGTCCTCACTGTACAGCGTCATGCCAGGGGAATGCACAAAGGATTGTGGGAAATGTAGGCCGACAGCTGATCGCTTCACTTTTAAGCCCGTTTTTAAACTGCTCTCATGTCAACATTTTCTACAGTACAGACACGAAGCTTACATCAACCGTTTCAGCTGATACTTGTAATGCTCACGGTGCAGTCCTTTTTTTGATAGCCATCACAGTTTTGGCACAGCATTAGCTCGTTAACCCGGCAGTACCCAGCTTCATCATCGACCCACATTAAATGTGACCCCACCTCCGTCTCTTCATGTTAGTGCTTTGCAAAGTCAGCAGGCAGAGCAGCTCCTCTTCCTCGTCTGCAGTGTACAGCGTCATGACAGAGAAATGGAAAACAATGCGCAAGGTTAGTGGGAAATGTAGGCTTTCACATTCATTTCACAAGAAAATACTACGTGGCAGTGCGCTCGACTATGACAGCTCTGACGTCTGTGGACATTCCGCGCAGACATTCCTCTCTGCTCACAGTCCGCCAGACTCTGGGTGCATACGCAGGTATACGCCAAATACCCACTAGAAAACTCTCCGAAATACCATATAACCACAACAAAATGCGCAAGGATACGTATAGCAGCATGCTTGTGTGACTTTCACTTTCTCTCAGCGTGTGTGTGTGCGCTCCTCCGTCTGCCGGTGGGCGTAAAGACTCAGATAGACGCGCATCGCAGGGACAGTGAGGGATCATCAGTCACTCTGTGTGATTTTACCATTCACACGGTGTCTTGACAGCTCATGTGCCCGCTTTAAGTGAACACAAAGACTTCAAAAACTGACGAGTCAGCCTTTCATTCATCAAAACTCTACATTCTTCAGCAGTCCAGCTCTTGTTTTCACTCACTCACTGTTTTTTAAATAATAAATTCATCCTGAGGTATCCTCCATCACTTATTATCCATGATATCAGAACAATCTTTGAAGAATCAAGCTTCAGATACAGTCTACTAGTGGATCGGTTCCCAACCTGTAGGTAGAGGCCCATTGTGGGTCTCAGAGCTGTTTTCAGTGGATGGTGTATAAATCTGCTCAAAATGTGGCAAAAATGTCTTCAGTGTATGGAGGCCCTAAAAGGACAAACATCTATCAGAGTATGTCAGATTATACCCACTACAATAAACCAGACTACACACAAATATTACACTGTTTTACATTTCTCTACAGAGATATTCCTGTCCAGATTTACAAATTCATTTATGTAGGCTATTATTATTTTGAGTTTGATGTTCTGGTATAGATTTGTCGATTTAAAAATGAAGTAGTGATAACTTTGACTTAGATGTTAACTTGAGCAGATCCAGTTTCTAATGACATTCTGACCGTTAATGTCCACTCCTTATTGTCCTCCAATGAAAATCACCTCTGTTTACATTAATTTTCAAGTCAGATGCTTTAATACTGGATAGTTCTTAGTGTTGTGGACTTTTAGCCTACAAATTGATGCCAAAACATTTTTCATTTTCAAAGGAAAATTTAATCATGGCTAATTATGCATATTCAATGACAGTTCATAATTTAACCCTTTAAAGCCTGAATGCACAAATAATAGCCAGAATATTCTTTTTTTTTTTTGGAGCTGAAATGTTTATTTCACTGTCTACTGAAATCCAACAAAATCACAATTTCCATAACATTTATCATATATATATTTTGAGCGGCAATGTTGCTGACTCTTCCTCCGGCGGCCCGGGTCCAAATTCCTGCGAAGGCAGTTGTACTTTTCAACTGTGTGTCCAATACAGACTGCTGATTACTACAGCTCCTTGCTGTATGCATCTGGCTGCTGTCCTCTCAGTCTGGATGTCACAGGCTGTCAGTCATTCAACCTTTCACTTCCATACAACTTTATTCTTTTCCTTTCTTTACAATGCAAATTTGATAACATATTTCACACTTCTGCTACTGATTACAATATATGTAATTTTAGCACTAACAAATTTTACTCTTTTAAACATAGATTACAACTTCTTCATGGTAGCCAAACATTTATACAGCTTTCTGCAATTTCCTTTCACATTTATTCATTTTCCGCATACTTTCTCAACTGTTACAATTTTTATTACATATTTCCCACATTTGCAGGTTTGCCTCACTGCTTTCAAGTTTTTTTTTGTCACATTTTCACACTTTCAGCTTTGTTCACACTGCTTTCAGCTATTTCTTTTCACATTTTCAGCATTCAGACTCAGCATTTCAATGCATTTGCTGCAAGGAAATGCAATTTTTCTAGTTTTTTTTTGTTGTCTGTCATTTTGATGGACAAGGTCATCACTTTTCTCTCTTTCCATATTTGTATCCGTCATTTTTAATTTTCCTTTTCTGATTCCAATTAGACATAATCTAAATGACAGTACTCACATAGTTACACAGCTTTGTCACTTCTCAAGACCTCAAGATCTTCAAAACCTCTCATGTGAAGAGCAGTCTTACAGTTACGCACACACAGACCGCGCAGGTACTCTTGCCTTTTACGCACTGACTGCGTCTCACTCCTCACACACTGACAGCTCCTAAACCTGCTGTCAGTGCGTGGAGAGTGTGATGCAGTCAGCTCTGAGAGAAATGGAGTGATTATGGCTATGAAGGAGTTTTTTTTTACGTAGGTTAAATGACCTCCTCCATGATATAGAGTGCAAAACAGAGAGGGTTTACTTTCCGCGTGCGTCTGCATTAGTATAATGGCACACTGGATCATCCCTCCTTTTCCAGTTCATCATAATGAAAGACAGCTTTCAAATCTTTCCTTCATTCATCAAAAACATCAGTCAATGACAGAAAATATTCTGTTAATGCGACCCCTGTTTCTCGCCACAATGACCGCAGCCCTCTGTGCGTAACGCAGTGCCTGTTTTGCACTTGCCTTTCAAATGTGCTAACTATAAACATAAAAACACCGTGTGCAATCAGTTGTGGGTCTGATAAATCACATTGCGGGTGCTGAATGATCACATTTACATCTCCTCCTCCAAGTATTTTGCGCGTTCTGAGAATCTGCATGTATTCTGCATATTCATGAAGGCAAACACGCTAAATGGATTGTGCTTGCTATTTTGCTCATTTGACAGACGCAATCCCTGGTGCACCCTGTTAGCAGATCAGCTTTGTGCACGCTATCAAATTTGCACTGTTTTTATACACGCAGACCTTTAGTAGATCAGGCCCAAAGTCCTCTACCATCGTCACAACAACCTCTTTGAATTGAGACTGGGCAGCACTGGAGCCTTTGCCCTCCTTGGATCCATAATCAAATTTTTAATCTTTCGTATGTTGAGGTTCTTAACACATCATGTGACCTACCACAGCTCTGTACTCAAACTCCTCATCCTTGCTGGGAGTAGATGCACACACATGTACACAACCCCCCCCCCCCCCCCCCCCCCCCCCCCACACACACACACACACACACATATTATTGCCTTCCTCATGCTAAATGATGGGAGAGATTATGAAATAAAGAGCAGCTGACAGGGGCTGCTCTTAAAGCTTGTGTTCAGAAAATCCCCATCCACCACTGGTGTGACTGATTAAATCACAATAACTTTGTGTGTGTGTAGTTTCTGAATAATTAAGAACAAACAGAGAGTAAACAAAGTATAAGGTGTTGGACTTAATTCCAAAATAAAGCATAAGTGGCAGCTAGGCTAAAAACAACCACGACATGGAACTCTTATTACAGAACACTCAAAGTGGTCAAACACATGTCTTGCAAATGACAAAAAGGCACTTGTGCTTGACCAAATTTAACTTATCAGAAAAGAAAATACACACAACACTGTGATTACAATATGAGATGCATTGCTACCAGTGCTAACAGTACAAAACCACTGAGTAAAGTTCTCTGCATGTGAAAAGCCTAGCTTAGCATCCATTCTCTATAACTTAATCAGTAAGCATCAAATGTAGCTGACTCAAACAGTAACAAATAGGCACAAATACTCAAGATAAGGCAATAACTGTACTTACATTCGAATAGACGCACACAAAAACAGAACTTGAAGGCTGAAACACTCTTTTGTCACCAAAAACAGTTAAACCTCTGAAGCAGCAGAGTTCCTGTGGCCTGCTCCCTCATTTAGAACTGCAGACTCTGCCACTTGGATGTTCCTGGTGTCAGAGCACCACTTCTGTCATGTCTGTAGATCAGGCAAGTAGAATCTTATGTAACGTCTCCAGAAGTGGTCAGCCAGAAGTTGACCATGGTGCCATCGCCGTCGACTTATGAGCTCTGACTCTGGATAGACAACATGGGGTAGTGAAGCATTTCGCCACCCCATCAGGAGGATGTTGGGTGTAACAGGATCACGATCTTCCATGTTGGAGGAGGTGTAACCTATTGGCTTGGAGTTGAGGATGCTCTCGATTTCTACAAGCACCGTTTGCAGGACCTCTTCTGTAAGGGAGTGAGTTCCAATGATGACTCTGAGATCTTGTTTGAGGGATCTGATTTCTTGCTCCCAACAGCCACCAAAGTGAGGAGTGCTTGGGGGGTTGAAGGTTAAACTTGATCTGCTAGGCGGCCGGTATTTACTGTTGTTCTGGCTGCAGGGAATGGAAGGCCTCTTGTAGTTCCCTCTCCCCTCCCTTAAAGTTGGTCCCCTGATCAGAGAGCAGCTCAAAGGGCTTGCCACAACGTGCTACAGACCTTCTAAGGGCCATTAGGAAGGAGTCAGCGTCGATGCTGGAGAGAAGATCAAGGCGCACAGCCCTTGTGGTCATACACTTGAAGATTACACCCATGTTTTCTCTGTCCATCTGCCAATCTTTATAGGAGGGTAGGGGACCAAAACAATGGACGCCTGTCAAGCAAAAGGCTGGCTTATGCAGGCGAAGCCCTGCTGTGGGGAGAAAGGCCATTCAGGGGATTTGAGGTTTCTCAAATTGAATGGCCTCTCTTCTCTTGAGTATCCAATACTTCTGTCTATGCTCAGCAAACATTCGCTCTCTTTCGGTTTGATGCAGTTGGTCATTGTAGTGCTGAACGAGGAGCTGTGTTACCTTAAGTTTGGGATCAAGAGCAATCAAGTGGAAAGTTCCTGATTCGATGACGGTGGTGTGGTGCAGCTGTCCACCAACACGGGTAAGTTGTAAAGTCTGGTCAAATTCTAGGGCTAGGGTGATGAGGCGGCTGCTGCCTGAGAGAGGTTTACCATTCAGCATCTGGTAAAAGTTGTTAGGAAAGCTCTCCTGCTGTATGAGCTGAAGTAGGGTTCTTTCTGCCTCTCTGTAATGGTCAGCAGTAGGAAGGGTGTTGGCCACCCCATTAAGGGACTGGGCAGTTGCTGTGACAAGTTCTTTCCAGGTCTTGAATTGTTAGATGTCTGAAAGAGTGGGGAGGGCAGGTGCGAGAGTTGGTCCACAGAAGGCGATCTCCTTTATTTCTGCGCAGTCAGCAGAGATGGTTGGCACCTGCTGCACTTGAGGCCACTGATCTGGGCCTTTCCCCAGGAAGGCAGGACCTTTGAACCATCGACTGCCTGGTCTTCACTCCTGTAGGTACTTGCCTCAAGTTATATATGGGTTATTTGCAGAGTCCACATACCTCCATGTGTCTTGGACAATAAGTTCTTCAATCTCGGCAACGTGTGTTTCCACAAACACTTTCATTCTGCAGGTGACAGAAGAGAGCCATGCAAGTACAGTTGTTGAGTCAGACCATAGCACAAATTGTTCAATGGAAAAGGTGAGTTCTTCTCTCGACACTTTAGCTTGCTGTGCTCCTGTAATTGCTGCACAAAACTCAAGATGGGGGATGGAGTGTCGTCTCTTTGGGGCTACACGAGATCTAGCAGTGCAGTGCTCTCTGTGCGGAGGTCCACCACTGAGCCATAGGCACTTGGATGCATCACAGAATATGTGAAATGCTCTGTGACTTCTCTTAGAGTCCATCTTCTCGCTGGAGTAACATCTCGGTAGTGTGTTGGGTGGCAGAGTGGGGAGCTCACTCTCCCACTCCTGCCATGCTTGGAGGAAGTCTTGAGGGAGAGATGGGTCATCCCTGCCTCTCTTTTTATCCCACAGTCGTTGCACCACAATCTTGACTCGGGTGGTATATGGCACAATGAAACCGAGAGGCTCGTACTGGCTGGTAAGAACTTGGTATATGATGCGAAGAGTCACTACAGGATGCTCAGTGGGGCAGTGCTTGTAGGAGAGTGTATCTGCTGAGCAATTCCACAATAGTCCAAGGGCTAGTTTAGAGGCATGTTGCTGACCTTGAGTTAGGGTCAGTGACAAATAACAGTTTGCATTATGAGAAATTAAAAAATGTTTTAATAAATTGTTTTAAAAGCTTGTATCAGGTTTGCAAAAATGTATATTTTGTATTTCTGTTGGTTTCATGTAATTTCAAATGCATTTTTGGAATAAAGAGAACGACAAATACTGAAAACACTTTTCATTTTCTCGATAACATTTGACAAATTCTGTATAAACTGATAAAAATGTGTTAGTACATTGCAAAAGAGGATTAAATCTTATTCCCCATGAATTTTCCTGTAAATAATCATATTTTTATGACAAATACTGGTTACACCAATTGACACAAACCAGTTACACCACCTGACCACGTTGCTTTTACAGATGAAACTAGAACTAAAAATAAAGCATGACAGTCAACAAAGTCAATTAAACTTGTGCTTGTATTGTTTTCAATGAAGAAAAAACACCAACAACAAGAATTGGGTGTTATCTGTGAATTAATGTAAAAATTAATAAATGGCTCTTGCTGCAGGATCTGCATGAACTCATTCTCTGTGTTGAGCCACTTTTTCTTTGCTTGATAATGGCATCTATTGGGGGGAAATAGGCTCTATTATTTTGCAATTATCATGAAACAATAGAAAATTAATAAATGTAGTTTTACGGATCTAAATTTTAATCGCTGATAAACATTTAACATGAAACTGGCGTTTCATGTCTTTTTAAAGCTGCTGTTTTTCGACATTTTCGACACTGTCATTGTTCACCTGCTGCTACATTATGAAATTAATTATATATATTTTTTTAACTTAAAGTTGAAAGTGAATGGAATACAAATATGTTTTAATTATGTATTTAATATGTATTAAAGCTAAACATTTCAAAATAATAAAGCCATACAAAATAATGACTTTATCCTAACATTTCAGAGATTTGATAATAAAGCTATGGATAAATCACCACTTTTTCTAAGAAATGTAACACTTAACACTTAAAAATAGTTGCATATAAACTGTCACAAACCAAATAAATAACTAAAAAGTTCATTGCCAAAAAAAAAAAAAAAAAAGTTTCATTTAGTAAGTTAGTTCACATAACATCTTTAATCTGCATTAAAAACTTCTGATATTTGCCTACATCAAATGGTGTAACCGGTTACACCATTTGACATTTCAATTCAATTCAAATTGAAAAACAAAAAACAGGCATTATGATTGACACCTGTACAAGCACACGCCCTTGTAGATTTCAAACACATTTTTGAAAATAAATACTTATTTTTACAGTTAATATGAATTATTAATGGTTTTCTAAGGTCATATAATTTGACATGTAACCCTAAGCATACCTGACCATACCCTAAAAAGGTCAAATTATCAAGATTTCAAAGAGCGCTAACCTTGGCATGCAGCAGTTAGGTTAATCAGGGGTCCATCTTTGTGATATAATTTCCTGCCACATGATCTTCTTACACAATGAACAAATTGGCTCTTTGAATGTTGGTTACACCACATTGACAATTTAGAAAGTCCCCAAATTAGTCATCATATTCAGAAGAACAATGGTGTTCCATTTATTATATCCATTGTTTAACAAGACAAAAGTAGGATTAAGCCAAACTGGTTGATAATGTGTTTTATTGAGAACTTGTTTTGAACAAGTTGAAGTATTTGCTACGGTGTTTTTATGGTTACACAACACTGACTTTTTTACCATTATCGCCTGAATACTCTCTCAAAATTGATCAAATTTTAGACTAGGTCTTCAAAAAGAGACTGTATTCAAGTACTCTGTGAGTTTGTTTTCAAATTTTAATCTTTTTAAATTTAACTAAACCATGTGAACACTAAAATAAATTGCATCACGTCATTGACCCGTTATCCACCTTTCAGCACTCTCACCTCTCATCGAATCTCAAATGGAAGGTGAGATATTACAAAGGGCTTGTTAGCCCAGTGCCTCAGTTCAAAGCCTCCACTTGCCAGGGAATCCTGTAGCTTTTTGACAGGGGCTTTGTCTTTGTCTTTGGATTTCAGACTCCGGAGGCAGTTATCCACATAGAATAACTTGAGGAACACCTCCCTGATGTCTTCTCTTTCACTGCTGAACTGCTTCTGGAGAGCGAATGTGGCACAGCAAGGAGAGCATTTAGTGCCAAACAGGAGCACTCTCCATTCAAAGATGTTGGGTGGCTCTGCAAGCTTGATGTCTCTCCACAGGAACCTTAGGAGAGGCTGATCCTCAGGAAGCAGCCTGACTTGATGAAACATGCCACGAATGTCACTGTTGACAGCTACCGCATGCTCTCGGAACCGTAACAACACTGCCAGCAGTGAAGGTCCAAGGGTCGGTCCAGGGAGTAGGAGTCTGTTGAGATACTTGCCTCTAAACTCAAATGAGCAGTTGAAGACTACCCTGTGTTTCCTATTATTTTATTTAACCTTTATTTAACAACTGTGCAACCTAACCTAACCGCTGCATCTCTGCATTGTGGGCCATTGCTTTCTCTGGATCCCTTGCCAGCCTTTTCTCAGTGGCTCGGAGCAGTGGTAGAACAGCCTTCTTAGCTGCATCGACAGGGGGCATATCCTTCACTTGTACGGGAGGGGTGGCATATCGAAGGATGCCCTCTACTTCAACTCTTACTGTTTTGAGCTCAAGCAGTGCTATGGCTTTGTTGAGTGGGTGCAGGCCTTTTCACTTTGCCAGGGCAGTACATCCATTTGCCACAGTTTTTTAACTTGGCTATAGATGTCTGCTTGTGGTGACACAAGTGAACAAGCACTGTTGTTCAGTGAGACCACACCCTAAACCCTGTGCTGGGCCTTGGAGAGTCCAACCAAGGTGGGTCTTCACTGCTGCAGGGCCTCCTGGTGGCCCTAGGCAAACTGGCTCTACTGGTGTGATCAGGTGAGGGTGTTCAGAGCCAGTCAACAGAACTGGTTGTACAAGGTGTAATGGTTGCAGGGGCAAGTCTCTCAGATGCCTGTACTTCTTCTTCAGGGCTTCCACTGGGTGTGTGTGTTCAGCTAACCCTAAGCATTTGGCAGTGAAGACTTGGTTGACTGAGAACACACAATGCGGTTTGGCTGCTGGAGAAATTGTGAAGGAGACCATAGCGCCATGTAGAATCTGCACTTCTTGACTGACTGTCCTTCAGGTTCTCTCCTTTGAGATTTAGCCATTGAGCTGCTGACTGAAGTAGGATTGTTCGTTCAGATCCATCATCCAGTATGACGTAAGCATCCAGTCTTCTGTTTCCATTCCTTCTTATCTTTAGCAGAAACTTGCGCCCCCTTAGTGGCCGGTTTGTATACAAGACCTCCTCTGTAGCACTGTTGGGTGGTTCCTTTGTGCACTTTGTCTTGACCTTTGTCTGCTCCTTACCACTCTTTGCCCAGTCATTGATGTCGTGAAGGACTAAGAGGTGTCTCCAGTTGCAGTCTTTGCAGCGCATCTTCAGGTTGCATTCAGCTGCTCAGTGACCTCTGCCACAACACCAGCAGCGATGGTTTTCCTGAATCCAGGTCTGTTTCTGGCGGGAGCTGAGCATCTTGAAGTTTGCACAGTTGTTAAGAGAATGTTTTCTGTTGTCACAGTAGGGAAAATATTTCTTACTTGCTTCTGTTGAAGTCACTGATGGAGTTATATCCTTTGGGGGTAGGGGAGCAGTGCTCATAAGTATAGTCGATGGTCCTGGAGTAGACTTGTGGATGCTCCTAGGACCTTTGCTCTTTGTATCTTTATCCCGCTTTGAGCTGCTGCTGTAATGCGTGATTTCTTCCTGCACTTGGAGCTCATATTCTAGCCAAGCAGCTAGGTCAATGAGAGTGGGTAACAGCACACAGTGTGGATGGAGGAAACAATGGAAGTTGGCACGTAGATCATGGGGAAGTTTATCCAAGAGTTGGGATATTTGTGAGCCACACTCCAGTTCGACTCTGCCTTTTCTTCCGAGTTGCTCCAACATGCTCACCAGGGAGCGCACTCGAAGGGCAAACATTCTGAAGGCTCATGTGTCACCACTTGCAATGTTACCCAGGTTCATTAGTTCAGTGATACGCTGGAAAACCAGCTGGTGGGGTTGTCCATACTGTAGTCTGAGAACTTCCATGGTGTTAGTTAAAGCATGTCTAGAACTACAGTAGGAGTCAGCTATAAGTAGAGTCTCTTCTGCCTTGAGGTGGTCAACAATAAGGCTGAGCAATTTTATCGATTCTGCGATATAAATCGATATTATTTCCCCCCAGAATGTATCGATCTTTCAGCCACGAGTATCGATACATTAAGTCTCATTCAAATCCCCCGTTCCGCCCGGCACTCGCTGGCCCCCCTCGTTCGCTTTGCAGGAAGAGCAGTTAGGTCAGCCAGCTGCTGGTGTCGCTGTAGAGCACTTCTTGCAAGTTACCTGTCTAGATCTTGTCTATACACAGAAGAAGTAAGAGCGAGAAAATTCAAGAAAATGGCAGCGAATATAACTCCTGCGCCGGCGTGTTTAAAAGCAGATGTGTGGGAGCACTTTGGTTTTAAAACCAAGAAGGAGGGCGATACTTTAGACAGGAGTGTTGCAGTTTGCAAGTTGTGTCACACAAACGTGAAATACTCGGGAAATACAACCAACTTACGAGCGCACCTGAAACGTCACCACCCCGACAAGGTGATGCTACCTGAGGAGCCGAAGAAGCTGCGGCGTGACCCAAAACAAACGGTGCTGGACAGCGATGGCAATTGTGCCCACAAGTTCCCCTCCGCCTCACCAAGAGCGCAGAAGATTACTGAGACCATTGCCTACTTTATTTGTCAGGATTTGAGACCTTATTCTGTGGTGGAAAATGCAGGTTTTAGGCGCATGGTGAACACGATGGAGCCCCGCTATCACATTCCAACCCGCGAACACCTCACCAAAGTCTGTGTTCCCAGGCTGTATGCAGAGACAAAGGCACACGTCAAAGTCTCCCTGGCTAAAGCGGACAGAGTTGCCCTGACGTGCGACGGGTGGACTTCACGAACAACTGAAGCGTATGTCACCATCACGGCTCACTTCATCAACGAGGAATGGGAGCTTGTTACATACGTCTTACAAACCAGGGACATGCCCGAGAGCCATACCGGACACAACCTGGCAGAACAACAACGCCTGTTGGGACGAGTGCGACGCATTGTGAACTTCTTCAGACGAAGCACCACAGCCAACAACATGCTGAAAGCCAAACAGAGACTGCTACAACTACCACAGCACAAGCTGATGACGGACGTGGTTACCAGGTTTGTGTGTGTTTACTTTTCAGTTAGGGCTGGGCGATATGGACAAAATGTGTAGTATATGTCGATTTTTTTTTTGCTCCATATAATCGATTTATTTTTCATAAAGAAGCAATATAAACATACTCAAACAGCCCAGGAAACCAGTCACACCTCTTGGGCAAAGCTAGGTCAACAACTCTTAACTACTCTTAGCTGACCACCAAGATCATTTGCATAGTAATGGTTACAGATGCTGACAATTCTAGCTCTTCCCAAGTCAGCCCCTGGATCAGTGTTGAAAAAAAACATTGAGTTTTAAGTCAAATCCGCATGAACTAAATGACAGTTGTCACACAGACATATTATCAACCCAGTTGCACATGTCAACATATACATTAAAAATGACATGAAAAGAAACTACCATTTTACAATTAAATAAAGAATGGAATGAATTGGATAAATGATATTAGCTAATATAAGTAAATAAGAAAATTTAAAAAGGAAAAAGGAAGGTTCCTTTTTTTGCATAACCAATAACATGAAGTTGTACAATCAATATGTAAACAAAGCAAAAGTATAACAAAAATAACATTTACTACATCTGACAAAGTTGTGTGGTACTGATAAAAATGACTTGTTTGGAGACTGGAACATTTTAACTCCCAGTTTTCCATGTACTGTCCTGTTACACTCATGGATGACTCACAGGTTTGGAAGGGTGCTGCTTTACAATTATTTGATATTGTCCCACTCCATATTGATATATAAAAATATACCTATATTAATTAATGAATGTAGAGCAGCATTCTGTGCATCCATGCTGCGGTCTATAAACACAGTTTTTTGCTTTTATTTAACTACAGGTGGAACAGTGCGCATGACATGCTAGAAAGATTCCTTGAGCAACAACCGGCCATCTGCGCAGCACTGCTATCGAGTGAGGTGAGGAAGTCGGAGAAGGATCTGTGCACACTGACTGAGTCAGATGTGACAACAGCTGAAGAAGTAGTCAGTGCACTGATGCCCATGAAGGAGGCTACACGGTACATGTCGAAGGAGAAGACTCCCACACTGTCAGTCGTAGCACCTCTCCAGGACACACTGATCAATGGACTGAAACTGATCGAAGGTGAATCTGCAGTCATAAAAGAGATGAAGGCTGCTATGGCTGAAGATCTTCAGAAGAGGTACGTCGACCTCAAGGCAACTCTCAATGCATGTTCAGCGATGGATCCTAGATTCAAAAGTCTTCCCTTTCTGACTGACAGCGAAAGACAGGACGTTTATGATGGACTGATCGCAGAGGCTGCGAGGTTGAGCATGCAGCCATCAGGGGTAAGGCCATTATGAAATTGCTAGGTTTTCCCTTTGCCTTGTATAATATCCGCTATCTCCTGATAACAGCAAACACAGGCCTGAATAATACATTGTTCAGAGTTTAAAATGAACATCTTACAATGTTGAAAGTTTAAAATGGATAAATATCAAATAGTTTAAAAAGCATAAATACTACAATGTTAACATGTTTAAAATAGATATAGATAGATATTAACATAGTATTTAAATATTTATTACACTAAAAGCTCATAAATTAAATTTCATGTTGCTCTCTTTAATTTAGTTGTCACTTTGGAGTGTGGACGAAGAGGGGACAGCAAATGCTAGCACTGCTGATGAGGGGATGGCATTGGCATTTGAAGAAGAGGCTGTAGATGACGGAGAACAGTTCAAGGAAGAGGAGAGCAGTGAAGGTTAGTATCCCCCATTGTCATCCGGTGCACACTGTGTTGTACCTTTGTGTTAGAATAATGGAATGTGCTTGACTGAAAATTATGTTTTATTGTTTATTTGAAGGTCAGCATCCTCCACCCAAGAATTCAAGACCATCTTGTCCACTGGCTGTCCTTCTTGGTGAACGATATGGTGGTGGTGCAGCACGATCCAAGACAAATACTGTAGAGGATGAGGCCAAGGAGCAGATGACCCGCTACAAGGAGGCAGATCTCTTGGAAGTGAAAGAAGATCCATTAGTCTGGTGGAAGGAGCACCAGTATGAGTATCCACTCTTGTCACATCTTGCTAAAAGGTACCTCTGTGTCCCTGGCACTAGTGTTTCTTCAGAGAGGGTCTTCTCCACTGCCGGAGACATCATCACTGCTCAAAGAAGTGCACTTCGCCCTGAGCACGTCGATCAGATTCTATTCCTGAACAAAAATCTGAGGAGAATGTGAATCACTTTTTCTGTAGTTGGAGGGGACACTTTCTGTTTTGTGTTAATTGTTTCTTTAGTGTAGGTCAGGGCCTACAGACCTTAAGCTCCTCACTAAGGCCTTTAAAGTTAAATGTTAAAAAGGTGTTCTTACTGACTTGAATTATTGGCTATTTCAGAGAAGCCAGTGCACTTTGTTTACTTATTTGGTGGCTAGAGACACTACCTCAGATGTTACGTGTAAAGCTAAAAAAGCTGTCAAAGCAACTGTTCAGAACAGGCCACTTGCTGCACTTTTCAACTCTCTGTTGTGCATTGTAATACTGTTGCACCTTATTTACTTCTCAAAGGCTTGTAAGCTACAGTTTGCACTGTTTCAATTAAAGGAAACCAATTTTCTCACCACATCTTTGATTCATTTTGTCCAGCATTTGCAAGCTGTAGACTCTGTCTCTGCCTAGTCAGAGCCAAATATTTTGAATTTGATGCTTTCAGTTTTCAGTTGAATTAAATCAATCCAGGTCAATGGAACAGTCACAAGATGTCACCAAAATCAAACTTTCCCTTTAAAATCTTTCAGAAAATGATGTAAGTGTATCAAATCATATCAAATAATTTCAAATCGTATCGAATCGTATCGAATCATATCAAATTGTATCATTGGCTGAATATTGTGATATATATCGTATTGTGAGCTGAATATCGTGTATCGTATCGTATCGTGAAATTAGTGTATCGCTACAGCCCTAGTCAACAAGTATATGATACATGAATCTCTCTGAGGCAAAAAAAAAGAAAATCCCTCAGAGCATTTTTGTGATACTGCATGCATATGCAGGGGGTAAACGACAGATTACGATAGCAGCAGTGATAAGCTGTGTACACATGATACTGTGACAATGCATTTTTGTTGTACAGCTAAATTATAGGCACTGATGTAAAACTAAGATGGGAGCAAGTCATCATACATTTCTGATGGATGTAATCAATGATGGAGAACACTGTTGACACCAGAAAGCTGCTAAAACCCCCTGCTCCACTTCATCATCTAAGTTATCACATTTATAACATCGATACATCATGGCAACAAAATTTTACAGGGGATGTTCCACATACTAGAAGGCTGATGTAAGATTTAGTTGTAAGTGATGCCTTTGTTGGAACTATCTCCACCGCTGTAAAACCTTAAACATGAACAGAGTGTGAACTTATGGTTAAACTAAGCTATATTTGAGCAAACACACTGCTGGTACAACCTTTGCTCTCACCTGAAATGCAAAGGTTTTTCCTTTGCGTCTTCAAAAACGATCTGCGTTCAGACGGAGACTCGAGAACGACTGAAAACGCTGTAGTGTGCATGCCAGTCCAGTAGATGGCGATGTAGGTTTGCAGAGAAACAGCGTTGTTACAACGCACGTACGAAGAAGAAAAACTTTCCACAAACAACAATGGCGAGTGGATGCACAAAGACGCAGGAGTTTCTTGTCTGGACAACAAATCTGTCGGGACAACAAATCTGTCTGGATAACAAACCGAGCACGGTAAGCATCACACATGTTACTCGGTAGACGGCCGAAGCTGTTGTTGTTCCTTGTATGCGCGCGCAGCATTCATGTGAAAGAGTACTGCGCATGTGTAGACGTCAGCGTTTCCCCCTGAAACAATGAATTCTGTTTACATGAGACCGGGTGGCAATGCGTTTTGAAAACTCTCCGCCTTGGACCCTGGTTTCAAAAGTTTGCGGATTCAAGCACTCCGGGCACTGGTCTCATGTAAACGGGAGGCTAAAACGCAATCAAAACTCTTCGGATTCGGCTGAAAACGGAGTCGTGTAAACAGGGTCTAAGACTTTCAGTTCAGCCCGTGGAGAGTTCCATGCTGTGGTGGCAGCAAAACTGAACCCTCTCTTCCCCAGTTCAGTTCTGATGCGAGGAACAGAGAGATGGAGAATGGCACAGCAGTATAAGGCATAGTGGCTTTTACTTCTCTGATGAAAAGTGCATAAATATGATGGAACTAAGCCAAGAAGAGCCTTATAAATCAGGGTCAGCCAGTGCGTATACCTGCGTACACTTAAAGAAGGCCAGCCAGATATAACATACAATTCACAATGATGCATGAGGCAACCATTCCAAGTGATAAACCTCAAGGCGTGTGATAAACAGTGTTTGAGGACTGCAAACATTTCTATCTGTCCGAGAATAATCCTTGACTCAGCAACAGTATAAAACTATGGAAGCCCGTTTCCGCCACTTAAAAAAAAAACAAAACTAAAGGAATTTAGGGAACTAAAAAAATAAAAATAAATAAATAAATACTAAGTCATAATTATGAGATAAAAAGACATAATTATGAGATAAAAAGTCAAAATTATGAGATATAAAGTCAAAATTATGAGATCAGGAAGTCAAAGTTATAAGATAAAAAGTCAAAATTATGAGATCACAAAGTCATAATTATGAGCTAACAAAGTCAAAATTATGAGATAAAAAGTCACAATTATGAGATATAAAGTCAAAGTTATGAGATAAAAAGTCAAAATTATGAGATAAAAAGTCAAAATTATGAGTAACCATTTGCACATGTGCACCACGTCCATAGACGATCCTCCAGCCACACGCCTTCTGGACACTGTTAAAAGGAACCCCGACTGAGAGGACAAATAGGCACAAATATGCTTTCATGCTTATCTTATGCTAGAATGTGTTGTTAAAAAAGCACAAAGAATTGTTATTTCTTTTAAAATAATTATAAGAAAAGTCTGGCTCATTTTATAAAGAACTTTGTTCCATCAATGTGGCTTAATAAATTTCAGCTTGGTAACTATGGTAACTTAGTCTTCAGAACTATAACCTGCTCCAGACCAGGTTAACTGTCCAGCTAAATCAAGCTGTGTGTCACAAAATGGCTGACTTTAACCAAAATGTCATGAGAAGATTCCTCTAAGCATACTGCTGCACTTTCTCACATTTTTAAATCAATTAGGCTAGAGTTTTTCTGCTGCTTTTAGAGAACTATGAACATGTTTGAATGACTGATTGTAAAACAGAAAGTTTGCCCTTTTTCTCACGATGCCTCCAATATAAATGCATACTTTAACCCTTGTTTCAAAGACCAACGTGGGCTAAGGGCCAACAATTCCTGTAAACATCTTTAGGCCTTTGAAAGGAAAAATAACATTAAGCTGCAATTTCAAATATATCTCTGAATATCTTTTACTAAATACATCTCAGACTGTTTGGAGAGAATATTGTTTCTTTATGATTCAATCAATCAAAAAAGGTTTTGCAACCAAAAAAGAGAGTTGAGACCACAAAACATAAAGTTGCAATCAAAAAAGGAAAGATCAATCAAATAGAATAGATTTGAGACCAAAAAACTTTAAGTGGCAACCAAAAAAAAAATTTTGATATCAAAACAGAACAGGTTGCAAATGAAAATAAAATAATTTGAGAACATATTGATTTAACTTCAATCAAAACTAATATTTTTTGCTTGCAAGTTCAAAAGTTTTGCTTGCGAATTCTAAAGTTTTGCTTGTAAGTTCAAAAGTTTTGCTTGCGAATTCTGAAGTTTTATTATTATTCAAATATTTTTATTGGCTTTTTATACTGCAAACATACAATACAATCAACCAATCAACAAGGCTGCAAACAGCAGTCACAAAATACATACATATAAAATAAATCAACAAATGCATACCAAAAACAATAATAAAACAAAACTAAACTAAAAATGATAATAGAAGTTCTAGCTGCGAGTACACTAAGTAGTCGTCTCAGTATCTTTAGCCGGGTATTCCAAGTTAAAGTAGTTCAAAAATGGCTGCCAAACATTATAGAACCTCTGGGTTGTTCCCTTGATTGAGTGTTTTAACTTTTCAAGTTTTAAATGTGCCATTACATCTCCAACCCAGCGCCTGTGCGTGGGAGGCCTAACTGATTTCCAGTTACACAAAATAATCCGCCTGGCAAGTAAGGATGAAAAGGCGATGGCATCCGACTGTGCCCCAGATACTGCCACCTCAGCAGGGACCACACCAAACAGTGCAGTTTCAGGAGCAGGGCTTATCTCCTTGTTGCAAATGTGAGAGAATGTGTCAAAGATTGAGGACCAAAACTGTACCAACTTCGGGCATGCCCAAAACATATGGTAGAGGGTGGCCGGAGCCTGGCAGCATTGGGAGCAGGTCGGATCCACATCTGGATATATCCTGGCAAGTCTACTCTTAGATGGAGCCTGTGGAGCACTTTAAACTGAAGCAAACTGTGTCTAATACAAATTGAACTTGTGTGTATTCTTTTAATTGCACTTTCCCAAGAGTCGTCCGTGATTTCAAATCCCAGTTCCTCCTCCCACGCTGCTCTAATATTATTAAGTGAAGGAGAGGCAGTCATTTGAATATTCTCATATAACCTACTCACTCCCCCTCTTTGGTCTGGGTCTCCACCCAACCACTCATCTATCCAAACATTTGGTGGGAGTAACGGAAAGGTAGGAAAATACTTCCGAACGAAGGCACGCACCTGCCAATATCTCAATGAATGTGAGCTGGGAATATTATACACACTTACAAGCTGCTCAAAAGACATGAATACACCAGCCTTAAAAAGATCTTTCACCCGTTTCAGACCATTCCTGGACCATAACCTAAACACTGTATGCATGAGTGAGGGTGGAAAGAGTGCATTAGATGTGATTGGGAGAAGGGCATAGCCTGTCTAAGTTTAAAATGGGTCCTAAATTGAGACCATATTCGTAGTGAGCCACTTACAACAGGATTGTTTGTAAGGCGCTGTTTACTGAGTGGTAGTGGCGTACATATTAAGGAAGATAAGGACACAGGATGGGCGGAATGTTCCATTTCAACCCAATCAAGTCCATCCCCCTCATAAGACGCAGAGATCCAGTATGACAGTTTATAACTATTAGCCGCCCAATAATATTGTAGAAAATTTGGTAATGCTAAGCCTCCAGCCTCTTTCTGTTTCTCGAGATGTGCCCTTCTTATCCGTGGGATGGCCTTATTCCATACAAAGACCGATATGGATTTATCTAACTCTTTAAAAAATGACTTTGGGATAAAAACAGGCACTGTATGAAACAAGAACAAAAACCTGGGCATAATCATCATCTTGACAGAATTAATCCTGCCAGCAAGTGATATAGGTAGTGTTGACCCACGGACAAGGTCCCGTTTGGCCCTCTCCAGAGCCTGTTTAAAATTTTGTTTAAATAAATCATTGTACTTACGGGTTACTGAAATGAGTATCAGGTTGTCCGCATATAGAGACAGCTTATGGGTTTGACCGCCCCTATTAATACCCCTGTGCTCCTCAGTGCTCCTTAGTACAACCGCTAACGTTTCAATGGCAAGGTCGAATAAGAGCGGGCTCAAGGGACAGCCTTGTCTGGTCTCCCGCCGTATGGGAAAATAGTTGGAGATCGTTTTGTTAGTACGAACCGAGGCCTGCGGTGTAGCATATAGGACCTTTATCCAGGAACAAAAGGCTGGTCCAAAACCAAACTTCTCCAAAGCTGCAAAAAGATACTCATATTCAATCCGGTCGAACGCCTTATATGCATCCAGGGAGAGCAAAACCTCTGCTGTTTGTGATGTTTCTAGAGAATAAAGAACATTAAACAGCTTACGTACATTACTAAAAAGCTGCCGCCCTTTAATAAAACCAGTCTGGTCTGGATGTATCACTGTATGCATGACGGACTCCAATCTACTAGCCAGAATTTTAGTCAAGATCTTATAGTCACAGCAGAGTAGGCTTACAGGCCGATACGATTCGCATTTCAGGGGGTCTTTTCCCTTCTTAAGAAGCACTGAAATGTTGGCCTGGGTCATTGTAAGGGGTAGTGTCTCCTGTTCAAGAGGGATAAGTTTGCTTGTGAATTTTTAAAAAAATTAAATCGGGAAGCCATCCGTTCCTGGAGCTTTACCGCTATTCATCTGTTTTATTGCCCGATCAATTTCAGCCACTGAGATGCTGCTATCAAGGTCTGTCCTATCCTGCTGGCCTACTTTTGGTATTTCAAGACTGTTGAAAAACTGGGCAAGCTTTGCATTATCACAATTTTCAGTGGCGTAAAGGTCCTGATAAAATTTTTAAATTGCTCATTTATGCCTTTTTGATCTGTGGTTATGCCGTCTGAAGTGTTGATCTCTGCGATAAACCCAGCCTCTACCGATTGTCTTAGCTGATGGCATAATAGTTTACTGGCTCGTTCTCCATGCTCGTAAAACTTCTTGACAAGATCTGAGATGTAGCTCCTCAGCAGCTCCAGATGAAAGAATGTCAAATTCTGTGAGCAAACCTATTCTCTCCCTACTGAGCTCGGCAGATGGAGCCTCTGAATTTCTATGATCGACATCCTTTATCAAAGAGATTAGCTCACTAAGGCGTGCTGACCGTTTTCTGTTCATATTTACTCTATAAGATATTATCTGTCCAGTAAATAAGCCTTCATCGATTCCCAAAGGGTACAGTGGCTTATGTCTGGTGACTGATTTGTTTCTAGAAAAAAATCAATCTGCACTGATAGGAAACTAACAAAATCTTCCTCAGACAGAAGACGTGGATTAAGTCTCCAGGTGCGTTGTGGGGGCTCATTATTTGGAAAGCAAAGTACCATTGTTACTGGACTATGATCAGAAATAACGATGCCTTCATATAGGGGGAGGAGTTTCTTATCCAAAAAAAAATAGTCTATCCTGGAATATGAGTGGTGTGCTGGAGAGAAAAACAAGTACTGTCTCGATACCGGATTTCTATGTCTCCATGCGTCAATCAACCCATACGCTTGGAGAAAAAGCATTTATGGTCTCCGCTGATTTACTTAGTATTCCAGATGTGGGTCTTGAACGATCTAGAGTGGGATCTAGAACACAGTTCAAATCTCCCCCGAGAATTAATTGGTGGCTATTCAACTCTGGAAGAAGAGAGAAGAAATCACTGAAAAATTTTGCATTGTCCCAGTTGGGGGCGTAAACACAAGCCAGTACTACTGGCACATTGAAGAGATGTCCTTGGACAATAACAAAGCGACCATCCCTATCTGGAATGATAGGGATGGTCGCTTTGTTATTGTGCGCCTTCTATATTTGTCTGCAGAAATTGTACATCTCTATGAATTAAAATAGCTGTGCCACGGCATTTGGCATTAAATTTGGAATGGAAAATCTGAGAGAATCCCCCTCTCTTAAGTCCGGTGTGATCCTTATTAAGCAAGTGTGTTTCAGTTAAAAATGCTATGTCTGTTCGCAGCTTCAATAAAGTGAGAAAATGCCTTTGTATTAGCCTGCCCTAAACTGCTAATATTAGGGACAGCCATGTTCTAGTATCTGAAATGAGATGATGGCATCCGAACTACAAGCAACTTGGTCGTAAAACATTTGAACAGGTGGCAAATCTCTGTATGGACATTGTAAAATAAGATTCAATAGAAAAGGACATGAAAACAACAAAAAATAAAACAACAGCCGACCTCTCCCCAAAGGAGAGGCTGCATGCATTCCCAGTCATACATTATAGCACAACATAACAAAGCTTACCTCATGAGACCGAGTCTCACCAAAGTCATCTTGATGACAAAATAGAATGTTGCAGCTGAACTAAATCCTTATCAAATGTAATGCACACTCATTAAGTTTAGCTAGTACCTTGGTTAAGTCCCACTTCAGCCCGAAGCTGGCGGTCAGAGAAAATATTGAAACCAATCAGTTATTATTATCAGGGCCCTATCAGCTCAAAACAGTAATCAATTGTATGATGGATTTTGCTGGAAAGGAGTGGACCCAGTAAAACAATACCAGACTTAGGTGAAGTCTCTAAGACATCCAGTTATAAGAACAAAAGTTAAGTGCCTTTACCCTTAGCTAGTGATTGCTGGAGATAATAAAACCTTATTAAACTTATTATTCTTCTTGTTCTTCTTGCTCACAACAAAACAAATCCACTAAACACATAACACAGGAAAAGAATCCAACTCAAAGTCACGTTTTGCTGGCAGTCACTTGTCATGGTACACAGCATTAGGCTTCTTCAGTCTCTAAACAGTCGAACTTATGTTAATAAAGCCCCGCTGGTCAAAATAATAAATGGAAGATTTCAAACTTTGCTGATGCTAAATACTAGTAGAACATTGTTACATATATTTTCAAATCCACCAGTAATGTGTTATCAAGGCCCTGTCCTGCCCCACATAAAAGGCTAATTGTAAACTTGCGGTTCTGCTGCCGGTTTATTAACCGGCCAGAGCAGAAAGTTGGATGTTTACCTTTTCTGCTGGTTGCCCCTGGAGACTTTAAAACTTATTGGCTTCGGCAAAATCTTTAGCAGGATACCGTGTATCAAAAATACCTCTGTATGAAATGAAGAACCTCACAAAAGGCATGTCCCACACCACTGAACCTTCAGGCCACACGCTTTAGATTTGCCATTATAAAATCCTTAGCCTGTTTTGGGTCTTTAAAGCTTGTGCACACGCCATCAGACACTGTTATCCTCAACTCCGCTGGATACCACAAGCCGTAGCGGATTCCCTCACAGGTCCTCAATAGGCCCCCTACCTCATTAAACTCTGCCTGCCCCTTGGCGACTGCCTGCGTGTAGTCTGGTTGAATGCGGATACTATCGCCGTCTTCCGTGATTAGATGCTTCGTTTGCCTGGCTCTCCTTAGTATTTCCTCCTTCTCCTGGTAATAAAGGCACCTTATAATGAAGGCTCTGGGTGGGTTGCTCTCACCAGGTCTCCCCCGTAAAGTGCGATGTGCCCGGTCCAGCAAAGGGGGCTTGTCGCGGCCAAGAGTCTCCTTCAGGCACTGAGATATAAAGTCCGTCGGACGCTTTCCGTCCTCTCGACTCTCCTTTATCCCGGTGATGCGTAGGTTATTGAGGCGCGACCGTGTTTCCAGGTCCTCATGTTGTGCTTTCTGAGTGGCGAGCTCTCTCTGCACATTAGCCATGTCCTGCTCCAAAGAAGCTATCTGGCTGTTAGCTGCAGACTCTAGGTCAACCACTCATCTATCTAGGGCTTCGGTTTTGGCGTTAGCATTGTCATTGGCAAGTTTAATTTCTGCTCTTAGTTGGTCGACCTGGTTCCGAATTTCAACAGATTGGGCTCTAATTTCATAGACCAGGCGCAGGTGGGGCACACCTGCCCTGCGCCGCGCCAATAGGGTGTGTCCAGGGCATTTTGCAAGTTTCGTGCATGGCGCAGTCTGGCGCATGCAGGCGCACCCACGCCTCCGTCTCTCCTACCGGCGCACGTAGCAGAGAGGGAGGACATAAGACT
Organism: Cetoscarus ocellatus; assembly: GCA_037902135.1. NCBI lineage: Eukaryota > Metazoa > Chordata > Actinopteri > Labriformes > Labridae > Cetoscarus > Cetoscarus ocellatus. Next base: position 243,703 of record JBAMNC010001843.1, read on the forward strand.
TGAGTGGGTTTAACACAGCCGAGTGTGATCTTCACCAATCAAATGAACGCCTCTCCTCGCCTTTAAATGCGCTGCGGGCGAGGCGCAGTGACAATTTCACCTCGGTGGCGAAGAAGGTCAGAGCCGCTGTTACTTTTACAGCAACTGGGAGAGTGCGGGGGCCACCGGGCCACGCATCAGAGTCACGATGCGCGTCACCGTGGTGGCCACCTCACGGGGCAGATGTAATCTGTTCCTGTGTCATAATAGGAGTACAAAATTAAGTGATAATTACATTTAAACACAGCAGCAGGCTAATCCATTCATCATGCTTGTGATCCACCTGGATTCCTGGTCTGTCATCGCCAAATAGCAGAACCTTTGGTGAAATTATATCTCCTTTTCATCCTCCTTGCAATAATGGAGCTACTCTATCTTTTTAGATCACGTTACGAATAAAGATTAAAACAGAGAAATATGGGCAATCGCAGGTAAATCCTTAAGACACCGAGTGACTTACATTTATTCAGCGAGCGTCTCTCTCTTTTTTCTTTTCTTTTGAATTTCTTGAGATGACAGAAGCCGGATACTCCGTATCGGATGATGTGGCTGTCTGTGGTTGGCTGAGAGATGTGAACTCGTTAGTTATGACAAACGTCTCTGATCTGACATCAGATGTGACAGGACAATTAATATAGATACAAATGTATATGCTGGTTCAGACGGTTACATTAAATAGTGGTTATTGTGATTGTTTATTGCATTGAAATGTGCCTGACACTGTGGATACCTGCCTGTGAGGTGTTGGAGACGTGTGCGCACTGTGCGCCTGTCAGCCAAATTACCACTGCCCGGGGTGCGCCTCTTCTGCGCCAAGAATAGACCAGGTTGGAGCTGGCGGGCTTTCAGCGCACCTTCCGCACATTTTTTTGGCACCAAATTGTCCCTGCGCCAAGCTGAATCTGTGGACACCTCCCCCTGGTGCGCCGTTACACCCATCTCGGCGCAGCTGGTCTACCAAATTGCCAAATTGGCTGCGCACGGTGGTGTGCCGGACGAAATTACCACTGCGCAGGGTGCGCCAGGCTGCGCCACCCTGAGTTGCGCCAGGAAATTAGAGCCCATTGTGTCTCTGCTTTGGTGAGCAGTTCAGTCCTCAGCTCAGCGATTGCTTGGAGACTAGTCTCATGTCTGCCCAGGTCAGGTGTAGCGTCGGATGTGGTGTTAGCCTCTGGGCTAGCCCTGGAGCTAACTCTTGAGTCAGGCGCCTTTCGGGGATTTTTAGACATTTTTGCCAGCGTAGAGTCAAAATTTCAAACCTGGTGCAAGGTCTCGGCTTCGGTTATGAGTGTGCCTTGAGGTTGTCACATTAAATAGCTGCTTCTAAATGTAAAAATAGTGTTGGCAAGGAGCTCAGTGAAAACACGTCCTCACATGGCGCCGCTCAGACCGGAACCTCCGCGAATTCTGAAGTTTTGCTTGCAAATCTGACTGAACCAAATGGGCAGGGCCAATGCCGGTGGAAGAGACAAGAGTTCCTATTGGTCGGTTTGACCTTGCTCCACCACCAGTCATCGCCGCTCACCTCTTCTGTGCTGTTGCTGGCTGCTTCCGTGCTGAATTATGCTAAATATTTTAGGCTACAACCGGCCATACATTCATAACAACAATAATTATAAGGCCCGGTTAGTGCGAATACGCTGATTAGCATGGTTTTCTCGGCTTGTCCCGGCTTGAGCAGAGTAGCCGGTGAGGTTAGGGAGCATACGAGGCGGATACAAACAAGGTTGTGATTGGAACATGTTGCATGCTACTCGCGGGGTCACCGTTCCTACAAAACAGTAGCCCTACTACCGTTGACTGTGAAACTTTACACACATAGTCGATAGTTTGTCGTTTTGATCAGGCATCTAGATAGTTACCTATGTATTCCCTTCCATATATTTACGCCTTCAAATAAGTGTGTAATTCTTCAAAATCTTTCATTGTCACGCTAAATATTGTGAAGTCACTGCCACTTCTAAATACATCGGTGTAGAGGCGTATTTTTGTGTACAATATGCATTTGGAAGATGTTTGAATGGTAAACAAATGGGTCCTTCAAAGGCACGCCCCCTTCCCATCTGCCTGGACTGTCACCAGTTAATACGGCACACCGGCTCACTTTCACCCTGTCACAGCGTCAGGCTGCTACGCACTGGAAACTGGCCCCGCACTTAGTCAATAAAGTTTCACAGTCACCGGTAGTAGGGCTACTGTTTTGTAGGAACGGTGACCCCGCGAGTATATATGGAACGCCAATAGGAGAGAGCCAATAGGAACTCTTGTCTCTTCCACCAGCGTTGACCCCGCCCATTTGGTTCAGTCAGATTTGGGGGCAAAACTTCAGAATTCGCAAGCAAAACTTTTGAACTTGCAAGCAAAACTTTAGAATTCGCAAGCAAAACTTTTGAACTTGCAAGCAAAACTTTTTGAACTTGCAAGCAAAAATTTTTAGTTTTGACTGAAGTTAAATCAATATGTTCTCAAATTATTTTATTTTCATTTGCAACCTGTTCTGTTTTGATCTCAATTTTTTTTTTTTGGTTGCCACTTAAAGGTTTTTGGTCTCAAATCTATTCTATTTGATTGATCTTTCCTTTTTTGATTGCAACTTTATGTTTTGTGGTCTCAACTCTCTTTTTTGGTTGCAAAACCTTTTTTGATTGATTGAATAATAAAGAAACAATATTCTCTCCATAGACTGTTACAAATGCATGACGGTCAAGCTGGAAGACTTAATGAATAAACCACTAGCTACGCATCTAAAAACTGCTGAGTCATGAAAAAATTCAAACTATCGTAAACATATTTCAAGCTTATATCAGGAATATTATAAATTAGTTAGCTTCAACAATTGTAAGTCTGCATTTATTTTACTAGAAAGATGTAATAATATTCCAAGAAAATTGTATTGTATGCAGTAGTTTTAGACTATTAATCTAAATTAATCTAAAACTAAATGATAACTATTAGGTTTTTAAGGGATTCTAGTTTGCCATTATTTTTGCCTATGAAAGAACTGCATCAAAATTCTTCAAAGTGCAAAAAATAAATTATTAAATTAACAAATATGAAGATAACAGGATTGACACAAGATATCAGTGAGGACAGTGTAAATAACAGGGTTTACAAAGGCTATAGTGGGTGAAGTTATGAGGACATTTTGGACTTAATGTTTGCCTTAAATGTACTGTACAGATGGAAATAAGCCAGTCAGCTAAATCTGGTACAAAGCATCTTTTTTCTTGAGGCTTATGTTATTTTGTACACTGTTCCTTATCTAAATAAGATAAATAAACTAAACTAAATTAGGTCATTGTGGAACTATGGATGATACACTGATTTATTCTTTTAAGTCAATCGCCAAATTCTGTTTTTACTATTAAAATCTAAATGTCTAAAAAAGTTCACTTCTATTTGATATTTCACTTTGACAGGGTGAACATGTTTCGCTGCTCAACATCCTATTCCAAACACAAAATTAAAGCTACAAGCAGCATTTGTTGGGTCCACGCTCTGTTGCACGTACCTCATTCCCGTTTGACCTCCATTTTGAAGATTTTATCCCTTCCCGACCCTTTTAGAGGTATCACAGTTGAAGTGATGTATTTTTTTCTCCTCCTCAGACTTTATAATGGGTGTTTATTACACATTCCATTTTCCCGCCTTCAGTGAGTCACATGACCAGCTGCACTAAACTGTCAATCAGTGAGTGGCATCATCTGCCCTGAGGGAGAGTGAAATTTTCACTCAATTTCAATCTCCCTCACAGCGTCACAGGATCCACAATTTTGACCATGTCTCTAAAAATAAGACATTTTAATGGTAAATTTTGTCAGGAATCAATCCATGTAATTTTTAAAGCTGTAGGACTCTTGTTTCTTTTTCTTTTTTGCTTTTTTGGTACAAGCCACCAATTAATGGTATATGACTGTAGCATATCAATGACACAGTTCGGTGCCCAATTTAAAAAAAAGGTATTCAGTAATGTTGCAGAGTTTACTAGTTGATAAAGGCTACTATAAGAAAAGTAGCCTAAAAACCCATCTGAAAGCCTGAAACGACGAAGCCAAAATTTTTCTGAAGATGATCCAGTATTTATAATTGTCAAAAATTTTGTTGCCCTGCTTGATAAGCTAATTCAATGTTGAAATAATTAGTAATTACAGGGACATTTGTTCTGTATTCACTATTTTGTTGGGGAGGAGGGGTGCAATTTATATATTTATATATATCACACGCTGTCTTGTCTGTACGTTAGAATTCTACCCTGGTGGTGCCCCTGCATGACTGACATGGCTAAAAGTATGTGTGGAGTTGCTATTGTTCTAAGGCAAAACTCTCTTTGTGTCTCCCTTTCTTCAGTCTTCGACTTTCTAATTTACCTTGTCTGCCCTTTTCTCATAGCTATTTAGGAATCAGGTATAAATAAACTCAAAACACTTGAGCCCTACTGAAAGGATGTGCACAGAATGAAGAGACCTCTCAATTATACTCTCCAGGCGCTACAATTACATTTCTGAATCAACCACGTCCCTAAGTTGCCACAACTGCACCTCCTTCAAAAGACCCACACTCTTAGAAGTAATGGTGCTGACTGGAACCATATAAGGTTCTTTGGCTTGTCCTCATAGGAGAACCCTTTTTGGTTCCTGTTGGAACCCTTTATAAAGGTTCCACCTGGGTTCCACCTAGAACCCAACATAAAGGGCCCGATCTACTAAAGGTTTTCGTGTATAAAAACACGTGCAAACTTGATAGCGCAAGCAAAGCTGATCTACTAACAGGGTGCACCGAGGATTGAGTCTGTCAAATGAGCAAAATAGCATGCGCAGACCATTAAGCGTGTTTGCCTTCATGAATATGCAGAATACTTGCAGATGATCAGAACGTGCAAAATACTGGGAGGAGGAGATGCAAATGTAATCATTTAGCACCCGCAATGTGATTTATCAAACCCGCAACTGCTTGCACGCGGTGGTTTTGCGTCTAAATTTAGCACATTTGAAAGGCAGGTGCAAAAAGGCACAGTGTTACGCACAGAGGGCTGTGGTCATTGTGGCGAGAAACAGGAGTTGCATTAACAGAATATTTTCCATCACTGACTGAATTTTTTGATGAATTACAGAAGATTTGGAGGCTGTCAGTCATTATGAAGGACTGGAAACAGAGGGACAATTCAGTGTGCCATCATACTTATGTAGACACATGATTAAAGTAAACCCTCTCTGTTTTGCGGTCTTAATATATCGTGGAGGAGGTCATTTAACCTATGTAAAAAAAAAAAAAAAAACCTTCATAGCCATAATAACTCCGTTTGTCACTCAGAGCTGACTGCATCACACTCTCCATACTGACAGCGAGTAAAGGAGCTGTCAGTGCGCACGCAATGATTGTAGATCACCCGCAACACGCCCACTAATAGCACGTGCAATTTTTAGGTTGCACACACAATTTAGCACCCATTATTTTGGATCTTAATAGATCAGGCCCAAAGGATTATACCCAGAACCATCTGTGAAAGGCTCCACCCAGAACCCCCTATGAGAGGATCTACAAAGAACCCTGCAATGGTGTAGTGGTTTCACTAATAACCTTTACTGAGGGTTCAATCCAGAACCCTTTCAACCTCTAAGGGTTTCATCTAGATCCCACACAGGGAGTTCCACTGAGAACTCTTTCATATTTCAAGGGTTTCATCTAAAACCAACACAGGGAGTTCCATTGAGAACCCTTTTATATTTCAAGGGTCCCAACACAGGGACCTTTTTAAAGGGGTTTCACCAATAACCCTCTTACCTTCTAATGGTTACATAAAGAACCAAACTGTATTCTACAGATCAGGCAAAATTATTGAATACCATATATTGTGTATTGTGTTCATCCAACACTGTTGACACTGAGAAAACATTCAAACAATTTTTAATGAGAATTTTTTATTTAAAAATCTTGGAACAATGGTGGATGAGGAGGGCAGACTCTCTAAGCATAAACCAACAGAACAGGAGAGGTTATGTAGGTCCTGGGTGGAACAGGACAGAAGCATAGGAGCAGTGGAATCAGCAACTTGACAGAGAGACACAAGCCAGGCACACCAGGTTGTACTTAGCAGGTGAATTCATATAATCTCCAGCAATGGTGACATAGAAAGGGAAGACAAAAAAACAGTTAGCAGCATCAATACAAGGCAAACTTACTACACCAGATAAAGCACCAAGCCATCTACAAACAGTAAAGTAATGCATGGCCCAATGAGAGCAGTCAGAGTATAGGCACATAGTAATAGTGACAGTGGAACAGACTGAATAAGCCTGTCCTCTAACTCCTACAATAAGAGCCTCCACTGGCACACAATCAGGTGAAAGTGAGGGAACCCCACAAAGTTTTCACATTTATTAATTTAAATAAAGTTGAAATACTTTTCAGTAAAAATAAATTCCTGTTTTGTAACAGATACAAAAAAATGTTACTTATTGTAACTACAATAATAACTAGAGAAGTCTGTATGCCAACAGCACATTTTGAATGATCTAAAATATGTTTTAAATAAGGAATAGGTTTCATCAATACACTTGCTGAAATAAGAGAGTAGATTTAACTTACCTTGATTCTGAGGTTTCTGATTCTCTGTCACTTCAATCCGGCTTCTAATACAAATTCATACACAGGTGATCACATATTTACCACGTTTACATGAGAGCTTTAATTCCCCTTTAATTCTGAACAAAACTTGAATTCTCTTTAAAAAGATTAAAAATGACCATGTAGACACCTAATTCAGAATGTAAATGATCATTCCGAATAAAACTTAATTCAGGAGTAAGTGGCTGGTTTATTCTGATTTTAAATCGGAATTAAATGATTCCTCGATCATGTATACGTTCATTCGGCTTTAAATCAATTCTGGTCGTTTTGCACATGCTTGTTCCCTTCTCCTGTCGGGATTACGCACGGGACACTGAAGGGAACAGGATGGCCGCCTGAAGCAAGTGTTGGGCTCGAGCCAAGATAAGCTTTTTACAGTTGTACCGTCCAAGTTGGACGGGGTTACCCTGATAGAGACACTGGAGATGCTGAACTGGAGTTTTTCTTCCGGTAGATGTAAATTCATCACTACGTCACGTCTGCCCCCTGTCCAATCAGAACCATTCCCAACCCCCAGACCATAAGTGGAATTGAATAAAGGCAAATAATTGTGTTTTCCATGTAAACCTCAATTCAGAATTACTATTTCCATGTAAACATGAAGGAAAAACCTTAATTCCAAATTATTTAATTCTGAATAATTAATTCCGAATTAAAAAACATCATAAAACCGTGGCCAATGTGTAAATAGTAATCACCACTGATATGTCACACCTGTTTTGTAGAGAAGGTTGGACCATGTGGTGTAATACATTGCGAAACTAGCACTCAGCTCACACAGGGCAACAGGCAGGGCAGCCAGCTCCCAGGCCCCACACATTAAACTCCAATTTTTCCCCTGGGTGACTGGGGTTCGATTCCTAGCTCCAACACCTGCCCATACTGTAGCCTTCCTGCCATCCACATTTAAGGCAACATATGTCAACTAATCAATCTCTGAAAAGAGAATAATTTTTTTCCCTCATGAGCTGCGCATAGAAATACTTCCTGAAGGAGGGGGTGGTGTTACAACAGATTAAGAGATACACTGGCCAGTGGGTTTAACTCTCTGGCTGACTGGTTATTGCAGTTGTCTGTCTTGGAGACTGGGGGTTCAAGACCCAGTGTGGGAGCACTGCTCAATACATTTATGCATTTAACTATTTAATAGCATGAAATGATGGAAAAGCCATTTAAGACTGTGACAAAACAAGTACAATGAATTGTTAAGGGTATTCTGGATACATCTGCATTAAAAATACTATTTGAAACATGGCTAAACATTTGAATATTTGAGGGTGAGGATCTTCTAATACCCATGTTTTCAACAGCTCTCAAAGAACTCCTTTTTCAAAAAAGGGTTCTCTGTATTGAAACGGTTCTTACAGGAACCTGTAGTCTTACAATGAATCCTTGAAGAACCCTTTTTTCAAATAAGGGTTTTCATAGAAGCAAAGGGTTCTGGGTAGAACTCCTGCCCTCCAAGAAGAACCCTTTTGGAACACTTACTTCTAAGAATACAGTCTTAGCACATGCAAGCCCCAGGTATCAACACCAATGCTATCCACCTCCTCTACCACAAAGCCCCTCATTGGCCCTCCAATCCAACTCTGTAGACTGATGGATGGCAAAAGAAAGGGCATCAGTGGGGTTATAAAGTGGAGAATTCCCTTCTCCCGTGTTTTAACCAGTGGATCCCATTGCACCTCCAAAAGGCTAGATGGTGAGCTAGCTCTTACCATTCATTATGCCAACACAAAGAATTTATTTGCCTTATATATTCTGCCACACAGCAAACACAGCCCAAACAGCACTACCAGCTTTAACATGCCCAGGCTCTGTAAAAGCAAGCTCCAGATATTGACAGTGCAGATTCTGCATACTGTAGCCCATTGCCACAAATTGCCACCGAATTCAAAATGAATATACTTCAAACATGTCTCTTGAAAAAGTGGAGAACACACAAGGGAAAACAGAAATGCAGAGTGAAGTCTGAAGAAAAGGCTTAGAGCAAGCACTCACCCTGTTTGACTTGGCTTTGCTCTGAATATGTCTAATTTTTTCAAAGTCATGAGAGAGAAGGCTAGAACATAGAAAAGGGGTGGCTTTAACTCTTTATTTTATCCCCTAGTTAGGATTTTTCCTAATCAAATACCCTAACTGGTTTTAAGTTCTTTATCTAACATCACTTTCACAACCCCAATTCACAGTGCCTTTATGCAAAGTGCCGCAACTTAATATTTACACCTCAAGACATTCACATCAATATCACAAGGCCATAATATCTCTTTCAAGGTATGCTGCAATACTGCTTGAATGTGTGCGACACTTCGTGTGCCCTCACATGCACACAAAGGCAGAGACACTCAATTGCAGCACTCCTGCCTGCTGCTGGGACTACGTGCCTCCCTCTCTCCACCTTTGTTACTGCCTCAGGAGAAGGCGCAAAGAGAGGATCAACTCTTCCCTCCATTCTGTCTCTGCAAACTTCCCAGTGGAGGCGGAGTGCTACAGTGGTGTAAATATAGTGGCTTAAAAAGGCAGAGACAGAATGCCTCCTCTGTCATCATGGTTTTGCAAACCATGTCCCTATATATCCAACTCTCAGGGTAATGCTGATATTCTGATAACTTTTCTAAGAACAAAATGTGCCTGATGTATACATTTCTCTCTCTGCCTTACACAATAATGTGACACATTTGCAACACAGGTTAGTGACCACTGTGATTCACAGGGAGGACCAGAAATAAAATGCAGTACCTTTTTAAGCCTTTGTAGTTCTAATTCCACAACACTCCCCCTCCTCCTCCCCATTTTTCACATTGCCTATATTGCATGCTGATTTTTTCTCTTCTTTTCTATCTCTTGTTGCTTTTTTGCATAGATTCCCCACTGCTGGCTAATCTGAGACAACCTTACCCTCAGACAGGAGCACCATGAACCAGGAGGGGCAGGCTCTGCCCACTCCAACTCCACCAGAAAATCCAGAGGATGCCGATGAAACTCTCTCCACCGGCCCACCAGCAGAAATGCACAAAGATGCACAGCAGGACAAGAAGGGAAAAGGGGCAGTGAGTGAGATAACGGAACAAAAACAACAAGCAGAGATCAGAGAAAGAAAGGAGGCGCTGTGGGAGACAAATGTGGAGGGAATGGGAGGGGAAGATGTAAATGATCAGGAAAGAGAGGGTGAGCTGGAAATGGAGCGGATGGATGCCAATGGTGATGAGGATGCGCAGACATATAAAGGAGTGGAGGAGAGAGGACCAAGAAAGGAAGAATGGATTAATATGAATGTCTGCTCATTGAAAGAGGAGTTTGGACATGAAATGAAGAAGATGAAAGAAGAGGAGAGGAAGGAAGATGAAGAAATGCAGCTGTCCACAAAGGAGAAGGCAACTCTTCCACAAGATTCTAAACGGTTTGTTCATTAGTTTAATTGTGTCGCTGCATTATGTAATTTGTCACTGTAAGGGTGGTTAAATACTGTTACTTCAATCTTGAAGCATCAAAGTATGATTTATAATCTACTTATGTCCCATAAAATTCAACAAAAGACCATTCTCCACTCTCTCTTGTAACAGCACAAACTGCATGAGTATTTTGACCAGGTATCTATTTATTCATAACATCACAAGCTCTTAATTGCTCTTTTAAATAACTGTCCTTTTTTATTAGCAGAGTGGTATACACAGAAATTCATACAAAACTTCAATAGACTTATCCATTATGATTGGCCAGACTGTTCAAATGTTTTGGGTTATTATTAAAACAGAGTTCCATTATTACCGGATTAATGTTTGAAGTGATATTACTTTTCCAGTGTGTTTTTCTGTGAATTATAATTCTTGTGGGCATTCCATTAAATATGAGAAAAAGATTTAGATTTATAAGTGGAAAAACAAATATAGAGAAAACTGTCCAATTTCCAAAAGCTTAACAACTGAGTAAACCAATGAAATAAAAATATGTGAAGTAAGTAAAAAGTTCATTAAAGCTGCAAGCAGCATTTGCCGAGTCCTCACTCTGTCTTACGTCCCTCATGCCTGTTCGACCTCATTTTTGAGGGTTTCATCCCTTTTCGACCCTTTTTGAGATATCACAGTTTAAGTGATGTATTTCTTGCATTTTTTTGAGGGCTTGACATTCGGAAACTGTTTGAGAAACAACAAATTCCTTCAGAACTTTTGATAAGCATGGCCTGATCTGTCATTTGTCCGCGTATCAAGCTGATACCATTTACGGCCTAGGAGGAGATGATTTATTTTGAAGGGCAAATTGCTGGCTTTCTGTTGCAGATAGGCTTTCAGAACCTCCCCGGCACTTTTGTGGCTCGAGGAGATGAACGTTTCAGCGTTGGTTTGATCTCTCTACGACATTCCTACAGGAAGTTAAGGCCATTTTAGTGAGTTTTTGGCGTATAGGTGGCACTAGAGAGCTCATTTTGGCATGTTGGGGGTTAATTTTTTCATTTCATCAAATTTTTCACCACATCTGAGGTGTGTGCCAAGTTTGGTGAGTTTTTGAGCATGTTTAGGGGGTCAAATTAAGCTTAACGCGTCTGGTTGAGTAAAAAAAACTTGCAAAGCAAAAACAATAGGACCCTTGCCCTTGGGGCGAGGACCCTAATTAAGGCTGCAAGCAGCGTTGGACGGGTCCTCACTCTGTCGCAGGTCCCTCACGCCCATTTGACCTCAATTTTGCGGGTTTTATCCCTTTTTGACCCTTTGACCTGCTCAAAGTTAGACTGAGGTCTGTTTCTGCAGCTATGTCAGGAGCCTCAGTCTTTATAATGGGTGTGTATTACACACTCCATTTTCTGCCTTCAGTGAGTCACATGACCAGCTGCTGTCAATCAGTGAGTGAATGACATCATCTGCTGCCCTCATCCAGATTCAAACTGGGCAGCTGAGCAGCAGAACAACCAAATCTGTTGAAACATGTCCTCACCAATGCCACAGTTTTAACCAAATGTCTCTAAAAATAAGATATGTGAACTGGAAATTTTCTCAGGAATCCATCCATGTAATTTTTAAAGCTGAATGACTATTTGTTTTTTCTGTAGAGGCTTATCTTCCACAGGTTGTCCAGAGCTGTATTTTCAGCCCCCATTCATTTGAATGGGAGGAGCTGGGAGGGCTGCATCGGGGTTGACCAACTTTTAGGGCTTGTCATTCAGAAACCGTTTGAGAAACAACAAATTCCTCCAGAACTTTTGATCATCACTGCCTCCTCTGTCATCTGTCCACTTTTCAAGCTGATATCATTTACAGCCTAGGAGGAGATAATTTTTTGGGGAGAGTTGTAATTTTATTTTGAAAGGCAAATAGCTGCCTTCCTATTTGAGATAGGTCAGGGGTGTCAGCATGTGATTTGTGGGTCTCGATGAGACGAATGTTTCGCTGTTGGTTTGATCTCTCTACAACATTCCTACTGGCCGCGAGGGCCATTTTTGTGTGCCTAGGTGGCGCTAGAGAGCACATTTTGGCATGTTAGGGGTTAATTTTTTTCATTTTATCAAATTTTTCGCCGGATCTGGTGTGTGTGCATATTTTGGTGAGTTTTTGAGCATATTAAGGTTCAAAGAGGCGGCAGGAAAGAAATAATAAGAAAAAAAACGCTACAGGAACAATAGGGTCCTTGCCCTTCGGGGGGTCCTTTTCCTTAGAGCAAGGACCCTAATAAAAGGGTAATGACCCCTCTAGCTCTAGCTAGCTAGCTAAAGGGATCCTTTTCCTTAGGGTGAGGACCCTAATAAGAAGAAAGAAATGCTACAGGAACAATAGGGTCTGAACCCCCAAAGGGGTCATCGGGGGGAATATATTTCAAAATATATTTTAGTATGTTGTACATTTTTAACATACATAACCACAGCATACATTAGTGATGTATCCTGTGGTAACAGAGTGTTTCAGCTTAAATATCATACAGCCTTACCCTTGAAACCCAGCAAAGGCTGACCTTACCTTGACTGGTGTCTGAGTTGCATTATCTGATGATGTGATGATCTGTAGCCTCAGCCATCTGGAGGCCATCTCTGCTGCCTCCATTATATGTATTTTGGATGCCTGTGATGGCCAGGAGGTGGTATGCTTTGCAGAGAGACTAACAGCTACTAATTTACATTTAATTTACTAACACGGGCTTCTGTTAATGGTAATTGTTGAATTCCGATGCATAAAACGTCCTTTGGACAGTCAGCCTTCTCTGTCACAGGAGCTAAACTCTGGAATATTCTACCTACTGAGCTGAAAATGCAAACTAACTTCAAAGGCTTCAACAAAGGTATTAAATCATGGCTGAAAGAGCAACAATATTGTTCCCACATATAGAACATTTGCCTGTATACATGTTTACCTGAAGGAACTTTTTCATTCACCTTTTTATTGAACTTTTATCTTCATCTGTTCTGGATGTTTTAATTCTGATATTTTTTCTAATGAACTGTGTCATGGGTATCTCTGTTATTCTTCATAAATTACTCTTTGTACAATTTTTAATCTTTAAAAGCCTCCCATGGACTGGTGTTGAAAATTAGCACTGTGCTATAAACACTTACAGCAGTGCATTTGGGACCTGTGTATATTTAAATATCACAACATCAATGTTTCTGTGTGTCCATGTCAAATAAACAATAAATAAAAATAAATCAATACGCTAACTATCCAAGGAATTTAACAAGCTAGCATTCAGTCTGCCACTGATCTGACCCACTGACTGTTTGTCATGTCCCTAACTATCCAAAATGGAAATCCTTAATAAAAGAAAAACTAGCATTATTAAAATAAAAAAATCCTCATGCAGTGAGAGCCTTCAGATATATAAAGGAATTAGACTGAAGGCATTTGTTAAAGCATGCTGTAGATAAGTTTATTTAGGCTGTAACAAACGTCTGTTCCCTACACACAATATAACTTCCAGGTTTCCTGCAGCTACCCTCAAGCATGCAATCAAAGAACCACTCCTAAATCCCTCCTACCCTCATTTCATGCTGGAGCTTGACCCAGTGAGATCTGGCCCTGGCACTGTTGCTGGTTTGGCTGTGGCTGGATGAGCCCAGCCCAGCCCTACTGTCACCTGATCTACCAGCATTCCATGCCATGACTTGACCTGCTGCCTGGGCATTCTACTTCCTCACTGACATCACTTTAGCCCCAGCACAAGATACATTGAGGTTCCTTGACTCTCTAGAGTACTCTCTGTACATGAACATCTCTGTTGCACTGATTACCACAAACTGCTGTGTCACACTGTGGAGTGGGACCATGAGCTTGTTTTATTACTCGTACAAAGTCATGCTACACGACTCATGAGAAGCTCAGACCATCTGCAGAGTAAATGTCTTGTCTTCTGCTCAAAGCCCTTTACCATTGACTGTGGAACACTCTATTAAAGCAGAAGCTTTATGATCCTTGGAACTTGGGAGTATGCCATGTTGATAAATCCAGGTCCTAAACATTCTGAAAAGACCTAACTTAAAAATAACTGTCAGGCTGTTCTCCAGGTCCTGCCCTGCCACCTTGACAGATTGCATATGTCTCAGGAAACTGCCACACCTTGCCCACACTCTTTCATGGCTTATTGAAGACTAAAGTGTTCCGGATGCCTCACAAGGAAAAGCAGAACAAGTACGCCACCTTTCTGGAAACCTTAGGTGTACTATGTTGTAAGACCCCACGTGGTCTCCAGGCTTAACAGCCCCCTGCATCTTCTAGCTAGGTTCATCACAGTCAAACACTGCCCTTTGTGCTGAAGAGTCTGAAATTCGTCCAGGTCCTTTTCTCTGTCAGTGTTTGAGTAACAGTGCTGTGCTATAACATGCCATCTGTAATAATACCTGTATAATTTCCAAGGGATAAAAAGAGTGACATTTCTATATTGCCTGGTGTAGAGAAAGCTCCATTTTTAAAAGTGATTTTAGCATTTGCACATCCTGGCCCAGAGAATGTATTTCATTCATTATGTTTGAGAGACGTGTCATACGAGTATAAGAAAATACAGGTGGTAACAGCTCCACAAATACATTTAAACATCTTTACAGCATTGATATTTTGACATATAGCACAGCCTCTTGGCACTTAGTGTATTACATGTTATTCAGAACCTCAAGACCTGGACAATGGCACCCATGAATGTGTATTGAACTTTAATCTTGTCTGAGGTACTCTGTGTATGACTCAGGCTAAGACTAAAACTCAGAGGGCCGGATCTACTAAAGGTCTGCGTGTATAAAAACACGTGCAAACTTGATAGCACACACAAAGCTTATCTACTAACAGGGTGCACTGAGGATTGCATCTGTAAAATGAGCAAAATACCATGCGCAATTCATTTAGCATGTTTCCCTTCATGAATATGCAGAATATGTGCAGATTATCAGAACACGCAAAATATGGGGAGAAGGAGATGCAAATGCACCCACAATGTGATCAAACCCAAAATGCTCTGTTTTTTTTTAATCTAAATTTCGCTAGTTTAAAATGCAGGCAAAACCTTGCACTGTGTTACACAAAGATGGCTTACAACGGAGAGAGAGAATTTTCCATGCACGTGTCAACATGTTTGGACTGTCATAAACAGCATTAACCCAATATTTTCTGTCAATGATGGAATTTTTTGATGAATGACAGAAAGATTTGGAGGCTGTCTGTCATTATGATGGGCTGGAAAAAGAAGGACGATCCAGTGTACCATCATACTAATGCAGACACACGCGTAAAGTAAACCCTGTCTGTTTTGCGCTCTTAATACATTGTGGAGGTTATTTAACCGATGTAAAAAAGATCCCCTTCATAGCCAGAATCACTCCGTTTGTCACTCAGAGCTGACTGCATCACACCCATGTGGCTGCAGATTTTACTCTCCTACTGCAGCATGTGCTTGCAATCACAGTAAATCATGTATTCAGTTAAAAATAAATAAGTGTTCTTTGCCTTATTATCTTATTATTTTCTAGGCGCAGATAAATTGATTGTGCAGATTTTCAGTTTTGAAATACATTTTCCTAACTTTATGTGGAGATTTACAGACTGGACATGATTCTGTAAGTTGTATTATATCAAGTTCAAGAAAATGGTTTGTTTTATGAACGATTTGGTTGGGATAACACCTACATTTCAAAAAAGTAAGCCGAACAGTGCTGAAAGTTGAGATGTTTTGAAATTTTAAGCGCTGAATCACAACCGACTACACTGCTTGTGTAGTGACAGATTGGTCAAAAGGACACTTGATAAATCAGAAAAACCACACATGAGGCTGAATGCAATCTGACATTTGCATGGATCATGCTGCTGGAGACACTGACATGCTCCACTGTCAGTGTGGAAAAAGAAGATAAACGCTCAGTCTGTGTAGATCACCCGCAACACGCCCACTAATAGCATGTGCAATATTTTTGCTTGCACATGCCATTTAGCAATCGTTATTTGGGATCTTAGTAGATCCAGCCCAAAGTGAGGAATGTAGACAGGGTCAGACACTATTTTCTGTGCCTGTTTAACAGCATACTTCTTATAGTGTTGTGAAAGATGGATGCTTTTTAACACCCAAGAACTTTATCGCACAAGACAAATTATTTGTAATTTCACCTGAACAAACAAGTAAATACCAGGCCATTATATAGTATCTAATGATGCTCTCAAGAACAGTAGTTTAAAACAACAAACTTCTGCACTACTGCATAGGTCACTGGGAACTGACCTGTGTAATGGGTAAATTGTGGATGACCATAGACTGATGATCACTAGCTTCTCTGATGTTGCACATCATCTCATTTATCTTTTTAACAATCTAAAATAACACAGTTATCACACTTGTGCACAAATCCTTTCACATCAGTGTGATAAACAGGGACTGCTGTGTTTGAGCAGTGAAAAGAAAAAAAATACCATCTCAAAATGAAAGGAACATGATCATCTGTTTTAGTTTCTGCATTAATAGTAAAAACAGGAAGTCCAGTGAAATGAATAAAATACAATACATTTCTGGAATAGAAATTAAAAACATGAAAAAGAAAGAATAAGAAAAGTAAAAAAAAAAAAAAGTCAACGGAAGTAGCAGATTGCAACGGAAGAGTGGAGGTCAGAGCTCAGGACATGATGAGAAATTTCTTAAGCTCAACTTTAAAGACTGCTAAGAAGGAGCGAGACTTGAATGACAAAGGCAGGGTATTCCAAAGTTTAGGACCTGTAAAGGTGACGTAATGTTGGTGTTTGGATGTACAACAAAAAGGGAGATGGAGATCATTTTTTCATCTAGTTGGATAATTATGATTATGGGGAGAATGGGAAAATAAAGTGGTAGAGAGATACTGGCAGATTATGTACATTTGAGCCATTGAAGATAAAAACACATATTTGGAGTGCATTCAAGTTTATCTACAGATAAAATTAAGTACTTCTTGACCAGGAGACTGTGTAACCCTTTTAAACGATTTCATTAATATGGATGCTTGGGCAAAAAGCTTAAAATTATTATTGGACAAATGTAACTATAACTTCTTCTAGAGGATGGGTTTAATTCTACACAAAGGGCTCTAATTTCCTGGCGCAACTCAGGGTGGCGCAGGGTGGCGCAGCCTGGCACACCCCGCGCAGTGGTAGTTTCATCCGGTGCACCGCCATGTGCAGCCAATTTGGCAATTTGGTAGACCGGCTGCACCGAGATGGGTGTGACAGCGCACCAGGGGGAGGTGTCGACAGATTCAGCTTGGCGCAGTGACAATTTCGTGCCAAAAAAACGCGCGGAAGGTGCGCTGAAAGCTCGCCAGCTCCAATCTGGTCTATTCTCGGCGCAGACGAGGCGCACCCAGGGCAGTGGTAATTTGGCTGACAGGCCCACAGTGCGCACACGTCACCAAAACCTCACAGGCAGGTATCCACAGTGTCAGGCACATTTCAATGCAATAAACAATCACAGCAACCACTATTTAATGTAACCGTCTGAACCAGCACATAGCCTACGTTTGTATCTATATTAATTGTCCTGTCACATCTGATGTCAGATCAGAGACGTTTGTCATAACTAACGAGTTCACATCTCTCAAGCCAGCCACAAACAGCCACATCATCCCATACGGAGTATCCGGCTTCTCTCATCTCATGAAATTAAATAGAAAAGAAAAAAGAGAGAGACGCTCGCTGAATAAATGTAAGTCACTCGGTGTCTTAAGGATTTACCTTTGATTGCCCATATTTCTCTGTTTTAATCTTTATTCGTAACGTGATCTAAAAAGATGGAGTACATTATTGCAAGGAGGATGAGGAGGAGATATATTTTCACCTAAGGTTCTGCTATTTGGCGATGACAGACCAGGAATGCAGGTGGATCACAAGCATGATGAATGGATTAACCTGCTGCTGTGTTTAAATGTAATTATCTCTTAATTTTGTACTCCTATTATGACACAGGAACAGATTACATCTGTCCCGCAAGGTGGTCCACACTGTGACGCGCATCGTGTCCTCCGATGCGCGGCCCAATGGCCCCGCGCTCTCCCAGTTGCTGCAAAAGTGACAGCGGCTCTGACCTTCTTCGCCACCGAGGTGAAATTGTCACTGCGCCTCGCCTGCAGCGCATTTAAAGGCGAGGAGAGGCGTTCATTTGATTGGTGAAGGTTACACTCGGCTGTGTTAAACTCACTCACGCCTACTCTCCTCCCTCTCTGCCATTTGCGCCGGTTGGAGAGACGGAGGCGTGGGTGCGCCTCCCTGCGCCCGACTGCGCCGTGCACGAAACTTGCAAAATGCCCTGGACACACCCCGTTGGCACGGCACAGGTGCGGCGCAGGGCAGGTGCGCCCTGCCTGCGCCTGGTCTATGAAATTAGAGCCCAAAATGTCAGTTCTTCAGCACATGTCCTCAGAAGAATTTGTAGATATACCTCTGGCTCTGTGGCTTTTTCAATTAATATGCCTCAGAAGTCTTTAAACCTTGCAGGGCTCAATCATCAAATCAGCATTCTGGTCAGCAATAGATGCTGTCTGCAGAACAGCCTTGAGATCAGAGGAGAGGTCACATTTTTCAAAATGCATCTACAACTAGTTTAATTCATTGCCATTTTGCAAGTTATCAAAATGCTTAAGCATTTTTTGCAGGGGCCATATTAGTAATTGTCTCACTTTGTGATTACTCTTAGCTTCCTGAAATATGCTTGCATCTTAATGCAAAAGACAAAATGTATTATTCACTGAATATTTACTGTACACAGAATATAGAGTGGACAACAGTAGTATAAGCACATATGAGATCCCATGGAGCTGCAGAATCCTCCAGAGGACATCCCTATTAACTGAAATTAACACCTCCTGGAAGTCAGTACAGGTTGCAAGCAACTCTTGATTGACTTTCCGCAAGAGCTCAGTGAGGACCCTAAGCACCAAGATGCGGTCTACAGTGGACCTCTTGGGCGAGAAACCTGACTTCTCAGGTCGCTGGTGCTGGAGCAGCTGTTCTTGGATCCTGTTCTAAAGAACCAGTGCAAGTACTTTGCCCTGCACCAAAACGAGTGTAATGCCCTCGTAGTTGTTACACTCTTGCACATCACCCCTTCCCATCCAGATTAACAATACCCCTCTTCAAGTCAGTTGGGACAATGCCTGTTCTCCATATAAAGCAGTTGAGATCATGCAACCACAGGAGGAACGTTTCAATGCCTGCTTTGAGCATCTCAGCCTGGATCTCGCCACATTCCTGGTGCTCTCCTGATCTTCAGCTTGTTCACAGCCATTTTCTTTTCTTTAAGAGTTGTTGGATCACAGCTTACAGGTAGGTCTGCAACCACTGCATCCAGCAAGAGCTTGTGACAGGGAGGATCTGCCTGATATAACTCTTCAAAATAGCTGGACCATTGCCAGCCGCTTTCAGGTCCCCTCTCTCACACAAGGCCCGTGGTGCCTGCCCTCATTACAAAAATGAGCTTTTCAGGATTTGTTGAGATTTTGACAGAGGTGTCTCTCTCTTCCTCTGATGCTTCTTTGAACTAGTGTTTCATGTACCCCTTTCAGACTGGCCAAAAAACCTGTTTAAACCCGGTAACAATCGGCTCCTGTCGGCAGTTTGAAAGGGTTTAATCGGCATTTCGACCCGAGTCGACTGACCCTGCAAGCAACGCGGGTTTTACACCTCCGATCGGCTTCAGTGGGAACATCTCACTTGGGTTGACCCGCTTATTTACGTCATGACGTTGGCGTAACATTCCCACGGCATAATGTTGCTCTGTCTGTAACTTACGCGACTATTTGCCATCTCAGCATCAAATTCCATCCGCCTTTGTATCATCAGTTTGCACATTTTTAAAGAGGGACAAAAGTACAAAGTACAGAAAACCGTGTCAACGCCTTCCATGCTCCTTTCCATTGTTTATGTGGTCGTGTTTCGTCTCGCTGATAATGTCATCAACGTGATGACATCAGCTTGATGCGCCAGAGGTAAAAAACACAGCCATGCAGCTCGTTTGCTGCCGATTAGACCCAGGTCTGCTGGCAGTGGGAAAGGAGTCACTTGCAGATTGTTAGCGGGTTAACCCGCGTTGGAAAAAATTTCGTTGACCCGCTAATTTTAGTGTGAAAGTGTCAATGGACTTCAAGTCCTGCTGGTGCTGGCTAATCTTTCCTACCCACTAGTTCTTTTCAAAACAGGTCTTCTTTCCTTTAACCCAGACCTCTCTGCTTAAAGACTGACAGTGATAGCTGTCATATATTTCTCCTTTTTGTCTATGTCACCACACCCATATGCTGCACCCAGTACTACTCTCTTCATCAATGTGGTGTCATGTGTCCACCCTGCTAGTCTAGACAAAATAAAACTAGAAAAGCACTCAGAGAGCGCAGAACTCTGCCAAGCAGCTTTTGCAAAAATGGTCCCATCTGGCAATGTTAAAGAATACTTTAAAAAATTCCTGGATCCAGATGGTGATCCTGATCACCCCCAAAATTTAACCAGTTCTTCCATATCCCATTTCTGACAATTCCTGAAAATGTTATCCAAATCCGTTCAGAACTTTTCAAGTTATTTTGAACACAAACAGACAAACAGACAGACAGATAAATGTCGGCAAAAACATAACCTTGGGGGAGGTAAAAATGTGTTCTGAATCACCAAGATCGTTTACAGGCTATTTTGATTATCATAAAACATCAGGTGACATGTCTTATTTATTTTTTGGGAATTTCCTAATTCCCCGCCTCCCCCTGTTATTATTTTGTATGCAGTCATTTTAGCATCTGCATACAAAATATTAAAACACAGTTTACTGTTCTGAAGAGTCTTGTCAGTGGATAAAAGTTTCCTAAAAGTTTACCATGCATGAAACCAAAAATGTACCACAATAACATTTCTATAGGACCCACTCACTTGCATTGACCATGTGTCAACATCACTTGTTTACAAAAAAAAAAAGAATGGAATAAATAAATTAAAAAATATTGAATGTTTATAGAAATAAGGAAATATTGTGAAAAGTGGTACATTTATTTATTTTCTTTTTATGATCTGCTAGGAAGTCATTTTCTTCCTAGAGTGGCGTCACTATCAAGGATCAATGTCAATTGGGGCTCAATAACGTGGCAGTTTAAAAGCATAACCTTTAAAGTACCTATTAAATCTGAATTATGAATTTGGTTTGCTGTCACACAATTGTAATTAAGCAGTCATCAATTACTTTGTTTAATTTTACTTCATAAGAAGCACCTAGACCAAATTATGTCCTTATTAAATTAATTAAATGAGAGAAAAAAATTAAATTAAAAAAGAAAACAAAAGAAAAATAAAATAAAATAATATAAATTAAAATAAATTGGACAGAAACCCTCTTACCTTTTGTCTTGGTGTATTTTCTGCTAGTTTGCTATACCTGCTATGTTGAACAATTTTGCAAACTTTACCTGATTGAAGAATGTTGTCATAAAGATAAGTGAACCATCTGCTTTGGAATAACTTTGAATATTTTGTACTTCTCTTTTTTCCATGTTAAAACAGATTCGCTAATGGCACTGGTGGCAAGGAGAATGACGATGAAGTGGATGAGGAGGATGACAAGGGAGATGATAAAAGGAATCATACATACTTGGACACTTTCAGCACAAACTTTGAGACAACAGTCGAACAGGCCAACACAGAAGTAGAGGAGGAGGAAGAAGACTGCCAGAAAGAGGGAGGAGCAAGAAAAAACCAGGATACCTTCAGCTCTATGTTTGAACAGATTGTTGAGCAAGCTGATGCACAGGAGGAAGTTGAGGAGGAAGAGGAACAAGGATTGGATGAAGACAGGGGTAAGGGAAGGTTAGACAACAAAGATGGCTTTAGTTCCACTTTTGAGCGCATAGTTGAGTCCGCTCTGCTCAGGGGTGGGACTTGCTATAGCAGCCTGGACTCTTTGGACGTTTTGTCTCTCACAGATGAGACAGACAGCTGTGTCAGCTTTGAGGCACCATTAACGCCTCTAATCCAACAAAGGGCACTGTTACAGGGTTCTGAACCGCTTGAACTGGAACTGGAGCAAGGAGGAGCTAAGGTTGAACCCAAGTTCCAGGGTAGTGAACCAACAGCAGGACAAAACATCACATCGGGAGCTGGAGTTGGAGGAAGCCCATTGAGAACCACCATACCAGGGAGCAGGTCTGAGTTTGTGCTGAGTCAACCAGGGCGCTGGGCTGTCCCTAATGGATATCATAAAGAATGTCAAGGAGCCTTAGAAGGTGATGGGGCCATGCTGAACTCTTACAGGTAAGAAGACCACATTTTTAAATGTTTAGTCACTACTGTATTAGTGTCTTTTATATATGTCAGTAGTGCTTCTAGGATTAGACTCAGAAGCACACAAAAATATAACTACACGAAATATTAAAAAACCATTTTCAAAGCTCATATTTCTGTCTTTGTTGTATGGTGAAACATGAATAATTAGCCCTGCAATGCAGTAATTCCGTAAATAACATAGGAAGTTCCAGTTGATCCCTCCATTTGTTGGTTATGGTTAAAAGCCATGCATACCCAACAGAATCATAAAGCAGACCTGTAGGTTGTAGTTCAGGTATTTTCTTTTTACGATGTCTCTAAAGTCAGGACATGTTAGGGAGGGATGGCTTTGGTGCAGCCAAATTAGAAAGGTATTATTAAAGAAAAGGGATCTTTTTAAAGGGGCAAAATCTGTCATTCCAGTGGGATAGTTTGATAATAGACATTAGCAAATTCACACAGCAGTAAAGATGTAAGACATGGGATCCCTAATGAATCAGAACATAAAGAGAATCTCATACCTCACATTTGTGAGCAATCTGTTATACAGTATATGGCACTGTTCTGATATTACACAATGATCTACATTTCATAGTTTGAAAAGATCCAAAGGATCAGGGGAAAACAGTAATAATTAATAGTACTTCCCAGGTTGAAAAAAGTATACTTGAGTTGTCTTATATCTTGAATACTTTCTATTTTACAAGAAAATACTTAAGTATTTCGGAACAGCAAAGTTTAAAGGTGACTTTGAAGCATCCTTAAGGAGATAGTTCGAATTTTTTAAAGTGGGGTGGTGTGAGGTACATGGCATGAGCCTGAACGTGTGCCACATTGTCACAGCTCAGTTCTCTCTCTGTTCAGAAAAACTTGGGACAGGTGCTAATGCTATACATCGCTGTACATGGTGCCAGATTCTACACCTAATTAAAAGAATTGTGGGAGAAAAAATGGTAAATGGTAAATGGACTTGAGGTTATCTAGCACTTTCCTAGTCTCTTTGACTACTCAAGGCAGCTTTGCACTGCAAGTCACATCTACCCATTCACACCCATTCAGTCTCACATTCACTTACTGATGGTTGGAGTTTCTATGTCAGTTGTCCATCAGTATCAGCTATAACACATTCACCTTCTTTCATTCCCATTTACACACCACTGACGCAGCAGTGGGAGCAACTTGGGGCTAAGTGTCTTGACCAAGGACACATTGCCATCTAATAGTGTGCAACCTTCCAAGCACACTGTCAGACTGCGCCACCAATGCCCTCTTTCCTGAAGAAAACAAGCCACAAAAACGGCATGGGGTCATCACGCGCTACCAACAGTTAGTTTACTTCCACTTCATTTTCCACCACACTGCGGCTTTGATTTGGCACTATTTTGAGACATGGCACAGCCTACATGTCCTTCAGCCAGCAGCGCCAACTAGTTTGCTTCAAAAGAGGAAACAGCTGCTACCACACAGGATAAATTAACATTTTTGCCACGAAAATTATTACGATCACCGCTGTTTACTTTAGATACTTTGGAATACACATATTAATTGGAATACACACAAGAGAAACTTGGTAGATGGAGAGTCAACAGGTCCGAATTGAAAATAGTGGAATCTGTGATGAGAGCTGGAGGATGGTAGAAACCTCCAGTACCTGATGATTCTGGTGAATAAATCATGACCTCATGTCATCAAACTGGATGAAATAAGAGCATGGCTAAGAAAAATCACCTCAGGATGCTTCAGGATGTTCAGGACAACTGTTCTGTTGATACCGTTTTTTTATACAGTCCTTTGCAGTAAGCAGCTCTCATCACGCAGATCCTCCTTGCATTAATAGACATTTCTAATCGTATGGGCCAGATTCACTTTTTTTTTTTTTTTTTTTTGTTAACTCCAAGGTCAAAACAGAGGAGCAGAATGATAGTTCATCTTCAAAGTAAGTATTTGGCTCATACTGATTGTTTATTTTGTAAAGATAGAAGCCAAGGTTTTAATAAGTGTACTTCATGATAGCACACTCTATGCTTGTTCTTGTGGGTAAACTGAGCTAAACAAAACATTCCTCGTCAAAATTAATGTGTTTGGTTTGCAGGATAATCTTTTAACATGTGTACATTTGACTAATCATTTTTTGGGATGAAGTATAAGTTGTGTATTTGGCAAAATTGAAGTAAGACCGTAGTTTGATCTCTGCGCTGTTGGCAGGAGGACATGTAGGCTGTGCTGTGTCTCAAAATAGTGCATAATCAAAGTGACGGTGTGGTGGAAATGAAGAAAAGAGATAAAGCTGAGCTGTGACACTGTGGCACTCGTTCTTCACACAACCTGTCTAAAAAAAACCCAAACTGTTTTTTTAAATTACTTAGTAAATAATGTCAGAATCAAAATAAAAATTTTGGCAGACTAACTGTGCTGGGGAGTCTATCATTTAGACTTTACAGAAGAGAATATCACCATTTGCATCATATTTATTCTTCTACACACATATTCAGTCACTGAAGGCAGAGGCTGTTGCACAGTTGTATATATTCAGATTGTGCATTCATCAAATTCAGTTGTAGAAACAAGCCCCATCAGGAAAGGAAAGGTTTGGAATTTATTGTTTGTTCGGCTATAAAAGCTAAACACACAGTTACCCTTTGGTCAAATCAGAAATAAAATAACGTCATTTGAAGTTTACGATTAAAGTAACCCTTCTTGTGTATGTTATATTTTGCAAGGTTTTTGCTCAGCATGGGCCCACATGGGAAGGAGAGCCTTAAACAGTCCCTCCAGTAAATCCTGATTTCAGAATCCTTGCATATTCAGTGTGGCCTCGTAATTTTGTCTTATCACCACAACTTTCCTGCTACTTTGAACAACCATCATAGCTCTTGCTCCTCCTACCTCAGCTCATCAATATCACACTTCAGCCATACTTCCTTAACACACACTAACAGCAAAAATCATTGCCAAGGTCTGAGAAAAGCAGCTACCAGAGGTCCTTCATTCCAGTTGGGGTGCACCATTAGCATTACATGCTGATGTGGTGTAATATCAGCGCTGCTCATCATTTTCCAACTCCCTTTTTCTGTAAAACACATCCAGCAGATTGCTGCTGCATGTGTGTATCTGTGAGTGAGTGTGGAAGGACAGAGATCAGGGACGGACTGTGCGTGCAGCTGAATTATGAGATGGCTGTATACCAG
>JBAMNC010001844.1:600000-751684 GCA_037902135.1 Cetoscarus ocellatus
TTTATATTGGATGGTTATAAAAGTACAACTTAATATTTTGGACAAATGTAAGTTGATAAAGTCTTTGCTACACATCTAAGGCCCTCCTCCTGTGGGACCCTCCTTAGAAGTCAAAACCAGAGAGACACATTCTTCTCTCTCTCTTCTTCTTTGACTTTCATGCCTACACTTTGTTTTTACGTCCTTTTCTATGGTCATTCGTTTTTTTCTTTTTGTCAACACGGCTCTCCTAGCTCTCCTAGTTACCCTATTTCTCCTATATCTTTTGTCTAGTCTAAGTAATGTAACATGCCGATTATCTTGTCCCGGGCCCTGGCAAGAGTGTCAGCTGGCCTGACAGCAGGCGCTGCTTCTCCAGTTAACACTTGAACCGGTCTGATCACAAGCTGGTCATGCCACGAGTGTTCCTAAATATATGTTCTGTATGTTTTCCGAGGCTTTAAAGTTGTTTAATGAAGCACTAAAGAGGAACGAGACATGATTTATTTAGCGGAGGTGATTTTCCTGCCGCTATTGTGTTTACAGCACGAGCTGCAGCAGCCACAAGCAAACAGGAGGTAGAGACAAATAAACAGTCAGTGCAAAAAAATAAGACCCTTGTCACCTGCAAGCTTTGCGACTGTGTGGGAAATGCTGATGAGGACTGAGAGCTTTTGCGCTGTGGTGGCGCTGCGCTGTCCACGGGCTGATGCTGTTCTTTTTCTAATCATTTACTAATCTAGTTGATCATTTGTTCGTGTTATTTTCATTGCTGCAGTTCTTCAGTTTTTAGCACTAGTTTGTTTTCGAATGTTAAACATTTTGCAAGTTCTAGCAACACTGTTCTATTTACTTATTTATTTATTAGCCTATGGGAGTGTGGGTTCATGCAATGCGTGGCGCTGTTTGTGTGTGAGAATGAGAAAGAAAGAGAGAAAGACTGAAAGACAGAGAGAGAGAGAGAGTTAAGGACAGAGAGCCAAAGAGAGAGAGAGCAAAATCTGAAACATGCGCAAAAAAAATATTTATCTATCACTTTCTTGTTACATTATTTTGCAACAACACAGCAGAAAAGTTACAGATGGCAAATGATTGTACTTTTAAGAGTTAATTTCTTGTATTATGAAGATGTTGACTTTTTTTACTGGAAATGTAGGTCTTCATTTTTTTAGGCTGTGACCTCTTATTCAAGAAAAAAGAAGAGGAAATTTATTTAGTCAGCGCTCTGTATGCACTTGTTTTTTCCTAAAAAGAGCTACCTTTTTTTATTGTTTTCTGAAGATGTTGACTTTTTTAATTGATGTGTAGGCCTTCAATTCTTGGCAGGGGCCTCTTTCATTTAAGAGAAAAAAATGGTTATATGGCTCTGTTTGCACTTTTTTATTTATTTTATTTTAGGGTGTTCTTTTTTAATCTGAAATAAAGGCCTTAAATTAATTTGCCTTGGACTATTTTTATTTATGGTAAAGGAGCTAGCTGTGCACTCAATTAACCATATACTGCATTAAAAATTGACAATAAATATTGTTGAAACCATAAAAATGTGGGCATAGGTGAAGGCTATAAGACACAAACTGGACCTTGGCTCGGACCTTTTATTGGTGGAAATTTTATTAACTGGACCTCAGTGACTTTTAAATGAATACCCTTGTGCTAGTCCAATCTGAGACGGCACCTCTCTCTCATGAAAGCTATGGGACCAGCTCATGTCAGCACACCATCTCACTGGATCCATCATGCTGGATTGAGTGTGGACTTCTCAGCCTCCCTTTGGGACAACTCCAAACCAGAACAGTCCTTCAGACTTTCCAGTAGCTCCCGGACTAGTTTGAGATCCGACCCAAAAGCAACGTTATACTGCGGTTCGGAACGCCTCCAGACGGGCTTGAGTGTCTTGGTTTAATTCTTCCTTGACCACCCCTGATTTGACCTTTCCAAAGTAGACTAATTTGTTAAATTAATCCTCCATAACCACTCCATATACTTAAAGGTTTCTTGAGGGTTCATAACTTTTTTTCCTTATTCACAGCATCATTGATTAGTATGACTCGGACATTTATTCCTTCTTAAGTGTTTCATTTTATTTTATTTTGTCTTATATAGTCATCATAAACTTTTAACAAACCACCCTTAAATTTAAAGTTCTGTCTGTTGGTATTCTATTTGAAAGATTGACATCACTGTATGAGAATTCTGTCTTTAGACTTGAGACTGACGAAATTGATAAATATTGATTTAATTGATTTAATTAAAATAATTAATAAATAACCTGATGAATTAAATTTTGCCTTTTTTATATAAAAAGGATGGTGCCCCCTTTTCCACCAGAGCAACTGAGGTATAAATGAATATTAATTTATTTAATTAATATCCAATAATATCCAGAAAAATAATTGCAACAGTTTTAACGTGATGCCTGGTAACTACAGTTTGTATGTCAGTGTGATTAGACTTTGCTTCACTGTTTAATGGTAGGTGTGGAGGAAGAATAAGAACAAGCTCTCATTGTTTTCCCTTTTGTACAATAAGTCATTTCATTAATCAGTGCGCTACAAAATCAAATGAGGTAACTTACTGTACTCGTGTGATAAGGCTCTCCTGTTGTGTGCGTACAGTATGCATCCTCTGGACCGTCAGATTGACTGTATCTCACCCGGATACAGCAGTGCTATTTAGTGATTGGCTGATATGTCAAGCTCCCGTTTAGCTCTGCGATGCTCTGAGCATCTTGCTACATGTTCCAAAGCACATATATAGCAGTGTTTATTTGGTTGGCGCTATGCAATACATTTTAAAGCGGGAAAAATACCAGGTGTGGCGTGTGAGAGAGCGAAAAGGTTGAAATGCGTGTCTCATACGCTGAATGCGTGAGACTTGAGAGCCCTGGAAACTTCTGAATGAGGCGCTATAGACCTTATTCACGTGTCGTCATATCTTCTTCCGGGTTTACCGGTAGCAGGGGATCCCCACGCGAAACTCCATTGAGTTTCTATGGACCTGCAGGATCTCCAGATGAAAACGTTCAATTTTGAAAGATTTAGTGAAGATTACTATTATTTACGACTAGACAATAGGTTGTCTTGCTAATGTTGTCTGTGTTTTGAAGATCACTATTGTGAAAATTTCTAGATACGGCGGAAATGGAAGCTAAGTCATGCTAATATTGCTAACGACCTCCCTGTGTGTATGCAGTCTCACTTCATTATGTATTTCCTTTTTATATCAATGTATAATCAATCACCATACCTCTTACTCTTGGTCAAAGACCTTCTAATAATCTAATGTAATCTAACGAAAACTAAAATTTTACCCACTGGGCCTACTGGGTGGATGTGCAGTTTCTTATTGAGCAGTAACCAAGCCAGGCACATCTATTGTTATGTTAACATGGTTAACATAACAATCATGACCAGTGGTCGTTATCAGCTGAAAAGGCTGATGAATATATAAATTCTTTGGATATGTCCTTAGATTAATTTGAGAATGCTAGCAATGCTATCTATAGGCTACTATCAGGGATGAATTTTGGTTTCATATTCCCTCTAAAATATTTGAGAAATGTGGTGCAGTTGATTTTCTGCGATGTGACTTTGGTATATCCAAGCTACCAGATAAGTTGTCCAAGTTTCATCAGCAGGTCCTCCTGTGCTGGAAACTAAATTACAGTCATAACTTTACTCCACACTCTGTTCCTATTTGGAATAACAGATGTATCTTAACTAAAAGAAAATCTTTTATTTTACAATGACTGGCTGGAGGGACTTATTTGGTTGATTCTGCATCTAATGAACTTAAATTGGAACTTTCTTGACTATGATGATTTTTTAAATAAATTTAATATGAAGTGTACTAAACAATACTCAGTGGTAATCAAAACAATCCCACAAAGCATGGTGAACATGGTAAAAGGAATGTTGCTTTATGACAAAAGAATACCTGTGATCCCGTCACTTTTTATAGATGATATGAATATTATCAATAAAAGATGTACTAACAGAATTATTCCTGGGGCCCTCACGTCTGATCTCTTCCCTTTACCATTAAAAGGAATAAACTGTTAAAAGATTATCCTACAGAAATTTTAATTCAAATAAGAACCAGATGCCTCATTCTACCGATATCACCAAAAGCTAAAGAAACAAATTTTAAAACTATAATGATATCTATCCTTGTAATGAATTTCTGAGACAAAGATTCAACATCGATAAATACAAATGTGTTTTTGTGACCCTGACATTGAGACCTTAGAACACTTGTTTTTTAACTGCACTTATACCAGAGAGTTTTGGGAAGCATTTTAAGACTGGATATCTGAAAAAACACTCACTTGCCCAAGCTGGAATACAAAGACATTAAGTATGGTATTATAATACAATACAAAAAAAATGAAATGATGTAAAACACCTTGAGTATTATTGCCAAACAATTTATCCACACATTCAAGACTCAAAGTGTTTATTGTCATCTGCACATTGAGAAACATATTTCCCTGCACAATGAAATTCCTACTCTGCTGTCCACAACGAATGCCAGGTAAGGGTAATAAAAAATAATAATAGATTTAAATAGCAGCACAAAAAAATACTAAATAATACTAAATAATAGCAGCCAAAAAACAATTAAAAAAAAAGAATACTGTCCGGATATAAACAAGATGAAGATGGATTCCGACTATATACATGTATAAAGATATTATAACTATTAAGGAATGGAACTATTAGGCTATTGATTTCTGTACATTTCTTTAAACATGTATATTGTGCAAAGATCTGACATAAAGTGTAAGAACAGTTTTATCTGTGCAAATTAGCTGCGGTTGAGGTAAATGCAGATTCTTGTCAGCTGTTCTTGAGTCTGATGGCAGTAGGACAGAAAGATTTTTTCATCCTTGAGGTCCTACATTTCACACTCATGTACCTCCAGCCTGAGGGTAAGAGTGTGAACAGTCCATGTTGGGGGTGGGTAGGGTCTCTGAGGAATGCAGATGCAGATGCAGATTCAAGAAGAGTCACCCATTGTTCTTAATTTACATTAATGAGATAACAAACTTTAAAAAAATATTGAAATGTGTCAAAACCAAACAAGCCTTAACTGTTTATGAGAAACTGAATGTACTGATTTCTGATTAGACCTCTGACTTTGTTTTAGTTAAGTACTTTGATTTTTAAAGTTTTGAATTATATGTGTGTACACAAATATATATATGTATATATATATGTATATATATATGTATGTGTATATATGTATATATATATATATATATATATATATATATATATATATATATATATATATATATATATATATATATATATATATATATACACATATATATACATATATATATATATATACATATATATATATATACATATACATATATATATATATATATATATATATATATATATACACATATATATATATATATATACATATATATATATATATATATACATATACATATATATATATATATATATATATATATATATATATATATATATATATATATATATATATATATATATATATATGTTTGTATATGTATACAGTAAAACATACAACAGATCAATGTTAACTTTACCTTTCGAATTTTTAACAACGTTTGT
This sequence comes from Cetoscarus ocellatus, assembly GCA_037902135.1. NCBI lineage: Eukaryota > Metazoa > Chordata > Actinopteri > Labriformes > Labridae > Cetoscarus > Cetoscarus ocellatus. The sequence goes on from JBAMNC010001844.1 coordinate 605,592, forward strand.
TGAATTCTGGAGCAGTGCAGCTGATACCCTGCAAATCGCTAACCTGGACGTATACCGGAAGTTGAGTGACATCACCGTGAATAAGGTCTATTGGGTGGAAACTGCGAAACGGATATCCGGTCAGAATTTCAAAATAAACGCGTATATTAAAGATAACGATGTTGATCGATGTTTTGAGTTTCCATCGATTTGATTGGATCACTGCTTAACCAATCGATTTATCGATCCAGATCGATGGATCATTACACCCTTAGTAGTTTAATCTGCTGGCTTTCTTCCCATAATGCACAGTATGACTTGAACTCAATGGAATGCTGGCTGTGATATAATGGCACAAGTTTCTTCGGGCTGAACTTGGCCTGCTTCAAAACACTACTGTGTGAACATGAATCGATTCAAGGGAACTATGCTAATTTGTAGCATTTTTTTTTTTGTCAGAACAAAGCAACCAAGCTGTAGGTGTAAAACCTTAGTTTTTCATGCTCTTCCTGAGATAGATGTGTTTGCTGGAGATGATTTGAACTTTGATTTTCATCATCTTCAAAATAAACTAACTTCTTTTGATTGGGTTATTGAGCCTATTTACATTGATTGACACTAATTCGAGGTTCTCATATCATTTGCAAAATATTGTTAAAAGGCATGGGTCGAGGGAAATATCCCATTAATTTAGGGAGGCCCTCACCAGGGGATCTGGCCTGGCACACAACAGCATTCTTGTACAACCTATTTTGATATTTACCAATCTTTTCAAGCATAAAACACCTTTAAATATTTTTGCCAACTTAGGATGTGCATTTTTTTTTTATCTGAATAGGTTACTCATCCCTGATGTCCAATATTGGCTTTTAAGTATTTTCGCATACCTAACGTGACCAGTATTATTTGGAATTCTTAGTCTTTGCTTAATAATCTGTGGTGTCCCCTGTGTGTCTGGCCTGCTGCCATTGCATCTCTGGAGTCCCTTCTCAATCCCAGTCATAGCTGCACCTATCTCTGGTACCTCCACCTTCAGTCTCCTTTTGATTACCTCCTTTGCTGCCTCTTGTGCAGTCTTGTATGTCCGTGGACCATTTTTCCTGTGGATTAAGATTTTGACCAGGGATGTCTGGAAGCCGATTCCCCTCTCTTTCAGGATTTTTTGCTATGTTGTTGTATGTCTTTTCTGGATTATTTCCATGGCATATTGATCAAATGATAGTACTCAGTCTTGGTGATGGATTTTTTTCTTCTGAATTCCTTCAGGAACATCTACTTTGTTATATACTGAAGAAAGTGAACAATGATGGATCTTAGAGATTAGATTTGTGGAGATTCGGTTGCTGCATTAGAGCTTTGTGTGCCAGTTGAATCTCTTAGTTGGTGTCTGCTGTCAGGGCAAGTTTGGTTCTTAGGAGTTGTTACTTGAATTGTGGAGTTGAGTTGCCCTCCACTCTTTCTTTCAGTCCAAAGAGTGTATGTTATTTTGCCTGTTTCTCCTTTCCTGGTCTGTCAGTTTATCATGAAGTATCCCTTGTTGTTTAAATATTTGTGAGGAGCCTCTTTTACGCCCATATTCCATAACTTTCTACTGATTATCTGCTTCACTGCTTCAACTCTTGCTGTTTGTGTTGCTAGCTCTTTCTCTGTTTGTGTTAGCTTCTGGTTAATGTCTTTACTAAGAAGTTGTTCAGTTCTTATTTTATTTCCCTCTTTAGTTCTTCTTTAAAAGCAATGACTTCTGCCCTAAGATCCGCTTCAAAATCTTTCATTTCTTTCATCTTTTTATGCTTTCCGCTTCACTGTCAGACATGCCCCCCCCCATCTTCACCTGCCAGTTTGAGTTGTTTCATCAGTTTTATGTCTTTTTTTTATGTCTTCTCGATCTTTTCCCCCTTTCCACTTTGTTTAAAATGTAGCTTGTAACTATGTGATATTTAAACTGGGGGAGTTTTAGTCATGTTTGATCAGACAAGTTTTCTATGCAGCTATATCTTGCACTTGGTCATGTGACCTTTGGGATGTAGCTTTGAAGCTTTTAAACTTGTAATTGGGTGATGATAAAATAAAAACATTTTGAGCAGCAGCCTGTATGTCTTCGATGACTCTGCATAAAAGCTATCATGATTTTTTTTAAAATACAACAAGATAACTTGTTCATGACATCTTTTTGGCAGGGTTATGTTCTTGGCCATATTGATGGTCAGGCTATACCAATATTACCATACCAAATCATGCCATGCCATCTTCTTCCGCTTATCAGTGATCGCGTTGCGGGGGCAGCAGCCTAAGCAGGGAAGCCCGGACTTCCCTCTCCTGACCACTTCGTCCAGCTCTTCCCAGGGGATCCCGAGGCCTTCCCAGGCCAGCTGAGAGACATAGTCCCTCCAGCGTGTCCGAGGTCTTCCCTGAGGCTGCCTAGCGGTGGGACGTGCACGGAACACCTTACCAGGGAGGTGTCCAGGAGGCATCCTAATTAGGTGCCCAAGCCACCTCATCTGGCTCCTCTCTACACGGACGAGCAGCGGCTCTACACCGAGCCCCTCCCATATGACTGAGCTTCTCACCCTGTCTCTAAGGGAGAGCCCGAACACCCTGCAGAGGAAACTCATTTCGGCCGCTTGTACCCACGATCTTGTTCTTTCACTCAATACCCACAGCTCATGACCATAGGTGAGGGTAGGAACGTCGATGGAGCGGCTTAACCTTTTCGGGTCAGTTCCCTCTTTACCATGACGGACTGGTGCACCACTTCAGCATCACTGCTGAAGCCGCACAGGTCCGCCTGTCGATCTCCCGTTCCATCCTTCCATCACTTGTGAACAAGACTTGAACTCCTCCACTTGGGGCAGAATCTCATCCCCGACCCGGAGAGGGCCCCACACCCTCCTCCAGGCAAGGACTATGGACTCAGATTTGGAGGTGCTGATTCTCATCCCAGCTGCTTCACACTCGGCTGCAAACCAATCCAGCGAGAGCTGTATGTCACAGTCTGATGAAGCCAACAGGACCACATCATCTGCAAAAAGCAGCAACCTGATTCTGAGGTCACCAAACGGGACCCCCTCAACACCCTGGCTGCACCTACAAATTCTGTCCATAAAGGTTATGAACAGAGTCAATGACAAAGGACAGCCCTGGCGGAGTCCAACCCTCACTGGAAATGAGTTTGGTTTACTGCTGGCAATGTGGACCAGGTTATGGCACCGGTCGTACAGGGAATGGAAAGCCCATATCAGGGGGTCCGGTACCCTGTACTCCTGGAGCACCCCCTACAGGACTCCACGAGGGACACGGTCGAATGCCTTCTCCAAGTCCACAAAACACATGTAGACTGGCTGGGCAAACTCCCCTGCACCCTGAAGGACCCTGTGGAGGTTATAGGGCTGGTCCACAGTTCCACGACCAGGACAAAAACTGCATTGCTTCTCCTGAATCTGAGGTTGAACTATATTGCTGACCCTCCTCTCCAGTACCCGTGAATAGACCTTACCAGGGAGACTGAGAAGTGTGATCCCCCTATAGTTTGAGCACACCCTCCGACCCTCCTTCTTGAAAAGGGGAAACACCACCCCAGTCTTCCAATCCGGGGGTACTGTACCCGATGTCCACGCGATGTTGCAGAGTCGTGTCAGCCATGACAGCCCAACAACATCCAGGGCCTTGAGGAATTCTGGGCAGATCTCATCCACCCCTAGAGCCCCGCCACCAAGGAGATTTCTGACCACCCTGGTGACCTCAGCCCCAGAGATGTGAGAGCCCACCACAGGGTCCCTTGGGCCTGCTTCCGCACTGGAAGACGTGCAGGTGGGATTGAGGAGGTCTTCAAATTATTCCCTCCACCGATCCACAACATCCCGAGTTGAGGTCAGCAGCACCCCATCCTCATCATAAACAGTGTTGACAGTGCACTGCTTCCCCCTCCTGAGATGCCGGATGGTGGTCCAGAGTCTCTTCGAAGCCGTCCGGAAGTTGTTCTCCATGGCCTCATCGAACTCCTCCCATGCCGGGGTTTTTGTGTTGGGAACCACTGAAGCCGCATTCCACTTGGCCAGCTGGTACCTGTCAGCTGCCTAAGGAGTCCCACTGGCCAAAAAGGCCTGGTAGGACTCCTTCAGCCTGACGGCATCCCTCACCGCTAGTGTACACCAGCGGGTTCGGATGTTGCCGCCACATCAGGCACTGACCACCTTGCGGCCACAGCTTCAGTTAGCCGCCTCAACAATGTAGGCTTGGAATAAGCCACTCACACTCAATGTCCTTGGAGTTGGAGCTCTTTCTGACGGAAGACTCTGCCAGATGTTCCCAGCAGACCCGTTGGGAATGTGCAATACGTTTGGGTCTGCCAGGTCTGACCAGCATCCTCCCCCACCATCAGAGCCAACTCACTACCAGGTGGTGATCAGTTGACAGCTCTGCCCCTCTCTTCACCTGAGTGTCCAAGATATGTCCTGGTGCCAAGTTCACATATGGACACACTTATGCCTGAACATGGTGTTTGTTATGGACAATCTGTGACAAGCACAGAGGTCCAACAACAAAGCACCGCTCGAGTTCAGATAAGGGGTGCCATTCCTCCCAATCACATCCCTCCAGATCACACTGTCATTGCCAATATGAGTATTGAAGTCCCCCGGCAGAACGAGGGAATCCCCAGAAGGGGCACTCTCCAGCAGCCCTGGTGTCCCATATCCAGGCAAGGGAAACTTGAAACCATTTTTGTTTTTCTCCATAGTTGTCTTTGAGCCACACTTCGTCTGGACCCTCCCCCAGGACCTGTTTGCCTTGGGAGACCCTACCAAGGGCATAAAGCCCTGGACAACATAGCTCCTGGGGTCATTGGGACATGCAAACCCCTGCACTGCAATAAGGTGCTGGCTCGACGGGGTGTACCAATGTTCCTTGAAAACGAATGCCATCAGCTTACATCACAACCAATTACTCTAAATTAAAGCTAAGAGCTTGACTGTGGTTTGGTATTTAACACATTCTCAAATATCACCAGTTAAATCAATCAATCAATCAGTCTTTATTTGTATAGTGCCAGTTCTTAACAAGTGTTATCTCAAGGCACTTTACAATAGAGCAGGCTAAAGCCATACTCTTCTTTTTATCAATACACATATAGGCATGTATACAAATACATATAAATATATATATTTGTATAAACACATACATACATACATCCAGAGATGTATCCATTCAGGCAGAGACAAAGGGACCAAAAATAAGAATTTATGATTGTGAGAAACCCATGGATGGCGAGATCATAAATCTGTCCACATGACATTTGTTTCTGCTGAATAAAAAGTCAATTAGTCTTTATTTGTATTGCACCATATTTGTCTAATATAAATTTATTCAAGGTAAGCCCCTTGAAATGTTGCATCTCATTTTCAAGGGGACCTCATGTCTATATGGTTGTAAAGATAGTTCAATCAATCAATCAATCACATTTATTTGTATAGCGCCAATTCATAACAAGTGTTATCTCAAGACACTTTACAACAGAGCACAAAGCCCTTCATTTTATGGATACACATATATGCTTAGATACATATATACATATATAAAATATGCATATACATATATATACAAATGTATACATCCAACACCCAACATGAATCCATATAGCCAATCATGAATCCCTCCATCATGGCGGCAAGAAAAAACCTTCTGTTAAGTAGCAGGAAATCTTGAATGTGGACCCCAGTCTCATGATGAACAGCAAATCCACACGATGCTGTGTTGGGTGTTTTGGCAAAGGGAGGGAGGTAAGTGGAGACAAGTGGACTAAAGTAAGAACTAAAATTAGTGACAGATCAATGGACCAATCATAGACCTGTCGTCGTCAAATTTGTTTCTGCTGGAAACAAATTTATTAGAGGTTAGCCTCTTGAGATGCTACATCTTGTTTTCAGGAGGGTCCTCATGTCTGTGTGGTTGTGGTGATAATTTTATAGAAGTACAATCAATAAAAGTCTAACTGAAAATAAGAATTTATGGTAGTGACACACTCATGGGTGCCCAAACCACAAATGCATCCCTACCATATTTGTCTCCGTTAAGTATAAATGTAATAATGGTGAACCTTTTGCGATGTGACACCTCATTTTCAAGAGGGATCTCATGCCCATGTGGTGCTAGAGATAGTTACTATAGATGTATCAACCATGGATAGAAAGATCATGCTAATGTCTACATTAACAGCTATAATGATTATGAACTGGAATGAGATGGCCAAATATGTGTTGTCTGTAATTGTAGTTATTGAAGCTTCGTGACTCCACAGTTACTATAGATGTATAGTCAATACAACCATGGATGGAGAGATCAATCGAGTATTAAAAATAATACCTATAATGCATTGGTTCCCAAACTTTTCACAGCCTGTACCCCTTCAGACACTTGACCTCCAGCCATGTACCCCCTACTCTCACACACTTATAGCAGCAAGAAAAAGAAATGTGTATGTAAGCCTGCCGCCACCCTCACCTCCCACATTTAACACGCATAACATACAAAAAAAATCTCTTCAAGTGAATTATTTCTCACAAAATAGATTTATTTACCAGCAATTTCATTGGGTAGCACCAGTTCACTTTCGAAAAAAGAAATTTACATTTCTGGAACATATTCATTAATGACCATGAAACTGTAAAGTACAAACTCACCACAGCTTTAACGTGAAGGGTGTCTGACTGAACTTATGTTACTGTAAGAATCTTAGACAATTCAGGACAGATTTCCTTCTCCAACATGCCTCACCAATCCAGCCTCCAGCCTCTCTGCCAACACTTCAGGCCTTTATCAAAGCTCACCATACAAACATCTGCCAGTTTGAACTTTAACTACTGAAACAACTGATTGAAACCTGACAGGTATTCGCGTACCCCCTATGTCACTTTGCGTACCCCTGGGGGTACGAGTACCCCAGTTTAAGAATCACTGCTATAATGAATATAATTTGGAGAGGAGTGATGTTGATTGATATAGCAGCATCTGGCTGAACTGCCATTAAAATGGGTTTAACTGGTCTAAAGGTATGAATTTACGCTACCGATCAAAAGTTTTAGAACCCCAATTTTTCCAGTTATTTATTGCAACTCAAGTCGTGCAAGTCCAATGAATAGCTTGAAATGTCACAAAGGTAAGTGCTGTACTACTATAGCTTAAAAGAAAATGTTAGGTTACTCAAAACTGAAAAATTATATACATTTCAAAATTATACAAAAAGGCCTCTTTCAGGGAACATGAAATGGGTTAACAATTTAAAGCTGTTCTGCAACAATGAAGGTTGATCAAGCCTTGAAAGCTGGCTCTACTAATTCCTATAGGTGTTTCAACTTTTCTTGATTGCTTATAACCCCCTCTGTCTGCATAAAAGCATACCCTTTGGTACCATACCCTTGTGAGCATCAGTTGAACAGCATTGTACTGCAGAAAGTGGTATTTTTCTACAAAAATGGGAAGAAAAGGCAATTAACAATGGAAGAGAGACAGACCATCATAACACTTAAAAATTTAGGTCTTTCTTACAGAGAAATTGCAAAGAAAGTCAAGGTGTCAGTGAGTACAGTTTAGTTCACCATCAAAAGGGACTCAGAAACTGGGGGGAACTCTGACAGGAAGTGGTCTGTCAGACCCAAAGCCACAACCAAATCAGGCGACAAGTTTCTGAGAGTTAACAGTTTGCATGACAGGTGGCTGTGGCAGGCAGGGAAAAGGCCTGCACCCTGCTGCACAGTGGTGTGAGGGAGTGGGTGTGGTCCTGCAGAGTAGCCTGAGCTGATTGCAGGCACCTGTGACCTGGGAGAGTTGTGAGGGCAGACAAGGGAGCTGATGCATGGAGGAGAGGTCGGAGAAAGCTGGAGGGAGTGGGTTTTTTGCCAAATGGAGCCAATGTCAAGGGAATGTAGGATCTTTGTACGCCGTCAAGTGGGTGAAAGGATGGTTCCACAGTGTGTGACATCAGCTGTCAAACATGGAGGAGGAAGTTTGATGGTCTGGGGCTGTTTTGCTGGATTCAGGGTTGGTGACATGTACAGAGTGAGAGGCACCCTGAACCAAAACAGCTACTACAGCCTTCTGCAGCACCATGCAGTACCCTCTGGTATGGGGTCAGGGGTTCATCCTACAGCAAGATCATGACCCAAAACATAAGTCCAAGCTATGCCAGAACTACCTCAGGAGAAGAAAACCAAGATGGTATGCTTGAAAACATGGAGTGGCCAGCACAGTCTCCAGACTTGAACCCCATTGAGCTGGTTTGGGATGAACTGGACAGAAGAGTAAAAGCAAAGCAACCTACAAGTGCCACACATTTATGGGAACTTCTGCAACAGACGTGGAAAGAACTTTCTGAAGAATATTGATTTCTAATTTAGAAAGAATGCCTCAAGTGTGTTCAGCTGTTATATCTGCCAAAGGTGGCTACTTTGGTGAGTCAAGAGACTTTTTGGCCTTTAAATTGATTTCATGATTTCTCATGATGTACTATGCTTTCATTTCAGAGTGCAATGAGACCTTAAACTGAATACTATTCAGTAAAAACTGGAAAAATTGTGATGTTCCAAAAGTTTTGACCAGTAGTGAATGTTAAATGATGTCATTTCTGATGGTGGTTGATGCAAGATAGAGCACATGAGTCAAGCAGGTCCATGCAGCAGGTCATCCATAATTGTTCCTCACATTCATACTAATATACACTGCCTGGCCAAAAAAAAAAGTCACCACCTGGATTTAACTAAGCAAATTGGTATGAGCCTCCTATTGGATAACTGCTGCATTGCCAATTATCTTTCAGCTGGCAACAAGTTATTTAACCCCAGCTGATGCAATGAGTAGCTTCTCATTTCTTAAACAACCATGTCGAAAGACACATCCTGTGGTCATGGAAAAGATGTTAGTCTGTTTAAGAAGGTTCAACTCATTGGCATGCTTTAAACAGAGAAAATATCTAAGGAGATTGCAGAAATCACTAAAATTGGGTTAACGCATTATTAAAAACTGAAAGGATAGTGGGGAACCATTGTCTTCAAGGAAGAAATGTGGTCGGAAAAAAATCCTGAATCAATCAATCAGTCAATCAATCTTTATTTGTATAGTGCCAATTCATAACAAGTGTTATCTCAAGACACTTTACAATAGAGCACAAAGCTCTTCATATTATGGACACACATGTATGCATAGATACATATATACATTTATAAAATACACATATACATATATATATACAAATATATACATCCAACACCCAACATGCATCCATATAGCCAATCATGAATCCCTCCATCATGGCGGCAAGAAAAAACCTTCTGTTAAGCAGCAGGAAATCTTGAATGTGGACCCCAGTCTCATGATGAACAGCAAATCCACACGATGCTGTGTTGGGTGTGTTGGCAAAGGGAGGGAGGTAAGTGGACTAAAGTAAGAACTAAAGCTAGTGACAGATCCATGGACCAATCATAGACCTGTCGTCGTCAAATTTGTTTCTGCTGGAAACAAATTTATTAGAGGTTAGCCTCTTGAGATGCTACATCTTATTTTCAGGAGGGTCCTCATGTCTGTATGGTTGTGGTGATAATTTTATAGAAGTATAATCAATGAAAGTCTTACTGAAAATAAGAATTTATGAATTTATAGTAGTGACGAACTCATGGGTGCCCAGACCACAAGTGCATCCCTACCATATTTGCCTCCGTTAAGTATAAATGTATTAATGGTAGGCCTCTTGAGATGTGACACCTCATTTTCAAGAGGGATCTCATGCCCATGTGGAGCTAGAGAAAGTTACTATAGATGTATCAACCATGGATAGGATAGAAAGATCATGCTAATGTCTACATTAACAGCTATAATGATTATGAACTGGAATGAGATGGCCAAATATGTGTTATGTCTGTAATTGTAGTTATTGAAGCTTTTTGACTCTGCAGCAGCAGGCAGTCTTCACCAAGGATCCCAGGCCACCTACAAGACAAGAGCCAGAGACGAGTACAGGAGCAAACAGAAAGGGGCAGGAGCATATATGGAGAGAGAGTGTGAGAGAGAGAGGGATATAGCCCAATGTGCCAGATCCCCCCGGCAGTCTAAGCCTTTTGCTTCTTAACTATGTGTCTAAACTATGGACTATGAGCTGGTCCCTAATTGAAAGCTTTATCAAAGAGGAATGTTTTAAGTCTAACCTTAAAGGTATAGAGGGTGTCTGCCTCCGTAACCGTGGTCGGTAAATGGTTCCAGAGAAGAGGAGCCTGATAACTGAAGGCTCTACCTCCCATACTACTTCTAGAAACTGATGGAACCACGAGCAGGCCAGCTTTTTGGAAGCGTAATGTTCTAAAGGGGTTGTATGGCACTACAAGCTTGTTAAGATATATTGGTGTCTGCCCATTGAGAGCCTTTTATGTGAGAAGATGACTCTTGAATTCTATTCTATATTTTATGGAAAGCCAGAGAAGCTAATACAGGAGTATTGTGATCTCTTCTCCTCGTTCTCGTCAGTACACGTGCTGCAGCATTTTGAACCAGCTGAAGAGTCAGTCTTAAGCTTCTTGCTGGGACAGCCTGATAAAAGAGAATTACAATAATCCAGTCTAGAGGTAACAAAGCATGGACCAGCATTCCAGCATCGCTCTGAGAAAGGATAGGCGTGATTTTAGAAATGTTACGAAGATGAGAAAATGCTGTTCTTGAAATTTAGTTCATGTGGGAGTTAAAGGACATACCCTGATCAAACAGTACCGCCAAGATGTTTAACAGTTGTTCTTGGTACCAGGCCAATGCCATCTATGGCAGTTAGATCATTAGAAAAGGTTTCTCTAAGGTGTCGAGGGCCCAGCACAATGATCTCTGTCTTGTCTGAGTTGAGAAGAAGAAAATTTTTGGCCATTCAGGTCCTAATGTCCTTTAGACACGCTTCTAGTTTAGATAACTGATTTGTCTCACCTGGCTTCATTGATACATACAGCTAAGTATCATCAGCGTAACAATGAAAATTAACAGAGTATTTCCTCATGATATCACAGAGGGGAAGCATATATATGGAGAAGAGAATTGGACCTAGCACAGAGCCTTGAGGAACTCCGTAACTTACTTTGGTGTCCACAGAAGACTTATTGTTAATGTGTACAAACTGGTATCTATCAGATAAGTAAGACTTGAACCAATTTAAAGCAGTCCCTGTAATCTCTGTAGAAGAACATTATGATCTATAGTGTCAAAGGTTTGCACTGAGATCCAGCAAGACAAGTACAGAGAGAATTCTGTCATTTGAAGCTGAGAATAAGTCATTTGTTACTTTAACTAGAGCAGTCTCTGTGTTGTATGAGCTCTAAATCCTGACTGAAAGTCCTCAAACAGGCTGTTGTTTTGCAGGATGTCACATACAGATGTGGACAAAATTGTTGGTACCCTTCCGTTAAAAGAAAGAAAAACCCACATGGTCACTGAAGTAACTTAAAACTGACAAAAGTAATAATAAACAAAAATTTCTGAAAATGAACTAATGAAAATCAGACATTGCTTATGAATTGTGGTTCAACAGAATTATTTTAAAAAACAAAATATGGAAAGTAGCCTGGACAAAAATGATGGTACCCCAAGAACGAATGGTAACCAAAAGAGCCCAGAACAACTTCCAAAGAGATTAGAGGTGAACTCCAAGGTCAAGGTACATCAGTGTCAGATTGCACCATCCGTCACTGTTTGAACCAGAGTAGACTTAATGTTGAAAGCAAATCATAAAAAAGCCAGACTGGAATTTGCCAAAATGCATATTGACAAGCCACAAAGCTTCTGCGAGAATGCACAGATGAGACAAAACTGGAGCTTTTTGGCAAGTCATATCAGCTCTATGTTCACAGACACAAAAATGAGGCATACAAAGAAAAGAACACTGTACCTACTGTATGTAAAACATGGAAGAGGCTCAGTTATGTTCTGGGGCTGCTTTTCAGCATCTGGCACAGAGTGTCTTGAATCTGTGCAGGGTACAATGAAATCTCAAGACTATCAAGGCATTCTGGAGCAAAATGTGCTGCCCAGTGTCAGAAAGCTTGGTCTCAGCCGCAGGTCATGGATCCTCCAACAGTAATATAACCCAAAACACACAGCTAAAAATACCCAAGAATGGCTCCGAACATAACATTGGACTATTCTGAAGTGGCCTTCTATGAGCCCTGATCTAAATCCCATTGAACATTTGTGGAAGGAGCTGAAACATGCAGTCTGGAGAAGAGACCCTTCAAACCTGAGACAACTGGAGCAGTTTGCTCATGAGGAGTGGGCCAAAATGCCTGTCGACAAGTGCAGAAGTCTCATTGAGAGTTACAGAAATTGCCTGATTGCAGTGATTGCTTCAAAAGGTTGTGCAACAAAACATTGAATTAAGGGTACCATCACTTTTGTCCAGGCCAGTTTCATTAGTTTGTTTTTAAAATGATTCTGTTGGACCACAATTCTGAAGCAATGTCTGATTTTCATTAGTTGATTTTCAGTAAATTTTTATTTATTATTACTTTTGTCAGTTTCAAGTTATTTCAGTGACCATGTGTGTTTTTCTTTCTTTAACAGAAGGATACCAACAATTTTGTCCATGTCAGTAGCTGAATTGCCACTACTTTCTCCAGGATCTTTGGAGTAAAAAAAACATTGATGTAGGCGTGTAGTTAGCTAAAATGCCTGAATCGAGTGTAGGTTTTCTAAGAAGAGGTTCTATAACAGCTACTTTAATCCTTGTGGGTTGCTTTAATTTACTACCCTAGATAGGTAATCAGTAGGTAATCAGAGGACATAAATGTCCTTGCCCAAAAACTGCTATAAAAACACAACAGATTAATATTTTTTGTACTTTTTTGCTCAAATCATTCAGTCAACTTCTGTTCTTCTCAAAAATACCAAATATGTAATTATTTATGTTATTTTAACCCTTTAAATGCCAACTGGATTACATGATGTCAGTGTTTTTATGAAAAAAAAATACACAAAAAATTAATTATTATCAATATAATAAATGTTAGAGGGTTGGGGATTTTTTTTCAAAGATCAGGCTTAAATATACATAAGATTAGTGATAAAATTGATTTTCATGCATTGTTATTTTTTTTGTAGTGTCAGATTCTACCTTACTACCCTTTCAAGTAAACAACACAAAAATGTCCCATTGTGTCCCATTATAACCACAACTTTTAAATCCCACAGTCATTACACAATTTCAGGGTTTCATTTTGGAGAAAAATAGAAACTTTTTTTTTTTTCATATTTACTGTTTACCATGGAACAAATTTGCCATTGTATGTCTATGGATAAAACAATGGTCATTCTTAATGGTAAAAAAAAAACTCTGAAAATACTCTAGCACTGCTATTTTCCACTTTCCCTGAAACAATTTTTAAGTCATCATTGGATTTAATCAATATGATTAAATCCAATGATTAGATCAATATGAACATTTATCCTCCATGTTGCAACTATTTTGTAAAACACAATCAGCACTCAGAATCAGATGTAGATAGATGGCACAGACAACACCAAGGAGGGATGGAGAGCTCAACACTGAAGTACATTTTTCCTGTTGTAGGTCTATGCATGTTCTGTGTCTGTGTGTGTGTGTGTGTGTGTGTCTGAAGTGGAGAGACTGATCTTTGCTTGACCTTATTGTAGAGCTTATGTCTGACAATATGTCTTTCACACTCAACCAAAAATGCACTCTCTCAAGTGAATCAAAGCATGGGCCCTGCTCTGCTGCACCTCACAGAGCTCACTGTGAAGTCATCACAAACAGTTAGTGAGTTTACACAGTTACAGGCCGCTGTCTTGTCAGATCTGCTGCACTAGTAGACTGCATTTGGAGCTCGATCCTTTACAGATTATTCTTATATCATGGAGAATAAGTGATGCAGGATACCGCAGGATTAATTTATCATTTAGAAAACAGCGAGTGAGTGAAAACAAAGAGTCAGAGCAGGACTGCTTAAAAATGTTGAGTTTTGATTAATCAAAAGGCTGACTCGTAATTCTTTAAGTCTTTGTGTTCACTTAAACTGTGCACATTAGCCATCGAGACACCTTTAAAATACCAAAAATCACATGAAGTGATTCCCTGCCCCTTGTACTGCGCATCTTTATGCGTCTCTACGCTCACCTGCACACGGACGAGCCAGTGCACAGAGACAATGAGCGATTCAGGAGTTATTTAGATGAAATATTCACGTGCACATGGGCCGACCTGCAAAAAGGCATACCTGACAGACAACAGTGGTAACAGCCATGCTTTCAATGAAGAATATCAGGCCTGTAGTTCACAGAGCACATAGTGGCTGCATTATTTTGGATATGACGAGGATGAAGATGTAGTCTTCACGTTTTCACGCTGAGAAGGGCTGAGAGATGTCATTGGATTAGCCCAATGTCCTTCAAGAAAATCAAGCAATGGGCCGATGCAGTCAACAAAAATGATTTATAATATTGTTTTTTGGTGAAATCATGATGGTCCCGGGCTGGCCCAAAAACATGCGTCAGCCCACCGGGCATTGCCCGGTACGCCCGATGGCCAGTCCAGCCCTGGTTCTGTGTCTGTGTTTGTGTGTCTTCAAGGTGGAGAGACTGACTTTTGCTTTAACCTTATTGTAGAACTTGTTGTGTCTGAAAATATGTCTTTAGCATACTTTCACACGCAACCAAAAATGCACTCTCTAAAGTGAATCAAAGCATGGGCCCTGCTCTGCTGCACCTCACAGAGCTCACTGTGAAGTCAACACAAACACCAAGAGTTTACGCACCTGGGCCACTGTCCTGTCAGAACTAAAGTAATATTTACAGTATATGTCACTGATTGACTGATCACTTCATTCCCCTAATGAACAACAAGCAAGATGAAGAGGTGCTTCCTTGCAGAGCAGTGGTCACCAACTGTTTTGAGCCTGCAACCAGAAAAAGTTGGTTCCAACTTGTGAAGTGTGACATCACTCTCAGTCTCAAAAAGGTCGGTGACCTCTGCTCTGCAGAGAAGCACCTCTTTATCTCACTTGTTGCTCATCTAATGTGCACAGTTTAAGTGAACACAAAGACTTAAAGAATTACGAGTCAGCCTTTTGATTAATCAAAACTCAACATTTTTAAGCAGTCCTGCTCTGACTCTTTGTTTTCACTCACTCACTGTTTTCTAAATGATAAATTAATCCTGCGGTATCCTGCATCACTTATTCTCCATGATATAAGAATAATCTGTAAAGGATCGAGCTCCAAATGCAGTCTACTAGTGCAGCGGTTCTCAACCTGTGGGTTAAGGCCCAAAAGTTGGTCTCATAGCTGTTTTCTTACTCTGTTGTCCTGTAACAAGTAAATATTAGTAGTTCTCTGGGGTTGTTGACATATCCTGTCATCTTAGGATAAAAAAAATGGTGTTTTCCTATAATAAACATTTGACATAAACATATCTAGAAAACAACCAACTTTAAATGTTATGACAGGAAGCATAGTGAGTACGATATGTTTTCCCAGGGCTTTTGTTATTATTCAATATTTATTAACATTTTTTGTCCCATCCCTTTGCTCAAAAATATGTTTTCTTCCACCTAAGGTTCAAACTGCAATATTTTTTTTTATTGAACAAATTAAAGTGGTTGATCTTTTTAAGATTTGGGTCATGATGACTGTTAAGATGGTGACTGGTTCTTGGGATAGAGCTGTCAGAGCCATCACTTCAGTGTATGTTTGATCTAAAATGAGCCAAATATCAATGTTTCCTTCCACTTTACAAATTAACTATTGTTAAAACCTTTTATACGTTTCCAGCAAGAAGACAAAGTCACCCCCAGAATCTACCTTGTTTGACAAATCTGTCATCATACTGGATGACTGAGGCCACATCAGGTTCTCCACAGCTCCCTAATCGGCCCCCATTAGTTGAAGTCTGGAAAGTAACTACAGCTGTAAATGCAATCCCTGAAACTACTGGGATTTGATTTACAGAAATCCACCTGTCAACCAATATTAGCCAAAATTCATCCAGGAAAATGAGCATCTTTAAATCAAACCCAGAGATGGACAACATGACAGACCAGAGAGATGCAGCCAAGACATCACAATTATCCCTATCACCCATAATGCTGTCTGAAGGCAGTATGGTTGATAAGGACTGACTTCACTTTCGTAGGCTGAGAAATAAGTACGATTGCGAAAAATATTAAGTATTTGACTACATATATATAAATTGGACCAAAAATGTTAATCCTGTTTTGTTTTGGGGGGGTTTAATACGGCCCCTATGGCCTTTGTTAGGAGTACAAAAACTGGCCCTTGTAACAAATTTAGATGAACACCCCTGTGAAACTGTAAAGTGAGAGTGTACAATATTCTGAGTGTAATACACTTCCTTTGGGTGGATGAATTCAGTCAAACTGGCTTTCTATATCAATGAAAATATATAAAAAGTATAAAATAATATTGTGTTGTTTAAATGGAATTTAATTGGGTGAGAAATGTCGATGACATCATCTGACACTAAATTTTAAAGCTGAAGACTTTGAACTTGACTTTACTGCTTTTACTGGAAGACTTGACTCGACTTTCCAGTCTTCAGACTCGACTTGACTCGGGACTTGAGACCAAAGACATATGTCTTACTTGAGACATGCAAAACAGTGACTTGGTCCCTACTCTGGCATATTGTATAAATAATCATGGTGGGCCGCTATGGCCAAAAATGCCAGGGCCATATTTGCCTCCAGTCCAGCCCTGCATAGAACATGCATAGACCTACAACAGGAAAAATCTACTTCAGTGTTGAGCTCTCCATCCCTCCTTCATGTTGTCTGTGTCCTCTATCTACATCTGATTCTGAGTGCTGATTGTGGTTTACAAAATAGTTGCAACATGGAGGATAAATGTTCATATTGATAAATCCAATGATGACTTAAAAATTGTTTCAGGGAAAGTGGAAAATAGCATTGCTAGAGTATTTTCAGAGTTGTCTTTACCATTAAGAATGGCCATTGTTTTATCCACAGACATACAATGAGAAATTTGTCCGATCTAGTGGTTGACAGTAAAAATTACAACTTTTTTTTACCTGAAATCAGAGAATGCACGATTATATGGTGTAATCTGACACTGCAAAAAAAAAAAAAAACAATGCACGAAATTTAATTTTACCACTTTTCTTATGTATATTTAAGCCTGATCTTTCAAAAAATCCCCAGCCCTCTAACATTTATTATATTGGATATAACTCATTTGATATTGATATTTATTTGGTATTTTTGATTAGAACTGAAGTTGATTGAATGATTTGAGCAAAAAAGTACAAAAAAAAATATTAATCTGTTGTGTTTTTATAGCAGTTTTTGGGCGAGGACATTTATGTCCTCTGGTAACCTCAAAGGGTTGTAAATTACAAATCTGACACTGCAAAAAAAAATAACAATGCATGAAAATCAATTTTTTTTACTAATATTATGTATAATAAAGACTGCCCTTTAATAAAAATCCCCAGCCCTCCAACATTTATTATTTTGATAATAATTCATTTTTTGTGTATTTTTTTCATAAAAATACTGACATCATGTAGTCAACTTGGCATTTAAAGGGTTAAAATAACATAAATAATTGCATATTTGGTATTTTTGATTGGAACTGAAGTTGAATAAATGATTTGAGCAAAAAGTTAAAAAAATATATTTATCTGTTGTGTTTTTATAGCAGCTTTTGGGAGAGGACATTTATGTCCTCTGATTACCTCGAAGGGTAGTAAATTTGGACCCAGTTAACCTTTAACCTCTGAAAAAATCTAACTTTGAATTTTACGACTTTTCATTAAAAACACCTTCCTACAAAATATCATTCCGTATTGAGTAACACTGCCAAAATTATGGCCAAAAGTTGAGCAAAAAATTGCCTAAAAGGACAAAAATGTCCCTATTTACCCACAAGGGTAAAAGGACTGTGGCACGTAGCTCGTTGTTAACGATATAATGATTGTCTCAAACACGGAAGAACAAACTAAGGGAAAGATCATTGCCAGTTTGTAGTGTGGAAGTAAAACAAATTTCAAAAAAAATTATTCCAATGCTCAGTCCAGTGAACTGATTTATAAATTTGTGAAAATATTATTTCTAAATGGCTTTCCTTCAAATTGTTTCTGTGGGGTGTCCAACCTGCAAATTGCTCTTAGAAAACAAACCAAAAAACATTGTTTTTGTTTGTTTGTTTTAGTCGAGATTTTTTTCTTCCTTAAATCTCTTGACTATATGTACCCAGAGTGAGAAGAAATTAATAAAGGAAGGAAAACATGATTGGTAACATGATTTTTTGTTACTATTTCAGATTGTGGTTTAAGACATCTATTTTACTTTTTAGGTCCTTAAACAGTTATTTTAAGTGTGCTATTTTAATATTGCCCCTTAGCTGTGTTACCCATGAAACAAAAAATTATGCCATAACTTATTCAATAGCTGGAGTATAATATCAGCTAAGTTTGACTCACCTGTGTTTGACTCACCCAGAGGTGCAGCCAGTTGAGTATGAGGAGCCAAGCCACTGGTGCTCTATTGTCTACTATGAACTCAACAATCGTGTAGGTGAGGCTTACCATGCATCTTCAACTAGTGTACTGGTGGATGGCTTCACTGACCCTTCAAACAATAAGAACCGCTTTTGCCTTGGACTTCTTTCCAATGTCAACCGTAATTCTACAATTGAGAATACCCGAAGGCACATTGGCAAAGGTAAGACCAGCAGTTCTGCACAGCAGAAAAGGCATATTGAAAAGGTTTGCAGAGGTTGCTAAATCCCTTGACCATAATTCTTTATGTCTGTTAACTAGGAGTACACCTGTACTATGTGGGAGGGGAGGTGTTCGCAGAATGTCTAAGTGATACCAGCATTTTTGTCCAGAGCCGAAACTGCAATTACCACCATGGCTTTCATCCCACCACTGTCTGCAAGATCCCCAGCGGATGTAGCCTAAAGATTTTCAACAACCAGGAGTTTGCTCAGCTTTTGGCTCAGTCAGTCAACCATGGCTTTGAGGCTGTCTATGAGCTAACAAAGATGTGTACCATACGAATGAGCTTTGTCAAGGTAAGGCCTCTATAATCCTGAATGTTTTTTTTTGTTTGTTTGTTTTTTTGGTTTTTTTGATAAGAGGCAAACATCATCAAATAACATTTCCTTGCTCCCACAGGGCTGGGGTGCTGAGTATCATAGACAGGACGTCACCAGCACCCCATGCTGGATTGAGGTGCACCTGCACGGGCCCCTTCAGTGGTTGGACAAGGTGCTAACTCAAATGGGTTCACCTCTCAACCCGATCTCCTCTGTATCCTAATGATGGTCTTTTAAGGGCTTTAAAAATTATTTGGCCTTTTTTGTTAAATTTTTAGTTACTCCTTACTGTGATTTATAATTTAAGTTGCTTTGTTTTGCTGAACTGTTTATGCTAAACGTTGGGAAAGAATGTTGAACAAAACCTGACTCATTTGGTCAGGCATAGTGACATCACTGGGAAATACCTGGAAAATGGGAGGAAGAAGAAGGGCCTAAATAGTGATTACATTATTGTCATTTTACTGCTTGATAAGACAGAGCAGAAAGAGCTAAGGGCACATTTGCTAAGCTCAATTAAATTCCAGATTATTTTTGCAACAAGTTTTTTTTTCTCGAACATTTTTAAGTCTCTGATGCTTAGTTCATAAAGACAGAGAAATTTCACTTCTTTTCCTTGTGCCCCACCAGACAAACTGGATTTTTATGTGAACAAAAACTAACTCCACTTGATGTCAGGCAATAAATTTAATGAAATAGAGCCTTTTGTTAAATAATAGAAAGGAACCCTGAGCTTCTGTCTTTTGGATGTGGTTATTTGTGCATTACTTGGGGTTTTTAACATGGGAAATGAATAAAATAGTATAAAATACAATTTGATGTTTTTCAATTTTCAGATTTATTGGAATAGTTCTAAGACAAAGGACACATTGTTCATTTGTACTCCGATTCATGTAGAGCTGCCATTTTTGATGCTCGTGTATTAACAAAATTATGCACTCAACTTCTTGTGCTGAAGCAATTTTCTTTTTGTGTGTACAATTTTCTAAGATTTAGGTAAAAGGAATAAAGATTATTTGGTAATAATGGCTTTTCACTTTTTGTTTGATTTTCACCTTCAAAAAAATAGTCTTTCATACATGTTGCAACTGTTAAGAACTGACAGCAGCATTAAACAAACAAACAAACCCACTATTCCCTTCAAATGGTTCTGTTGTATTTTTATGCTTCTTGCGGGAGACATTTTCAATGGGAGGCAGGTCTGGACTGCAGGCAAGCCAGTCTACAACCCCTGGCAAAAACTATGGAATCACCAGTCTCGGAGGATGTTCATTCAGTTGTTTAATTTTGTAGAAAAAAGGCAGATCACAGACATGACACAAAACTAAAGTCATTTCAAATGGCAACGTTTTTGCTTTAAGAAACACTAAAAGAACAATCAAGAAAGAAAATGTGGTAGTCAATAACAATTACTTTTTTAGACCAAGCAGAGGGAAAAAAATATGGAATCACCCAATTCTGAGGAAAAAAATATGGAATCATGAAAAACAAACAAAAGAACACTTCAACACACCACCAGTACTTTGTTGCACCACCTCTGGCTTTTATAACAGCTTGCAGTCTCTGAGGCATGGACTTAATGAGTGACAAACAGTACTCTTCATCAATCTGGCTCCAACTTTCTTTGATTGCAGTTGCCAGATCAGCTTTGCAGGTTGGAGCCTTGTCATGGACCATTTTCTTCAACTTCCACCACAGATTTTCAATCGGATTGAGATCCGGACTATTTGCAGGCCATGACATTGACCTTATGTGTCTTTCTTCAAGGAATGTTTTCACAGTTTTTGCTCTATGGCAAGATGCATTATCATCTTGAAAAATCATTTCATCATCCCCAAACATCCTTTCAATTGATGGGATAAGAAAAGTGTCCAAAATGTCCATGTAAACTTGTGCATTTAGTGAAGATTTAATGACAGCCATCTCCCCAATGCCTTTACCTGACATGCAGCCCCATATCATCAATGACTGTGGAATTTGCATGTTTTTTTCAGGCAGTTGTCTTTGTAAATCTCATTGGAACGGCACCAAACAAAAGTTCCAGCATCATCACCTTGCCCAATGCAGATTCGTGATTCATCACTGAATATGACTTTCATCCAGTCATCCACAGTCCAAGATTGCTTTTCCTTAGCCCATTGTAACCTTGTTTTTTTCTGTTAAGGTGTTAATGACGGTTTTCGTTTAGCTTTTCTGTATATAAATCCCATTTCCTTGAGGCGATTTCTCACAGTTCGGTCACAGACGTTGACTCCAGTTTCCTCCCATTTGTTCCTCATTTGTTTTGCTGTGCATTTTCTGTTTTCAAGACATATTGCCTTAGGTTTTCTGTCTTGACGCTTTGATGTCTTCCTTGGTCTACCAGTACGCTTTCCTTTTACAACCTTCCCATGTTGTTTGTACTTCGTCCAGATTTTAGACACAGCTGACTGCGAACAACCAACATCTTTTGCAACATTGCGTGATGATTTACCCTCTTTAAGGAGTTTGATAACTCTCTCCTTTGTTTCAATTGACATCTCTCGTCTTGGAGCCATGATTCATGTCAATCCACTTGGTGCAACACCTCCAAGGTGTGATCACTCCTTTTTAACTGCAGATTAACGAGCAGATCTAATCTGATGCAGGTAGGAAAGGAAATTGACAGGGTGATTCCATAATTTTTTCCTCGGAATTGAGTGATTCCATATTTTTTTCCCTCTGCTTGGTCTAAAAAAGTAATTGTTACTGCCTACCACATTTTTTCTTGATTTCTTTTAGTGTTTCTTAAAGCAAGAACGTTGCCATTTGAAATGACTTTAGTTTTGTGTCATGTCTGTGATCTGCCTTTTTTCTACAAAATTAAACAACTGAATGAACATCCTCCAAGACTGGTGATTCCATAATTTGTAGTACTGGCACTCTTTTTCTACGAAGCATGTGGCTCATCAGTTTCTTGCTGAAATAAGCAGGGACATCCCTGAAACAGACATTGCTTGGAGAGCAGCATGTTCCTCCAAAACCTGTATGTACCTTATAGACTTACCGGCTAAAATAAAGGAGCTCAAGAAAAGAAAATTGGAACAGGAAGGGAAATTTACTTGTTGGACAATCTAGTGGCAGATCTAGAGGAGTATTCAAGAATGAACACTATTATCAAACCAAAATACTATCTTCAAGAGGTAAGGGGCACAGGGGCAGAGAATGGGGCTAAGCATGTTATTGTACATTGTTAATAATAATAAAAGATTTTATTTAAAAGGCCCTTTCAGGACACTGTACAAAGTTCACAACAACAATAAAATCAACAGTGGAACAATAAAGTCAGCGAAAGACAACATCAGATGTAGGGATGGATATGTGCAGGTTGTTGTTAAATGGATGCCTGAACAGGTGGGTCTTGAGTCTGGATTTGAAGAGGGGCAGAGAGTTGAAGTTTCGGAGGTCTGGTGGCAGAGAGTTCCAGAGCTGGGGAGCAGAGCGACTGAAGGCCCTGCTGCCCATGGTGCTGAGGCAAGCAGAGGTGAGGTGGATGGAAGAGGAGGATCTGAGGGAGTGGGCTGGAGTGGTGATGTGGGTGAGGTAGGACAGATATGGTGGGCAAGGTTGTGGGTGACCTTAAAGGTGTATGGCCATCCATTGTTGCTGCCATTGAAAAAAATGAAGCCTGCCATACTAACCTGACACGCCAGATGGACAATTCCAAATATCCGTCATGGAAATATTTCACACGTCCATCTGGGAAACAGCTGTTTGAAAATGTTTTCAGAGGCGGAACCTTCAAAAACAACAGTAGCTGGTGACTGGACGATAATTCTGCTCGTCACACTCATCACAGACCATCCCACATCAAGGCACAGTATGATGTAGCAGCTAGACCCTGTTGTTAGCTGTTAGCTTAAACTATGTTTCAGTCCTTAAACTTTCATCTTACATTAAAGTATACAACACAGATGTATCATTTGCAACTTACATGTGACATGAACCTGTAGCAATTTGAAATTTGGCAGTGCTAATCTGTAAGGTTTGTGTACTAAATAATTAATTATAGGGAATTAATAACGTGATAGATTACACTCTTTGGGGCACCATCCTCTTACATGTAACAGGAAAATTATTTGCTTAATTGAATTAATTAAATTTAATCAAACTAATTCAATTAAACTTTCAGTCTCAAATCTCAGACAGAATTCTCATTTCAGGGACACTGTCTTCTGAAGAACACTAACAGACAAGAAATTTAAAGCAATAACCACACTTTAAATAAAAACATAATATTTCTACACTTATGTAATGAATGGTAAAATTGGTAAGTAAAAATAAAATGAAATGATCAGCTTTGAATGAAAAGGAATGGCAAATGTAGACTAGGCTTACTTGAAATGATGGTGAGTGAGTGAATGTCTCTAAACTGAATTGTTAGGTACTGGAACTTCGAAGCAGAATTTGGATAAATTTGGACTGAATCAATTAATGATTAGAACACTTTTAAGTCTAAGAGCGCATCAGACCTCCTTTTCAACACAAAGTAACTGGATGTTTGCCTACTTGGTCGAGGACGATTCTCGTTTTGTTTCTCAGAGGCTTAGACAGGAGGGTCCAGGCTACCAGCGGCTCCGAGATGGGTCGGATTGGTTCAGACTGGGAAGCCGAACAGCGGATCTGGAAGTCTGTCTCTTACACCAGCACCCCGCCGATCACTCTCGAAAGCTCTCTCTCTCTGGAGACTCTTCTTGCAAACTCCAGCTTGGGAGGTGGCTGGCTCAAGGCTGTTAAAAGCGTTGTTTGAAGCAAAACGTTGATGATACAAAATTTGATTCGCGCATGTTTCTTAAACACACTGCCGCTGGCCAAAACAGCAATGTCTCGCAACACTGATGAAACAAAAAAGAAAAAATTCAGCATTAATAATATGCAGGCTTTTGTTGCAGCGCTTAGAACATTTAGATTCTCAGAGAAGAATCTAAATGAAACCTCGTTAAGCTCGAGGATTAAAACTTGAAAACTGGAAACGCGCGATCAACAGATAAAAAGAAAAAGGAAACTCATGCCTGCAAAAGCAGATTCTTAAGCAGGAGTGAACAAAAAGAAGAGAGACAAAAACGAAGAGATTAAAAAAATGAAGAGAGTGATGAAAAGTTGTCATGAGTTTTTAAACAACTCTGATAGGGGCATGAAAAAGATGACATCACTGGCAACTTCCCATCATCCCTTTGATACGGCCAATGTTGCGGATCTAATAATGAAACTTAACTTTAATGAACGAATTGATCATATCACTCAACTCACCATTATTATAGGGTTTTGGACAACACACAATCAGATGCATGATTTCAGACAATGAATCAGGCAGGTCCATCTGCTCTGCAAGGTTACTGCCATACACTGCCAATCTGAAAAAGTCAGAACAAGTCGGATATAACTGCCAGTATAATCCACTTTCATAATAAAAGACACAGATTTGATCTGCTTCAGCAAGGGAGGAAATTAAAGAGTACCAATGTGTACATATATGAACAAACATCTCTCTAAGAAAAATGCTGATATTACCAAAAAAGGATGACGACTGTAAAAATCAGGGAATAATCCAGTTCACATGGAGTATTAATTGTGAGGTTTTTATCAAAACCAAGGGTCCTCCTGAAGATGCCAGACGACAATGCATCAGATCAAGCCATTACCTTTAAGATTGGATGACAGGTGGATTTTTGTAAATCAGATCCCAATAGTTTAGGAGCTGCATTTACAGCTGTAGGGAATGAATGAAAAAAAGTTGCATGAATTAAACAGGGTAAATTCTGGGGGTGACTATGTCCTCTTCCTGGAAATGTATAAAAGGTTTTAGCATTAGTTAATCTGGGAATTGGAAGGAAACATTGACATTTGGCACTTTTTAGAGAACACATACACTGAAGTGTTGGCTCTTACAGCTCTATCCTGAGAAATAATAAAAATCTCAACAGTTATAATGACCCATTTCTCAAAAAGATGAACCACTTCAGTTCGTTTAATGTAAAGCTGTTGCAGATGGAAGAAAAAACATTTTCTAAGCAAAGGGACGGGACAAAAAAGGATTATAAACATTAAATGACAAGAGCCCTGGGAGGTCATACAAATCATACTCACTATGTTTCCCATCATAACATTTAAATGTCAGTTGTTTTCTAGATATCTCAAGACAAAAGTTAATCATAAGAAATCCCAATTTTTATCCAAAGATGACGGGATATGTCGAGATCCTGAAAGAACAACTAATATGTACTTTTTACAGCACAACAGAGTAAAATTAAATAGATGGATGTTTGTCTGCTTTAGGTCTCCGTACACTAAAGACATTTTTGCTACATTTTTACCTGATTTATACACCGTCCACTGTAAACAACTCTGAGACTCACTTTTGGGCCTCGACCCACAGGTTGAGAACTGCACTAGTAGACTGCATTTGGAGCTTGATCCCTCAAAGATTCTTCTTACAACATGAAGAATAAGTGATGCAGGTGACCTCAGGATCAATTTATCATTTAGAAATAAGTGAGTGAGTGAAAACAGCGGCTCAGAGCTGGACTGCTCAGGAATGTTGAGTTTTGATTAAACAAAAGGCTGACTCGTCATTTCTTAAGTCTTTGTTTTCACTTACACAGTGCAAATGAGCTATCAAGACACCGTTGAATTATAAAATCACATGAAGTGACTGATGATCCCTCACTGTCCCCTGCGCTGTGTCTCTTTACGGTCACCAGCACATGGAGGAGTCAGCCACAAAAAAGACACAAAAGGGCATAACTGATGGACAACAACAATGACAGCCTTAGTTTAAATAGAAAATATCAGGCCTGTAGCCCACAGGGCAGATGCTGGCTGCATCAGACATCAACCTTAGACATGATGAGGATGAAACCCTTATTTTTCAGCTTTTCCTTCCTTTCTCTGCTCTGTGTGAAAATGTTACTTAAATCAGTGAATCAGTTAAACAGTGCATCATTCATGTGATGCGCTGTTTAACTGAAGGCACTGTTTGTTTTGTTGGATGGCTTGTGCAAGCAGCGTAAATGGTCAGACGCCAAATAGCTCACTCAAGTAAGGCCAGGGATGTGCTTCATTCCCTTCGCGTTCAACTTCTGCCCCATGTAGCATCAGGAATCAAGGACATCTCATTATTCCCTTTTCACCCGTCTTCTTCCCTCTTACCTCCACTGAGAAGGTCACCATCACCTTTCGGACATGTGAAGTCATAAATTGCCCTCTTCTTCCTGCCATTTGTCATGACCCCTATATGGATCGCTATATGCATTCCCCAT
The DNA here is from genome assembly GCA_037902135.1 of Cetoscarus ocellatus. Classification (NCBI taxonomy): domain Eukaryota; kingdom Metazoa; phylum Chordata; class Actinopteri; order Labriformes; family Labridae; genus Cetoscarus; species Cetoscarus ocellatus. Next base: position 631,952 of record JBAMNC010001844.1, read on the forward strand.
GACCAGACCCCCTCTTGATTTAAGGGACTTTATTTCGCGCCTTGGAGAGCCAACTAACGTCTGTAAGGCGCCAAGGAGTCTCACTATCCCACCAAATGAACTGTCCTCCCTTTCGAACACAGAGCTTTGCCTGTCACACCTAAGGAGAAGACCGACTTTTCTAATCCCCTTATCTCTGTGAACTGCGAACTGCCCATTTGCAGCTGCGGGTCATAAACTCCCCCACTCCATTCTCGCAGGACATATGGACTTTTCCTGGCATTCCAAAGCAGCCAGGACAATCTCAGATGGAAAACCATACAGGACTGGTATTAATGTTTGAAATCATAAACTGTGTGTTTGATTTGAAATCAATGTGTAATGTACACCCCTAGGTTCTTTTAACAGTCTCTCTACGACCTCCAGAAGCAGAGCTAATAAATTGGCAGATTTATTCTGAAATCTGTGAAAGACCAACAGCTCCTCCTAGTGACTTTCTTTAAGTATGGAACAATTACAATTATAGTATCCAAGACATGCCGTGATGAAGATAAAGACTTAACTACAATGTAATCATTATGTGTTACAGTGTGTTCTAGTAATGCCTAATAGCATCATATTCATTTATCAACATTTGCACATAACATTATAGCGGTAATCCACCTCAGGTATGATGACAGATGTGTCATCGTGACTGTGTATTTTCACTGAGTTAGAATTGTCTGATATCATCCTCTTAACATTTGATTACGTGTTGTCTAAGACCTTATACTTATGGTGAGTTGAGTGATATGAGTAATTCATTCATTATAGTTAAACTTAGTTATTAAGTCTGCGATATCAGCAGGGGGATGATGAAAGTTGTCAGTGACGTCATCGTATTCACACCCATCGGGGATGTTTAAAAACTCGTGTCAACTCCTAAGCTCTCTCTTGCTCTTGTCCTCTTACTCTCCTGCTTTATCTGCTTCTTTATTCTACAGTATCTTTGAGCGCCGCTTAGGCCTTTGCTTTTGTAGGCACATGTAACTTTTTCTTTTATCTGTTTAACACCCCTTTTTTCGGCTTATCAATTTTACTCCTCGACTTCAACGAGGCTTTGATTTAGATTCCTCCTTAAAGATCTAAATCTCCAAGCTCTGCAACAAAAGCCTGCATATTATTATTATTGATTTTTCTTCTTTTTGGTTTCGCACAGTTTTTCTGAGAGACATCGTTGTTCTGGCCAACGGCGGTGTTTTTAGAGACTTGCGCAAATTAAATCCGTCATTAATATTTTTGGTTAACAACACTTTGAGAGCTTTGAGATGCAACCACCTTCCGAGCCTGCGTTTGCCAGAAAACTCTCTAAAGAGAGCTGTTGAGAGGGATCCACGGGGCTCTGGTGTGAGAGATGGCCTTCAAGATCCGCTGTTCCCTATACCATTTATTTTATACATTGTAAGACTATTCATTTTAATAAATTTGTGATTATTGCTTTTAAATTCTCTGTCTGTTAGTGTTCTTTAGAAGCCAGCGTCCCTGAAACGAGAACTCTGTCTTAAGATTTGAGATTGATAAAACTTGATTTGATTAAATTGCATTATTTAAGTGAGTTAACTAGGTAATCAATTAATTAAATTAAGGTTTGCCTTATTACAGAAGACCGGTGCCCCAACGAGAATAATATACTGAATTATTAATTAACTTTAATTAATGACTTCACAGCCAAATCTTCCAAATTTAACGCTGCCAAATTTCAAATTGCTACACTCACAACCTGGTGGGGTTTTGCTCGCAGTTGGAGCTGCACTGCTGGTGTCTGGCTGCTCAGTGTCCATCGTTCTTGTGATTAAATTAGTGCCGATTCGCTTGCCGTAGTCATTCACTGCCGTATGTCCGGTGCACATTTTTACTTGGTTTATTTCGGCCAAATTTTTTTTACTCTATAACAGATGCAAATTAAAATGTAGCCAAGTACAATACTTCCAAGAATACATACTCAGGTAAAAGTAAAAGTACAGATTTAAAAAAAAAATAAATAAAAAGAAGAAGTACACAAAAAACTTACTCAATTATAGTAACGCAAGTAAATGTAATCCGTTACTTTCCACCTCTGCATCACATAAAACTCACTTTGAAGCACATGACAGCCAGGGCGAAACACATCATGTCAGCAGCAGATCAGACTGAAAAATGGACTCAGGAGTCCTTTTTAGACTCCTGATTAGGTCACAGTGGCTCCACCTAATTGCTGCAGGCTGAACATGTGTGCCTGATGATCCTCAGTGGAGTCACAGCAGACACGAAGGGTGAAAACATCTGGGTGTCTCCAGAAGTTATGGTAACTTGGAGAACAATTTAGTAACAGAGATTTCTCCTCCTGAGTCTACAAGGAATGTCACATTAACACTTTGTTCTTATGGGTTAATTTAGGAGGTGTTTTGAAATCTAGTGTTAATTGTGCATATTGTTGGTATGTAACAACTGGTTTGTCATTTTCTTCTATTTTCTTTATGTGCTCAATGTTCTGACCTGCCCCACTGTCTCTTATGCCTGCTTTGGTTGGAATCCTGGAGAATAAACACAGTCCATTTGTTGGTGCTTGTGGCCAGGGTTCCTCCAAATGTCGTCCCCCCTGTGGAGTCTGATGGAGTGTAGGGCAGTAGCAGGACATATGGCAATAGCCCTCGCAGTTGTGGCATTTTAGTCTGTACGGGTCCTTGATGATGTGCTCCACTGAATGCCTGGGTTGTGACCCCTGTCCCCTCCTCCTACCAGAACTCCTCATGGTTTTATTGCGGTCCTCTCAGTGAACAGCACGAGTCCAGCCGATTGTCATTGACTTTGTTTCCCAACAGATTCATGTGGCCATAACCTGGTTCTTGCAATCATTGCTGAGATCATTCACAACTTTATTGTCCTGGTCGATGCCGGAGTGAGCTGCAAAAACAGTTTCCATACAACTATCAGCAGCTGACTCACCTTCCTTTTGCTTAGTGTTGTGGATCTCAGGTCAGCAGACTCCTAGTGGAAATGCTTTACGCACTGCATCATAGAGGTCCTCCACCATGTCAGAAAATGCCATGGATCTCACTCGGGGTGAAGTAAACTGGTTGTCAGACCTCCCGTTGGTCCATCTGTGCTTGAAACACCAGATAGCTTTGATTTCCTGCATGGTTGGATTGTACATTGACAACAGTTGTTAAATTGCTGTGACCCATTTCTCACCCCCTGTCTTCTGAGGATCATGTAATTTTCCGCCACTTCCTTCAGTTCATCAGGCTGCAAGGGTCTGTACACCAGCACTTCTTTTTTCTAGAGTTCTTTGGCCTCCTCATCTGTTGGTTGCAGCTGGGGGTTGGATAATGTCATCACGGGCATCAGAAGCATATTACCTTGACTCCAAATCCAGTGATCAAATAAAGCTGCTATTGGAGAAACAGGATTTCTAGGAGACACCAGGTTAGCGCTTACTTTCTCTTCAGTCTGTTTTCCTTCAAATACTGATGCCAGGGTGGAAGAGAGGATTGAGAGGACAGGATACTGAGTTCCCTCCTCTCCCCTGGCTTGGCTGTCAGCTGCTGCATTTTCTGCCTGTGCTGGATAGTTTTCTGCAGGCCTGGAGACACTATTTTGGGGAGGGAGAGCCATATCTCTTTCCCTACATTTCTTTTTGCTACTTTTCATCTATACACAAACCCTCTTGTCTTTGCTTGACCATTAACCCAGTGACTGACCTTGCTGCTTGCAGCCCATTTTGTCTTTTTTTTTTTTTTTAATTTCTCCCTTTCTCCCAGTAAAAACTGTGCGCCTTTTTGACTCATCCATGCTTAGTGTACCTATCAACAGGAACACCCCCTTGTTTATCAGGTGCCATAGCGAAACATATTAAACCATGCTTGTTCCCTATTTTTCTGACATTATTTAACAGGACCTGTAAGGGGTCCGTTAACTGTTTTTTCGTACCCAATTTGTTTCCCATGTCCTCAATTCTATTCTATCTATCCATGGTTGATACATCTATAGTAACTATCTCTAGCACCACATGGGCATGAGATCCCTCTTGAAAATGAGGTGTCACATCTCAAGAGGTCTACCTTTGATACATTTATACTTAATGGAGACAAATATGGTAGGGATGCACTTGTGGTCTGGGCACCCATGAGTTCGTCACTACCATAAATTCTTATTTTCAGGAAGACTCTCATTGATTTAGTCCTATAAAATTATCACCACAACCATACAGACATGAGGACCCTCCTGAAAACAAGATGTAGCATCTCAAGAGGCTAACCTCTAATAAATTTGTTTTCAGCAGAAACAAATTTGACGACAACAGGTCTATGATTGGTCCATTGATCTGTCACTACCTTTACGTTCTTACCTTCCACGTTCTTACTTTAGTCCACTTGTCTCTGCTTACCTCCCTTCTTTCGCCCACACAGCCAACACAGCATTTGTGGATTTGCTGTTCATCATGAGACTGGGATCCACATTCAACATTTCCTGCTGCTTAACAGAAGGTTTTTTCTTGCCGCCATGATGGAGGATTCATGATATGGATTCATGTTGGGTGTTGGATGTATATATTTGTATATATATGTATATGTGTATTTTATATATGTATATATGTATCTATGCATATATGTGTATCCATAAAATGAAGAGTATTGTGCTCTATTGTAAAGTGTCTTGAGATAACACTTGTTATGAATTGGCGCTTTACAAATAAAGATTGATTGATTGAATTGACTTAGTGGGACATGTGTGCTTTCACTTCTATGGGTTTACGAGTCACTCACGAATCACACTCACTCTGATCTTCCCATACATGTATGGTCGGATCTTATCAAAACACAGCTAACCTTGGATAGACTCTTATTCAGCCAGGCGGTTTGTATGACACTTTAATTCCAAGCAATGCATCCTTACAGTATACAGGCCTGTATACGAGACACTTAATAAGTCACCACAAAGTATATCATTTTTACTTAACTCAGAATTTTCCACTCATACACCTATTTAATTCTGGTTTGGTTTCCTACCTTGAGTGTGCCTTACAACTTCTTAGTGTTAATGCCTTTTCTATTTTTTTTAAATATTTTTTGGGTCCCAACATCACACAGGAATTATATGGGAACAACAGCACTTTTTTTCCTTTTGTAAATTTTCTTTCATAGCTATATTCAATACTATGTTTAGAATTACATGAATATAGGACGTGCAACACTGCTGCATCTGCCAGCTTTACATGCACTGCATTAGCTGGAACCACGAAGACTTTACCCAAACAATAATTGTGACCACAAAGGATTTACACAACTGTTACCAAGGATTTGACAACAACATACGAACAATCCATGACACTGTACTCACTGGTTAAAAGAGATGGAGCATCCACTGTCCAACACCTGCACCGTTTGTCAGGTGGGATCCTGTCCTCTGTTTGTCGGAGCAGAACTTTCCCTTGCCAGCAGTTTCCATTCAGAGGATTCAGGCGTTGTTCAGTGGAATTTCCATCCCTTCCTCGTCGCCAAAATGTGGGTGATACTTCTTGTTAAAATTAAGACTTACTAGTTCTCAGAAGAAGAATAGGAACACAGTGTTATAGACCAAAAATCCTTTATCTACACATGCAGCATGGGGAGGAGTCCTCGAGAGGTGTCCACTGCCAAAGACAAGGAACACTGGACTTAAATACATATGGCACCCTTTGATGGGTCACCACAACAATCATGTGACACAATAAAAAGACTTAAAGCTATGGTCTACGATCTGAAAACCAGTTTGGCTGTTAAGACAGATTTGAAAAACGCAGCCTGCCCCCCCTTCACTCACCCCTCCCCTCCGTGTTACAAGATCCCGCCCCCCAGCTCGTGTCGCCTCCTAACAACACGCCCCCTCCGATAGAGCACGAAGCCGGCCGGCAGAAAATATCAGCAGCAACAACAACTTGAGATTGCTCATAGCTGAAAGTAACAAACATGACAGTCATCCCCCTTGTAACACACAGCGGTAGCCATTTCAATTGGACCGGCGGCAAAGCGGGTCTGGCGTCGCCACTGTTAGCCGATCAGGATTTACCTCTCTCGGCGTGTCTTCACCAGCTCAGTTTACAATGCTAATGATGCATGGCTAACTTATGCTAAAATCTATTGACAGAGCCTACCCGTTCCGACCAACAACGTTCAGTCATTAGCCAGTATAGGCACAGACTAACCAGAGTTATTCAGCAGACATCTCCCACTGTAGTAAACAAAGTTATTACCTGTTCAACAGAAATTCGGCTGTCTCAGCGTCAGTTTTCAGTCCCAAATCATTCTGCAGCTTTTTCCACCAGTCGTACGATCCTCCAATGTTGAGTCTGCGTTGGGACCTGTATTGCTCATATTTCTTCCTTACTTCAGCCTTTTCCTCGAAACTTTTACGTTTCCTTCCCTTCGATGTGGAGGGTAACAGAAGCGGCCTCCCGGTTTCGGTGCTGGTCTTCTCCGGCTCCATGACGCTTCTTAAGCAGTGCAGCTAGCTGCTCATCGGTACATGAGAGAGGTAGTGGGGAGGAGGCGGGACCATGGGCTGGACGGTGCGGAGCAGGGGAGACAGGGGATTGGATGGACTCACGGACCAATCCGAACCACGGGGAACGGCGGTTCCCTATTATGCCGCTTTGCAGCGGATATACTGAATGGATTTTTTTCATTCTTTTTGGTCTTTATATTGCGTAGATCGGACCATAGGACCATAACGGCCTTATAAACGGTGTTATTAAGATGTACCAAGCTTCCAAATCGTAGACCATAGCTTTAAGAAAATAAGCATCAGTTCACAGGGCAAATACCTCAAGAAACTGTAAAACACTAAAATAATTTACCCCTGTTTAGAAATTCTCCACCACCTGTTCTCTCAGGGTCAAAAGTTGTCTACAAACAGATGTCAGATAGCTTGTCTTTGTTTTACCCACTAATACAAAAGAAAACCTTTCCAAAAAATTCCCCTTAAGTATCAGCTTAGTGGGGAAGACTGGATACAGGTGAAACCAGGAGTAGTCAAAACATTCTCAGAACCCCCAATAATAAGTAAGTATAAGTCATTAAAACAAGTCTGCAAATGCTGAGTTGTGCACATATTTTTGTTTTTTATTTAAAAGTATAACAAGTATATGTTAAATCATCTGTTATGAGCAAAAATTTGAACATTACTACAGAAAAATGCCTCATTATACCTAGATTATTACACGTATCCAAGGCCAAATTTAGAAAACAAGTTCATCATTGACTTTGTAAAGGTGCGTTCACACCGAACGTGACTTAAGTGACCACTCTCCATGTAAAGTCAATGTACAGCCGCAATGGGGTGGGGCTAACCCTCCTGCGGCACGACAGCCGCGATCAAGGCGACCTGGGGCCTCATGTGCAAAGACTTGCATGGATTTCCTACTAAAACATGGCATACGATCAAATCCAGAAAACGTTGTACGCACAAAAATACCAGATGTACGAATTTGTGCGCACGCATGAATCCAAGAACAATTCCTTTGTACATCCCAATCAGCGTGGAATTGAGCACACATGTTGGAGTACCAGACCCCTTCCTGTCCACGCCCCCTTTTAGATACGCAAATCATATTTAAATGAGCCCTGCGCCTGAGATTCCCATCTTTGCGCGATCAGAAAATTAAAAAAAAAAAAAAAGATGAGTAAGATGGTTTAAAAAAAAGAATCTCAAAAAAAGCGCATTTGAGGCACTGCTCACTGAAGTGGAGGTGCGTAAAAATGTGCTCTTTGGCACGCTGTCCTCCGACATGAGCAAAAAACACAAGAGGAGCGAGTGGGAGAGTGCGTGAGGTCAGTGCCATGGGGTCAGAGGGCACACACAAGTAGAGATTTAAAAGAAGTGGTCAGACATCAAGGTGGATGTGAAGTGCAGGATGGCTGCCCCCCCTTCCCTCCAAAGTGTGGCCGAAACAGGTGGGGAGGCAGGAGAAGCCCCCCGTTTGAACAGACACTGCTCTCTCAGGGGTGATGGGAGCACATGTGGATGGCTCTGATTAACCCCAAGGTCCTGTGTATCTGTGTAACTCACAACAATATGATAGCTGCCCCCCAGGCTATTTATTTCTTATGATCCTAAAGGCAGTTCTGATGTTTTTTAGTTTATCTGAGAGCAGATCAGACAGGAGCAGACTGTTCACTGACTGACGCTGTCTCACAGAAACATAATGTAGTGCTAAAATGCACATGGATCATCAGAGATCTGTTAATTATAAAAGCTCAGGAACACGTCTGTATGAACGCTGGCTGTGAATTATTTGTCTGATTTTTATGGAGAGTCGTCAAAAGCTGCTTTCAACATGAATAAAACCTTTGACTTTCCTTGTCCTGAAAACTGTTATTTCAGCCTGATAAAGCCTATTAAAGATGTTTGTGCAGTGTTAATAAGCAAAATTTATCAGATATTATAAAACAGCATCAAGAAATATGATCCATGTTTTTATCTCTTATTTTGTGCGTAATGGAGTGTCCAGTCAATCACCCCAATGATCTCTCACTTTCTCTCATCACTCCCCCGTTTATGCATCAATTAATGATAATCATCTCTATATATTAACCTCTGATTATGTTCTGGCCCGACATAAAGTGATTCTGAAAAATCTGGCCTGAGGCCAAACTTAATTGCCAACCCCTACGATAGAGGTTCGTGCATAAATGCTGTGTATGTATGGTATTATTTGGTTTGAAATCTTCTGAACTTAAATTTAAACATGCCAGCATATCAAAGAGGATATCACAGTAAACTTGACTTACAGTTTCCATTACTTAATTTTGTACACTACTGACATGGATCAAACACTGTTGTTGCAAATCAGCGCAGAAGTGCGCCAGGGAAAAGGCTGATTAAGGTATTTCACACTTTTACGCACAGGGTTATTAAGATGACTACACTACACACAGAGACAATCAGGGGCTTGTTAAAAAGATCTTAAGCTGTAGTTAAATCGGCAAGTCACTAACTTCAACCACTGATGATGCTGTGAAGACAGGATAGAATTGGGGACGCACATGCTTAATGCGCATCACAGGGATTATTTTAAGACAATTATACGAATAAATTTACTGACCAAGAAGCCCCTATCATGCACAGCACCAGCTTGTAGTTTGTTCCCAATCACGCTGTTACTCAGAATGTATGAATCGTGCGTTGAACCAGGCCACCTCACCACAATGATGGTTAACTACATTTGAGCATCACATATGCTCTGTATATTGATCGAATGAAAATATGTCCTGTTGACATACACAAATTCATCATGTGATGTCGCTTTTATAGCAATGTGTGTGCAGTCAATAGCTCAGATCACATTAGGCAAACTGGCTCTTGCTGCAAATTGTGCTTTAATGTTGAATGCCGGCTGCGGCTCTGCACCCAGTTTCAGGAGGATCGCCCTCAGGAACCTAAAGTGGCTGATGATCCAGTCGTCATCATGTGCCAGTAAATCTTTTCTTCTCTGAACACACGCTCTCTTCGTGTTACACCATTTACAATGTCTTCTCATACTAGATTTAAAATACCGTTAAACACAATGGCTAAAACAGCCATTGTGTTTAACGGTATTTTCCACCTCTTTGCGCGTGCTTTTATATACACTGCCTGGCCAAAAAAAAAGTCACCACCTGGATTTAACTAAGCAAATAGGTACGAGCCTCCTGTTGGATAATTACTGCACGTGTGATTATCTTTCAGCTGGCAACAACTTATTTAACCCCAGCTGATGCAATGAGTAGCTTCTCATTTCTTAAACAACCATGTGGAAAGACACATCCTGTGGTCATGGAAAAGATGTTAGTCTGTTTAAGAAGGGTCAAATCATTGGCATGCATCAAGCAGAAAAAAACATCTGAGGAGATTGCAGAAACAACTAAAATTGGGTTAAGAACTGTCCAACGCATTATTAAAAACTGGAAGGATAGTGGGGGACCATCGTCTTCGAGGAAGAAATGTGGTCGAAAAAAATCCTGCATGATCGTGATCGGTGATCACTTAAACGTTTGACCAAATCAAATAAAAGAAAAACAACAGTAGAACTCAGGGGTATGTTTAATAGTGAAAGTAAGAGCATTTCCACACACACAATGTGAAGGGAACTCAAGGGATTGGGACTGAACAGCTGTGTAGCCTCAAGAAAACCACTAAACAGTAAGGCTTACTGGAAAGAAAGGCTTCAGTTTGCTAGGGAGCATAAAGATTGGACTCTGGAGGACTGGAGGAAGGTCATGTGGTCTGATGAGTCCAGATTTACCCTGTTCCAGAGTGATGGGAGCATCAGGATAAGAAGAGAGGCAGGTGAAGTGATGCACCCATCATGCCTAGTGCCTACTGTACAAGCCTGTGGGGGCAGTGCTATGATCTGTGACAAATCTTGTGACATTGCAGAAGCTTATTGAAACAATACCACAGCAAATTTGTGCTGTAATCAAAGCTAAAGGCAGTTCAATGAAATATTAGAGTGTGTGACCCTGTTTTTTGGTGGCAACTTTTTTTTGGGCCGGGCAGTGTAGTTTCATGTAATTGCAGACACGTTGGTGTGTTAATTGTTCATCAGTGTTAACTGTTTTGTCTCTGATGTGCACATCGCTCAGTCTGAGGACTTATTGTTTTCACATTTATTTATAATAACAGTTTCCCAGCATCACCTCTAAGTGTCGCCAAAGGAACAAAATGCTGTAGAAACGTGCGTATGCCAGCCATGAAGTTGTCGTGAGGCACCGCACGTTCCCATGGTCATTTCACTCTTGATACATCTGAACTTTGCCGTGAAAAAGAGCATACGCCACGTTTTTGTGCGTACGCACCCTTTGTACATGAGGCCCCTGGTCGTTCATTGCTCCGTCGCCAAAGTTATAAAAGTTGAACTCTTCAGGTGATATCACTTGTGGCTGTGCGTCAACAGCCAGTCAGCATTGTGTGGGTGTGTGATGACATCCGTGACAGACAGTTTTCATACAGTTCACAGAGTGACAATCTATGTCCGTGTGGGAAACATTAGTTCCGCCTAGACAGACGGCAGAGAACTCACAGACGATGCTGCTACAGAACCATCAGCTGCAGTGTTTTGTGGTTGGTTGATGAGTTAAAAGGCTACAGTTGGAATAATGTCAGCCTATACATCCTATTATATGGTATATGATATGATGATGGTGAAACTTTTTTTCCCTTTTCTTCTTGTCTGCATTATCTTTCTGGCCGAGCACTGTGACAGAAGACAGCATTGAAAAGACCAATGCATTTTTTTCTTTGCGGTGAGAGATATGTAAGTATGATTCACTGCTACCAGTGACCATCACCAGCCCTCCCTGTAGGCTACTCCATCTAATGAAACTTTATTTAACCCCCGATATGAGCTGAAGGGTGGGCTGTGTTACACCACAGTGTAAAGGAATGGTAAATGGTAAATGGACTTGAGCTTATATAGCGCTTTTCTAGTCTTTGACTACTCAAAGCTGCTTTACACCGCAGGTCACACTTACCCATTCACACCCATTCGCGCTCACATTCACTCATTGATGGTTCAGAGTTTCTATGTTAGTTATCCATCAGTATCAGCTAACACTTTCACGCCCTTTCATGCCCATTTACACACCACTGACGCAGCAGTGGGAGCAACTAGGGGTTAAGTGTCTTGCCCAAGGACACATCACCATATGTCACCCGGAGCTGGGCTTGAACCTGCAACCCCCCGATTACTGACCAAGCGCACTATCCAGCTGCGCCACCGACAACCCGTGACAGATAAGACGAGACAAGACAAATGGGGAGGAAAACAAACGGGTAATGCTATTAATTTTTGATCAGATCAGCAATTTGTGCTGATCTAAGTTCATACAGGAAGTAAAGGCTGTAAGAAACCAGGGACATCAGAGATGTGGGGTCTTGATAGTAGGGGGTGGGCCCACAGGGATGGGATAGGGAGGGAGCAAGCAATCACAGGACGTGAGAAAATGTGTGAGAGTGCTTGACTCAGCATGTTCTGACGGAAAAAGTCACTTCTTTACAGTAAGCCTCGACAGGAGCTTGAGTATCCGTACAGGCATGCATGTGAGGTGATCGACGAATACCCAAGTAGTTGCCCATACCCACACCCCCCGAGCCACCAGGGCACCTGAGTCCACCACTCGGGCCCCAAAAACCACTGGACCCAGGAACAGCCCCAGGTTCCAAAGGGGCACCAACCCACCCCCCCAAAGGCACCAAGGACAACACCGGGGGGTCAGAGGCAGCGTGCCCCCACAGACAGCAACCGCCTCCACCAACCACCCGTCCACCCGGCCCCAAGCCACCACCACACCCTGTGTCCAGCCACCCCCAATCCCCCACGGCAGGTCAGAGGCCCCCAGCCCCCAGGAGCCAAATCCCCCGGGGACCAGCCCCCCCCCCCCCCCCCCAGGAGAAGGGGGTCCGGATCCCAGTTGCAGCAAGGTCAGGTGGGGCGGGATGGGGCAGGATGTGAGCGTGCGGTGGGGATGTCGAGCTTACGCCCCTCCCCCCAGAGGGGCCAAGGCCAAGAGAAGCACCGGGAACCGATGCCCGAAGGACCAAGGAGGCCCCCGGACCACCTGCACAGAGCAGCAACCCACAGGCAGCCACCTACGCCGAGGTCCCCAGCGAGCAACAGGCCCACCAATCCTGCACCACAGGCCACCGAGAGACATGAAACCCAGCAGGGCGCAACCGCCTCCCAGGAGCCGCCCCAGGCCCCCACCCGCAGGCACCGGAGCCCAGCTGCATCCGAGAGCCACCGACACCATCCCACTAGATAGAGGTGGGCTCCCCAGGACAGAGTCCCAGCCATAAAGGGCTGGACCCCACCAGCCGCACCAAGCCTAAACTAGTGAACCACCCCATGTCCCCCCCTGTTATTCTGTATCTTTGATCCCAGAAAAAGATACATTTTCCCTTCACCGTGACTAAGTGCAGCTCTAAGTGTGATGTGGTGCATTCAAACTGGGGGACAAACAGGTCGAGTGGGAGCCCACCGACCCCCCCCGCCTGCCCCAAACAAGTGGATGCCGTGGTGCAATAAAAACAGAGGGCAGGTGAGGCGGGCAGAGAGGGGTCAAAACCTATACCAGATTGCCCCCCCTCCCCCCCAAAGTTTGTGTGTGTAGTGCATTTACAATTGGAGGACGGGGGGGGGGGGGGGGGGGTGTAGTCACTCCCCTACGACCCCCGTCTCCAAGAACCCCAAATGTTGTGTGTGCCCAAAGGTGAAAATATATACAAGAGTGCAATGTGTGAATAGTGAGGTACAAATTAAGAGGCTAGGCTAGTGAGGGCCAGCTCCGACTGGCCAAGACAAAGTGGGGACGTGGAAGCGGTGCCAAATGGCCCCCCAAACAGCAAGCCCCAGGACCCACAGGCGAACGACCCAGCGCCCAACAGGAACACATCCCCCAGCGGACTGCAGCACCAGAGCCACCGACCCAACGCCCACTGAAGACCCAACCCATGTGGGCCACCCCCGGAACACCGCCCCCCACGGGAAGACCACAGGAGCCACCTGGGCCACGAGCCAGCAAGTCCCCACACCCAACCCAGGCCCCGACCCACTGGGGGAGGCAGGACTGGCACCAGGCAACACCCACCACAGGAAACCCAGCCCCATGGTTGCTCCAGGAACCACCCCACCCAGGACCGGGTACCCACACCAGCCGGGGCCCCACCCGGAGGCAAGCCATGGTTGCTCCAGGACCAGGTACCCACACCAGCCAGAGCCCCCACCCGGAGGCAAGCCAGGCCCCAGCAGCAGACCCCCAGGCGGCAGGAGGCCCCCACAAGAGGGAGAGGGAGGCAGGCGAGGAGGAAGGAGGAGAGATGGGGCTGCAGGGCGGACAGCAGGAAGGAAGAGGTGCGGGCGCACCGCAGAGGAGCCCCCCACCCGAAAGCCCCGGGGCCGGCCAAGGCGCCATCGTGGGAAGCGGCGAGCGCCACCCCCAGATCCCGCTGACCATGCATAGATCCAGCAGCTCCGAGCACAGGAGGCAAGCCACAGAATACCCCAGCAGCCCATGAGGAGGCCGCCAGGCCAGTGGGCCCCACAAGGCAGTGGGTCAAGTCTGGGTATCTAGATGAAAAGATGCCCCCGACTACCATCACCAGAGTATACTCATTGTCTTCGGGTCCCAGGGAACTGTACTATTTTAAAGGGTAGAGAAGAGAGCTTGTGCCTGTGTGTGTGCGCGCGTGTGTGTGGGTGTGTGTGTGTGTGTGTGTGTGTGGGGTGCATGCGTGTGAAGGGTATTTGCAGGCAGAAAAAAAGAAATGAATTAATAGATAAGGCGAGATGAGATTTAAGTAGTTGAGGTTCTAGGTGTGTAGCATACCCTCCGAAAGATGGTGAGACTCAACCGATGGTTTTAAACTTTAATTGCTGTTGCACAAATCAGCTCCATAGACCAATCAACCAACGTGAGAACTGACAAAAAATAAAGAAAAATAAGGCAGTCAAACCTCAATTTATAATAAGTGATAACAAGGATATCATCTTAGATAAAACCCAGCATTACGAGCAATATACCGGCATTTTTATAAAACAGGCGCCTAAACCATTAGCTCATTTTCTACACAAATCATCATATAATGAAGTAAAACCATAAGCACAATGAACACCAACCTTGTACCTCCTCGGGGGGTTGCCAAAATACACTTAGCCTTGGAAGTTTTATCATTAAACTGCTATTTCAGCTCTGTTGTCTTATACCGTTCACCGTTAGCTCATACGTTCCGTTGTTTCATCCGTGAATACAGCACAGGAAGGAAGTACAAGGTAGTGCTCGTCAAAATAAAATCTTACTATTAAAAACCGAACTTTTAGCTCTAAAACAGGCAAAAAATATACATACAAAAGCAGAAGAAATCCCATTTTTCAGGAAGTAAACCAGATCATGAAATTTATACATAGGGAAATCATTGAACAATGTATCTAAAGCAGATGTTTACCTTTTCAAGATTGACCTTTTAAACAGTGCAAGCTGCCCTCTGGTGGACAAAACGAGAAACAGCAAGTACAAAACAAAAATGGGTTTGCGACAAGGTGTGTAAAAAATCAAGAAGTGCCCAGTGAGCTTGATGCTCTGCAGTGTTATTGAGAGGGGACGCTAGGTTTTCCAGGGAAATGTGGTCAGAGAGGAGATTTTTCCATTGGGCTAAATATAGGGAGTTCCTTGATTTCCAGTTTAAGAGGATTGTTTTCTTGGCAATGGTTAGGGCCACAAGAAGGAGTTTATTTTTTTCTTGTATTAAAGTTAGGTGAAGATACGTCACCAAGTAAGCAGAGTGAGGGAGATAATGGGATGTGGCTTTCCAGAAAGAGGGATAGGGACTCTGTGACTCTTTTTCCAGAACTGTCTAATGGGTGTGCATTGCCAGGTGGCGTGAGTATAGGTGTCAGGACAGTTCTGTGTGCAATATGGACATTTTTCTGTCCTGAAACCCATTTTAAACATTTTTTGTGCAGTGTAGTGAGTTCTGTGAAGGATTTTATACTGTATGAGTTGAAGGTTTGCATTTTTGGTCATAAAATAAATGTTTTTTAAGACTGTAGCCCAGAAATCAGCATCAGGAGCAATAGAGAGATCTTCTTCCCATTTATTAGAGGGTAATGTTATGGATTTGTCAGTCTGTAGTATGATTATTTTATATATCTTGGAAAGAAGCATTTTTGGAGAGAGGATGTTAATAAGCTCCTCAGTTGATGGAGGAAGAGACAAATTTATGGTTCTAATATTAATCTTGGATTGGACAGATGTTTTGACTTGTAGATATTGTAGGAAGCTGTTGTTCCCGATGCCAAACTCTTGGACCAGGTGGTGGAATGGACCAGGGTGTTATTGTGAAAAATATGTTTAAGATGTGTGATGCCTTTTTCAGCCCATGCATGCAGGTTAAGTGGTTTTTTATTACTTAAAAAATCTGGATTATGCCAGATTGGAGTCAAATTGGATGGTGCAAGGCTAGAGTTTGTGATTTTGTGGAATTTCCACCAAGCTCTCAGTGTTGAAGCTATTGTTCCTGCATTGAAACAAGGGTGATGCTTGATGGTTTGACTGAGGAATGGGAGGTCTGAAATAGTTATGTCTTCACAGATTGTTTGTTCTATATCTAACCAGGTGGTGTCTGATTGAGTAGGATGTGTCCATTTGTATATATACTAGGGATGTAGCGTTATGAAATTTTCAAATCACGGTTATCATTATTATCGCGGTATTGTTGCAGTGTGCTCAAAATGTTTAAAAAGTACTTTTAAACACACTTGAAATCATTTAACCCCTTTAATATTATAATAATAACAGGCCGCCTGGTCTTTTTGGTCAATAAATGTGTCAGGAAATGTCCTTTTGAGTAAATTCCCCCCCCCCTTTTTTTCATGGAAATAAAAGTAAACAATTCTGGCAAGTATTTGTCATGCTTATGCTATAAATTTTTACACAGTGTGTAATTACAAGAAAAGAAAAAAATTGATTTGAACTTTAAACAGGATTCTCTTCATAAACAATTGGAAATGAACATGTTCAAAGTTTTGAGATGACCATAAAACAAACTTAACCTATTTTACATACACTCACATTTTTGTTTGCCTACAGCAGTGGTTCCCAAACTTTTCACAGCCTGTACCCCTTCAGACACTTGACCTCCAGCCATGTACCCCCTACTCTCACACACTTACAGCAGCTAGAAAAAGAAATGTGTCTGTAAGCCTGCCGCCACCCCCACCTCCCACATATAACATGCATAACATACAAAAAAAATCTCTTCAAGTGAATTATTTCTTGCAAAATAGATTTATTTACCAGTAATTTCATTGGGTAGCACTAGTTCACTTTCAAAATAAGAAATTTAGATTTCTGGGACATATTCATTAATGACCTTGAAACTGTAAAGTACAAACTCACCACAGCTTTAACGTGAAGGGTGTCTGACTGAACTTATGTTACTATAAGAATCCTGAACAATTCAGGACAGATTTCCTTCTCCAAGATGCCTCACCAATCCAGCCTCCAGCCTCTCTGCCAACACTCCAGGCCTTTATCAAAGCTCACCATACAAACATTTGCCAGTTTGAACTTTAACTACTGAAACAACTCATTGAAACCTAACAGGATTCGCGTACCCCCTACGTCACTTAGCATACCCCTGGGGGTACGAGAATCACTGGCCTGCAGCATTAGTGTCCATGTTACAGCCTGTTACATTCGACCATGTCCAGGTGTTTTTTTTTTTGTTTGTTTTTGTTTACTGACGATAGTCCCTGAAGCAGTAAACCCCTTCCATGACTCTCCTCTGGTCTCCCCTCTCCCTGGCAGATCTCCTTTACATGTCCTCCTCTAATATCTCCAAATTACTATTAATGAAATCCATAAAACATGAACTACGATGGAAAAAGACGATAAATTATAAAATACACAGCGAAATACGGCGAAGAATGGCAAGAACACACTCCAGAATATACTAATGCAATTATTTACAACATTTATACATTATTTACACAGAAAATACTTATAAATAACCTATAATTCACTCGGGTATGGCTCTCTGAATCTTCTCACTCACTCTCTCCGGCTCAGTCAACTCACTTGCTAGAGGAGTTACAGCAGTGTAATCACGCGCGTCTTTTTCTTTCACCGCAGCTCCGTGTTTTAGAGGGTGACCGTCTTCAATCAGTTTCCCCTTGGCATCCTTGTAAAATCCAAAATTCGAACAGACTTCAGACTTTGTCCGTTTCGAGGGGGAAATATATCCGCTATAGTGTCTGTGCGGGCACCAACCGCAGTGGTCAGACTTTCACTTTCAGGGGCCAAACAATGCAAACTGCGCATGCGCCCCTCCCTCTGTGAGGGACCGCGGCTGCTTTACTGAGGAGCAGACACATAGTTCTGGCTTTTCTAGGCAATGAGCAGCATGACCGTGAGTTATTGTCGTAGTGTGGTAATCAAACTCGGTTTACCGTTAATTCTAACCGTCAGAAATTTTTACCGCGGTTTACAATTTTACCGGTAACTGTTACATCCCTACTAGGCCTATATACTACAGTTGATTTGCCAAAGAGTAGTGTTGGATGTGTGGAGCATCTAAACCTTCTTGCAATTTTGGTTTTTGTAGAGTTGTTAGTTTGATCCTCAGTGTTTTGTTTTTCCAATAAAATTTAGTGAACATTGAATCTAAATCTTTGAACCAAGGGAGAGTTGGATTAATTGGAATCATTGAAAAAAGGTAATTTATTTTTGGAAGTATTGTCATTTTAATGGTTGCTATTCTTCCTACAATGGATAGTGGTAAGTTCATCCAGCGCTGGAGGTCACTGTCTATTGTTTTAAGCAAAGGGGTGAAATTTAGTCCGATCAACTCTGACAGCCTGGAGGAAATATTAATGCCCAGGTATGTGATGTGGCCTGAACATAAAGGGATAAGTGATATATGTCGTGCTCCATCCCATCTGGTGTTGTATAATGGAAGAATAGAGGATTTGTTCCAGTTTATTGAGTAATCTGAAATCTTGGAGAATGATTCAATGAGATTCACTGTTTCCTGCAGAGACGATTGAGGGTCTCGTAAAAACAGTAAAATGTCGTCAGCATACAAACTAATCTTATGTTGAATTTGGGATGTTTGAATTCCCTTGATGTGGATGTTCTGGCGTATGGCTGCTGCTAAAGAAAGGCTCTATAAAGATGGTGAATAGTGAGGGAGAGAGTGGGCATCCCTGCCTCGTCCCCCTGTGCAGTGTGAAACTTTGTGAGGTTAGTCTGTTGGTGGTGACAGTAGCTGAAGGAGCAGTGTACAGAATCTTGATCCAGTGAATAAATGAATCCCTGAAGCCAAACTTTTTAGAGTAGTGAAGAGAGTTTTCCAGTTTACTCTGTCAAAAGCTTTTTCTGCATCTAATGTTGCTATGATGGTGTCTTCCTGTTATAATAATAAGTAATGGATTAAGTTGAATAATCTACGCGTGTTACTAGATGACTGTCTACCTTTGATAAAACCGGTCTGATCAAGGTGGATTATAGAAGGAGTTATTTTTTCTATCTCGTGTGCTAGAGCTTTACTGATGATTTTATATCTACATTGATTACAGAGATTGGACAATGGAAGGGTTGGATCTTTATTAGGTTTTTGGATGAGTGAAATTTCAGCTGTATTCATATGTGTTGGAAATCTAGATTTTAATTTTATTTCAGTTATTGCTCTCATAAAGAGAGGAGATAGAATAGGCCAGAAGTGTTTATAGAATTCAGCAGGGAAGCCATCAGGACCTGGTGCTTTGTTGTTTGGCATGAGGCGTAGGGCTGTAGAGAGTTCTGTTTCTGTTATTGGTGAATCTAGTGCTTTGGATTGTTCAGGAGCAATCTTTGGAAGTTCAATGTTGTTGAGAAAAGAGTCTGTGTCTTCCTGTCTTAGTTCATTTGTAGATGAGCAAAGGTTGGCGTAAATTTTTTTAAATATTTCATTTATTTCCTGTGGTGAATTGGTAGGCTTCCCTGATGAGTCTTTAATAGTTGCGATTGTTGTTCTCTCTTTATTTTGTTTAATCAGATTTGCTAAATATTTACCAGATTTATTGTTATGATGGAAGTTTTCTTGTCTGAGTCTCTGAATTAAAAACTGGGCTCTCTTATTTAAGATCTCGTTCAGTTGGAACTGATATTTTCTTAATTGTTTCTGTGTTTTTTTCTGTTGGGTTGCTTGCATTCGGCGTATCTAATAGCTTTATTTTTTGTTCTAGTTTCACTTCGTATTCCCTTTCCTTTTTTTTCTTATAGACAGAGAATGATATGATTTTACCTCGTAGAACTGCTTTACTTGTTTCCCACAGAATGGTGGGTGATGTCTCAGGGAATCATTTATTTCAAGGAAGGAAGCCCACTCTCTCCTGAGATAGTTGTCAAATTCTGGGTCTTTAAGAAGAGATGAGTTAAAACGCCGTTTATTGATGCGTTTGGGTTGGTTAATAGGATTCCATCTGAGTGTTACTGGGGGATGATCACTAATGATTATGGGGTGAATTTTTGAATCTGAGATCTGTGATATAATTGAGTTGCTGGCCAGAAAGAGGTCAGTGCATGAGTAGGAGTGATGAACTGGTGAGTAGAATGAATATTCTCTAGCAGATTTTTTATTTTAGTTAACCTTTATTTAACCAGATAAATCCCACTGAGATCAGGATCTCATTTATAAGGGCAACCTGGCCAAGAGGTCAGCAGCACACGCCAAATATCAATACAAAAGGAAAAAAGGTTCAGGCAATAAAATACAACCAATAAATATATCAAAAACAATAACTTGGCAATGGAAGAGCAATAATTTTTGAGGACAGTTACAATTAAAAACACAGACATTGCTCATAGGATTCTCGCTGTCTGGTGAGCAAAATGGAACAAAAAGCTTTGAGTGAAACCGGTTCAGCCATTTCAGTTCAGTCGGTATAGTGTTCCAGGCTGTGGGGGCAGCATAAGAAAAAGCTCTTTTTCCAAAGTCAGTTCGGACTATGGGCACATTTAAGTGATAGACTTCTGCAGTAGTGAACATAGATAGGACGGTACTAATCCCAGAAGAGACTTATAAATCAACAGCATCATGTGGGTATACCTCTGGGAGCTCAAGGAGGGCCACTCAGCTTTAGCATAAAGGTCACAATGATGAGTAAGATGTCCGCAGCCAGTAACAAAACGCAGTGCACAGTGATAAACAATGTCCAGAGTCCGGAGACATTTGGTTGAGGCACTCATAGATGGGTGCTGTAGTCGCCAGCCATTGCCAAGGCTGAGATCACTCATGAACTGTTTTATGGTATTAGTAGATTGCCAGGTGCGGTTAGTTTTTATTCTATTAGATTTATCAAGTGTTGGGTTAATAGTTGTGTTGAAATCGCCTCCTATAATTACTGGGCAGTTGGAAACATTTGATAAGGAATGAAAGAAGTTATGAAAGAAGGAAGGATCATCATTGTTTGGGCCGTAGATACTGCCAATTGTTACCGGACTATTGTTAATTGATATATTAATGATTATAAAACATCATTCAGGGTCTGTGATGGTTGTGTTATGGACAAATGAGTTTTTTTTTATTTATCAAGATACATACACCTCTTTGTTGTTTGTTTTGAGTTATAAGGGGCTGAGAATCTGTGAGAGAACTGTGCTGATTTTAATTTGTCATGGTCTGAATCCGAGAGGTGTGTTTCCTGTAATAAGCAGATATCTGCTTTTATATCATTTAGGTGATTAAATATTTTAGTTATTTTTGTCTGGGAGCCAATACCTCTGATGTTCCAGGTTACAAATGTTATTGATGTCATGTTGAGCGGGTTGGTAACTGTAGCTGAGTGATATGAATAATGATTCTATGTGAATGTGTATGTGTATGTGTGTGTGTGTGTGTGCGCTGACTGCTTTGAAAGCGTTGTATGATGTGCACAGCAGGACCTGTAGTACAGGACAGAGCAGAACAAACAAAAGCACAAACTGTCTATAATCCGCCCCTCTCAGCTGCCTGCCCTGTCGCTGCACCAGTTCCTTCTGCTTAAAATGTTCGAATTTGGCGACGATGGGCCGGGGTCGGGTGGAGTTGCGGACAGTGTCCGAGGGAAGTTTGAGACGTTTAACCATGAAGTCCTTGACTAACTTTTCGGGTTCGTCAGTTGGTGATTCGGGGATTCCGGAGAAGATGAGGTTGTCTCTCATGCTGCGAGACTGTAGGTCCAGGATGTTTTCTCTCATGAGTTTGTTTTCTGCGGTGACAGTTGCCAGTTTCGAGGTGACTGAGGCAAGTTCTGTGACCATGGTAGAAACCGAGTGTTGCAGTGACTTGTTTTCCTGTGTGATTTTCTCGATCTGACTCTGGATGAATTCCAAGCTGTGGCGGAGGTGCTGGAATTCCTGGTGGAGAGCCTCGATAATGGCGATTCTGGCATCTAAGGTGGTGAATTTATTATATGTGGAGAGGAGTATTTCACCTACTTCTGAGCAGCAACGCGTTGGTGGTGCTGTGACTGGAGAAGAGTCGGCGAATGAAGCGGGTGAGTCCTGGATGCAGGGTTTTTTTCGATTTTTGAGAGCGTCCCATGGTGCAGAATCTGTCGTAGTGATCCTGTATGAAATCTTCCAGTTGATCCAGGTTGGACATACATTTCAGTGAGTGTGTGGAGGAGAGAATTAGAAGTAGTAGAGCGAATGATACTGGAGGGAAAGGTTAAGTGAGAGTAAAGGAAGAGAAAAGAGAGTCAAAAAGTTTGTTTACGTCTGGTCTAGCAGCAGGCTGCCATGTTGGATCACGCGGGAGTTCGGTCACAGCGGCATCTCTCCTCACAGCGGCCTGTAATCAGGGTGAAATTTGAGTGGACGTGGTGTCACTGAGCGACAGCGACGGTGACCAAAATGAGGTATTTATGGACATGCGACGTGACTTAAGTGGGCGACGCAAGCCTTGTTCGTCGTGAACATAGCTGAACATTGATTTAACACATATATTTGATGGGCTTGATGGGGATTGTTTGCCTCAAGTTTATTATAATTATTATTTTGGACGGAGTGTATTTACCAATAATACACTCTGATAGCTGGTATTAAATGTCCAATAATATTTTCCTTCTACCCCGAGTAACATTATGTCATATCTATTTAGCAATTTTCATGTGAGTAACTTATCAAAAGATTAGAGACTTACGGCTACCCCCCCAGAGGCTTGAGACTTGACTTGGACTTGCAATAACTGACTTGTGTCTATCTCTGCTGCTAACATTCACCCAACCAGAGCCACAGGCATAGCTACTAATGGCCTGCACTCATTGATTGAAGTAGGAAGTTGCTGCAGCTTGGGAGATGCTCTGCTACATGCTGGTAAGCATGTTATCAAGTCAGAGCTTTCAGACTGCAAGCCATGTGCCTCAGGCGTGTCTCTCATGCCACAAATCTTGAAAATAGGAGGCTCACCTATTTTTTCCATGAGCTGCATGCATTTCTTGACGCAAAACAGACAGAAAATGATAAATACAGAGCCATATTTACCTTGTCCACAGTGGTAGAATATGTCAAAGAAATGATAATGCAAGCTTACCAACTCTCACCAGTAAACCTCCGGATATTAGCTTATGCGGGCTCACCACATCGGAAATCATTCAGCCCCCAGACTCATGATCCTTAAGTGTCTTCTCTTTACAGACAGAGGCCACATCCTTAAAGAATCCAGGAAACACCAGTGGAAAGTGCCGGGCAAACCATCCATTTCACTGCGGATTACAGTGACTATACATCAAGACCCCAACATCCCTGCTACCCGGTGATGATCCGGGTTAGCTATTGCTTAATGCTGTTTTCATTTCACAGATTTGGGACAGGGGTGGATTCCAAGGACAGAGTATCATACATCAAAACTAAGGTAGACCTAAATGATAAATTTAAAAAAAAAAAAAAAAAAACTGGCCTCTGTATCCGTGTATGCTCCAAACAACTGTGTCCATATTTTTTTTTATCTTACTGAATTTTCTGAATTTAGCCAAATAATAAGGATTTTAATGCCATCTGACTGCTGAAAGTAGAGGGTTGTGTCCTGAGCACTAAGGAAATAGGCAAATGAATGGGCAGTAGTAGATGCTTGGCAGACAGTCAAACATTCATATAGAGGATTTACATGTTACTTGCCTCACCACAGATCTTTCTCATGAATGGATTATATAGCTGTATCAAAACATCTTTATGATAGAACATCTGATCTCAATTTGATCCAAATGTGCCTTTCTGACCACAAAGCAGTCATTGGGTCAGTAGTTGCTGTCCCTGGATTAAAACAATCCAGCTCACTGGCTTTTTAACTCTACCCTCCTGCAAAATGAATCATTCTTCGGTGAGATGATTGAACAATTGGATGAATTAATTTATTGCTTAACAAACCATCTGTGTAAGACCCTATGGTACTTTAGGGTGCAGCAAGGGGTTTGTAAGGGAAAAAACAGTTGGATTCTCTTCTAATTTACACAAATCTAAATTAAACATATCCATGTCTGGAGATGGAAATAAATTTCACTGAGTCCTGCATGGCTTTAAGCCCTCCCTGATCTGGCTATCAGAAGGGAGTTATTGGATAAAGATCTTAATCAATTAGATTCAAGGCAAACTTTCTCCACAGGACTACACAAAACTATAACGTCCATAGTGCTCAACCAAGTTACTTATTATCCTCTTAACTTAAAACTAATGAAAAAATTTCAACCATAACAGGTACCCACTGGTAAGTTGCAAACAAACAAGTCCTCTGTATCCTCCTGCAGTGCCAAAAGCAGCAGGATGTCTGCTTCATCTGAGTGCAACCCAAGCTTGTGCAAAAGCAGGAGCTGCAAAGTTGACAGTGTCACATGCTACTGAAGCAGTGAAACTTAAAGTGGAAAAGATTAGCCTCTCAAGAGGCTAACCTCTAATAAATTTGTTTTCAACAGAAACAAATTTGACGACGACAGGTCTATGATTGGTCCATGGATCTGTCACTAACTTTAGTTCTTACTTTAGTCCACTTGTCTCTGCTTACCTCCCTTCTTTCGCCCACACAGCCAACACAGCATTTGTGGATTTGCTGTTCATCATGAGACTGGGATCCACATTCAACATTTCCTGCCGCTTAACAGAGGGTTTTTTCTTGCCGCTATGATGGAGGGATTCATGATTGGCTATATGGATTCATGTTGGGTGTTGAATGTTTATATTTGTATATAAATGTATATGTGTATTTTATATATATATCTATGCATATATGTGTATCCATAAAATGAAGACTTTTATGCTCTATTGTAAAGTGTCTTGAGATAACACTTGTTATGAATAGGCGCTTTACAAATAAAGATTGATTGAGATTGATTTATTGAAAAGGCTGCAAGAGATGCTTAGCATAACTTGGAAACAATGAGGCAAAACACAGAGCTGGAAATGCTGTCATTACAAAATGAGGCTGATGAAGCTGTCGTGGCTGCCCAAATCCTAGAAAATAGGAAGGCTATGCAGAATGGAGTTGACAATGAGAAACATGAAATAGAGAAGACTAAATCCAAGCGCACTGGTGTATATGTGCAGTCTCAGTTTGATGCTGAAAAGCCTTTTTTTCCCTCTCCAGTTGCTCCACCCAGAATCACGTAGCACCCTTGTATCATGGTCTCCACCTATAGAAGATGCCCTGCAGCATGATAATAAAGACTCACAGCCTGTTGATAAAGAATCAAACAATGGAAATGTTGACAGTATGCACTTACCTTCACTGCACTTACCTGATCCCCCTGCCTTTGAAAGAAAATAACATCTCTTCCGTGAATGTAAACGCACAGCCCTTTGCTCCCCAGGGACCCACACAGCTTAACACACATCCTTCAACAGAAAGTTTAGCTCAGTATCTTGCACGACAAGACCTTATGACTTCAGGACTGCATCAGTTTGATAACAAGCCTGAGAATTATTGCATATGGACAGAGACGCCAACCTCAGTGCAACACAAGAATCAGACCTCATGACCAACTGGCTGGGAGCAGAATCTGATGATTATGTGAAACGCATATGCTCCATGCATATCACCAACTCCAATTTAGCCTTGCAGAAAGCTCCAGAGCAGGGGTCTGCAACCTTTCCAATCAAAAGAGCCATTTTCCCCACCATGCCAACCAAAAAAATCTGCCTGGAGCCACAAAACACATTTGAACCTTAAAATGATGACAGCAGCACCTGCTGACTCTCCATCATTATAATGTCATCAGATCTATAAGCAAGTTGCTTGATCACCCAACATGACTGCTCTATAATGGGTCATGTACTTTTGTTGCTTTAATTTGGCATTATTGTTATACCATATTATATTCCAATATTAATTTAGAGCTAAAATGACAACAATGGCGTGTTTATCAGGCTTGTCAACAAAAATAACAGTCGTTTAATATAAGCATGTGTTATCACTGTCATTATTATTTTTGCTATTGTTGTTACTCAGTTTTTTTTTCCACAGGAACAGGTTTTACCTGCAGTGGAGAAATCAAATATTTATTTGACATCATCAGGTTAGATGGAGGTCAGAGGGTCTTCCCTTGACATTTTTAAACTTAAATCATTTCTTTACTGCTTTCTGATCATTTTTTTATGTACAATTTTATAATAATCGTGAGGTAGCTCATCAGTGTTTTAGAAGCTTATCCCACATAATTCATCAATTTTTAGTTTCATGTCAATCTTGATGTATTATAAAAAATATTGTAACGTCCGTCGAACGTTAAAATAATGGTGACTCCGGCTTGCGAATACGAGCTTTTATTTAACAGTCACTGTGGGCCGTGACCACGCCAACTGCAATTTGACAATACACGAACAAAACAGTGAAAAGTAATCTCTCGACCTCCTGCTATCAGCTTCTCCCAGCTCTCTTCCCGCTCACGTACACACACTCTCTATCTCCCTCCTTCTGAACTCTCACCCGATCGCCCCGCCTTCCTGGTCCCTTCACTGACCATCAATTTTCAGGAAACATTAACATCCACATCGAACACATAAACAGCAGAACTGCTACAATATGTCAGATGAACATATAACACAGTAACTCACACACCTGAGTTTGAAGTTACGGGGGGGGGGGCAGACTGACAGTTATCACATACAGCAGACATGGTAATAAAAAACATCCACCTGATATCGTTGGGTAAAAATCCCCCTCTTCAAAAACGAGGTCACAGTTAAGCTGAATTTATCGTCTCCCCCGTTTCTCTCGTCTTTAATGGAGCTTTATCGCCGACACGCCTCCGTTTTAAAAGTTTGGATCCGTTCACAGCAGCAGTTGATGTTTTAAAAGTAAGAAAGTGCATCAAAACATCTGCATATTAGGTTTAATACAACATGAGCTCTCAGCTAAAGACGCACCAGCGTCCTGCTCTCTCTCCGAGCTTCTGAGGTTACGGGAGGCGCACACATGACGCAAAGTTGATGAAGTAAAAAACCAAGAAATAATCATTAATTGAAAAAAACACACACCTTGTTTGCAGATAGTGCTAAAACATGCAGACATGGCATCAATTAATTAGAGTTTAATGCAAGACAAAGAGCGAGGGCTTTTTTTGCTCCTCTGTCCTCTATGTGCAGAGAGCCACTGGCAAAAGTGATATTGGCAGATAACTAGCTGTTATTATGTTTATATTTATGCTTGTATTATCCTCAGTTACTATTTACTTATTTATGATTTTTTTTTTTCCTCTTTTCTCCTTGTTTGATTGTCATTATTTATCTACCCTGCCCTTCTATTCTTTAAGAAATGTATTGTCTTTTTTGTGTGAAAAAAAAAAAAAAGCCACTGGCAAGGGGCAAAAGACCTGCATGCTGCTCTGTTGCCATGGCAATATCGCGATGACGCAATCACTGTGCGACTTGTTATTGTCCCTCACGCCTGTAGAGCTCCCTATTTACATAAAGTTTATCAAAAACGAGGCGGACTTTTTTGACCTTTCTGCTTAAAGGAGTTCATTGCTGGGATTACCTTACGTCGTTTTCCCACCACCTCGGCTGGATATTGGCTGGTTATGATGAATCGAGTGCCTTTTAGCCTTTTGGAGAGAGCAAGCACGTCATCTTTGCTTTTGGGGCTAGTAAACTTTACAACCACCGGTCTCGGTTTACCTTGCTCCTTGCGCTGGCCAAGCCTATGTGCTCTCTCTATTTGGATCTTCTTGACTTCTTCCTCCGGGATTTCGAGTTGCTCCTGCAGAAAGGCCCTGACGAGGATCTCCACCGTGCTGTAAATTTCCCCTTGACACATATTCTTTCCTCTCCTCAACGAAGGCGGCATCATCAGCAAATAACGACTTCCCAGATCTTTACTGAACATTCTGAAAAATGTCATTAATCATAATGTTAAATGGGCTGATGACTGAGCCTTATGCAGTACCATTTTCAGCATCCACACTGTCAGACTCAGTCCCCGCTGTTCTCACCTGGATAGATCTATGGTTGAGGAAATTCTTAACCCAATAGAACATTCTGCCATGAATGCCAGCATCGTGGAGCTCAATCAACACACTCTCCCTCCACATGGAGTCATGTGCTTTTCTATGTCTAAGAAGATTGTAATTACAGCTTCCTTATTAATAATGGCTTTCTTAACATTCTGACAGCAATAGAATCCACTGTGTTTCTGCCAATTCTGAAGCAATTCTAGTAATTCACAAAAAATGATTGGTTTCAAGAAACTGCACCAATCAATTCTCTCCATAACATTGAACATGACAGTTCATAGCTTATACCAACCTGTCCGGGGTCAGTATTTGACCCAGCCTTCACTGCATCCTTTAGCTCTTTTAAAGAGAAAAGGCATTATATAACCTATTTTTGTCACATTAAATATCTAATTTCCATTTGTCTGTTTTCAATAACCCCTCCCTTTTCCTCAAACTATCTTCCCCTAAGTTTTGAATTATTATCTTTAAATGCTCAAACACACAAATTTGCCTTGTCTTTATTCATTGTAACTTCAGTGTACCTATCCCTTAGAGCTGGAATTGATGTCCTGACAACTTTCCCTGACATTTTATGGATCCTGGCCCATATTTGCCTGACTGGAGAGACAGAAAGTTCTTTAGCATTTCCTTTTTGCGTGTTTGATAGTTTAAGCACAACATTTTTTGTACTCAATGACATTTTCCCATGTGGGGTTCTTACATATTTTTTAAATGCTTGTTTTCTCATGCTCACAGCTTTATTACATTCACTTTTCCACCATGGAAAGATAACACACTCCTCTGGGATCCTTCTGGTGGGGATTTCTTCTGAAGCAACATTCAGGATCAGTGCAGTCAAAGAATCATTATAATCGTCAATTGTCACATCACTTATGCCTCCTGCTATACCCTCTTCAAACTTGTCCCATTTAGCGTTGAAAAAGTCAAATCTCTGTATACTGCCCTCGGAGTTCACTACAAGAGATCTTCCAAATTTAGATATAACTGGGGAGTAATTACTTCCCACTGGGTCTCTACACTCTTAGAAGTAAAGGTGCTGACTGGAACCATATAAGGTTCTTCAGCTTGTCCTCATCGGAAAACCCTATTTGGTTCATGTTGGAACCCTTTATAAAGGTTCCACCTGGAACCCTCCCAGAGGGTTCCACCTAGAACCCAACATAAAAGGGTTGTACAAAGAACCATCTGTGAAAGGTTCCACCCAGAACCCCCTATGAGAGGATCTACAAAGAATCCTGCAATGGTGTAGTGGTTTCACTGATACCCTTACTGAGAGTTCAATCCAGAACCCTGTCACCCTCTAAGGGTGTCATCTAGATCGCACACAGGGAGTTCCACTGAGAACCCTTTTGTATTTCAAGGGTTTCATCTAGACCCAACACAGGGAGATCCACTGAGAACCCTTTTGTATTTCAAGGGTTTCATCTGGAACCCAGACAGGGACCTTTTTATAGGGGTTTCTCCAATAACCCTCTTATCTTCTAAAGGTTACATGAAGAACCATACTGTATTCTACAGATCAGGCATTATTATACCATATATTTGTTTTGTGTTCATCCAACATTGTTGACATTTAGAAACATTCAAACAATTTTTATTGAGATTTTCTTTATTTAAAAGTCTTGGAACACTGGTGGATGAGGAGGGCAGACTCTCTGAGGATAAGCCAACAGAACAGGAGAGGTTATGTAGGTCCCAGAGGGAACAGGACAGAAGTGAGCATAGGACCAGTGGCATCAGCAACACGAGAGGAAGACACAAGCCAGGCACACCAGGTTGTCCTTAGCAGGTGGATTCATATAATCTCCAGCAATAGTGACATAGGAAGGGAAGACAAACAAAGAGAGTTAGTAGCATCAATACAAGGCATACTTATGACACCACTATTCAAATAAAGCTGAAATACTGTTCAGTAAAAAGAAATTCCTGTTTTGTAACAGATACAAAAAAAAATTACTTATTGTAACTACAATAATAACTAGAGAAGTCTGCATGCCACCATCAAATTTTGAAGGATCTGAAATATGTTTTAAATAAGGAATAGGTTTCATCAATACACTTGCTGAAATAAGAGAGTAGATTTAACTTACCTTGATTCCCTGAGGTTTCTCATCCTCTGTCACTTCAATCAAGCTTCTAATACAAATTCATACACAAGTGATCACATAATGTGTGAATAGTAATCACCACTAATATGTCACAGCTCCCAGGCCCCATACATTAAACTCCAGTCTTTCCCCTGGGTGACTGTGGATCGATTCCCAGTTCCAACACCCCTCCACACTGTAGCCTTCCTGCCATCCACATGTAAGGCAACATATGTCAACTAATCAATCCCTGAAAGCGAATAATTTCTTTTTGCTCATGAGCTGCACATAGAAATGCTTCCTGAAGGAGGGGGTGGTGTGACAACAGATAAAGAGATACACTGGCCAGTGGGTTTAACTCTTTAGCTGACTGGTTAATGCAGTTGTCTGTCTTGGAGACTGGGGGTTCAAGACCCAGTGTGGGAACACTGCTCAATACATGTATGCATTTAACTATTGTATAGCATGAAATGATGGAAAAGACATTTAAGACTGTGACAAAACAAGTACAATGAATTGATAAGGGTATTCCAGATACATCTGCATTAAAAATACTATTGAAACATGGCTAAACATTTGAATATTTGAGGGTAATACCCATGTTTTCAACAGCCCTCGAAGAACTCCTTCTTCAACCAAGGGTTCCCTGTATTGAAATGGTTCTTACAGGAACCCGTAGTCTTACAAAGAACCCTTGAAGAACCCTTTTTTCAAAAAAGGTTTTTTTTTTTTTTTTAGAAGCAAATGGTTCTGGGTATAACTCCTGCCCTCCAAGAAGAACCCTTTTGGAACCCTTACTTCTAAGAGTGTTCTGAGGGCATTCCACACCCCCTCTTTTGCAAGAGCTGGTGAGGCAAGGGTCAGATCTAACCACAACATTTTAGAGGTTTTTACAGATCACATGAAGCACCTCACTGGGCATAATATGTGAATCTAGAGCAGGGTTCGGCAACGCGCGGCTCCGGAGCAGCATGCGGCTCTTTTGCCCCTCGCCAGTGGCTCTCTGCACATAAAGGACAGAGGAGCAAAAAAAAAAAACTCGCTCTTTGTCTTGCATTAAACTCTAATTAATTGATGCTATGTCTGCACGTTTTAGTACCATCTGCAAACAAAGTGCGTTTTTTTCATTAAATGATTATTTCTTGGTTTTTTACAACGTCAACTTTGCGTCATGTGTGCGCCTCCCGTGACCTCTGTGAGACCTGCAGGAGCTCGGAGGGAGAGCAGGACGCTGCTGCATCTTTAGCTGTGAGCTCACCCGTCATGTTGTATTAAAACTATTATGCAGATGTTTTGATGCACTTTCTTACTTTTAAAACATCAACTGCTGCTGTGAACGGATCCAAACTTTTAAAACGGAGGCGTGTCGGCGATAAAGCCCCGTTAAAGACGAGAGAAACGGGGGAGACGATAAATTCAGCGCAACTGTGACCTTGTTTTTGAAGAGGGGGATTTTTACACAAAGATATCAGGTGGATGTTTTTTATTACCATGTCTGCTGTATGTGATAGCTGTCAGTCTCCCCCCCTGTAACCTCACACTCAGGTGTGTGAGTTACTTTGTTATATGTTCATCTGACATGTATTTTTATAATACATCAAGATTGACACGAAACTACAAATTGATGGATTATGTGGGATAAGCTTCTAAAACACTGATGAGCTTTCAAAGATTACAAGACTACCTCATGATTATTATAAAATTGTGCATGAAAAATTATCAGAATGCAGGTAAGAAATGATTTAAGTTTAAAAATGTCAAGGGAAGACCCTCTGACCCCCATCTAACCTGATGATGTCAAATAAATATTTATATTTATAAATATAAATAAATATATTTATATTTATCCACTGCAGGTAAAACCTGTTCCTGTGGAAAAAAGAACTGAGTAACAACAATAGCAAAAATAATACTGACAGTGATAACACAGGCTAATGTTATTGATTGTTATTTTTGTTGACAAGCCTGATAAACATTCCATTGTTGTCATTTTAGCTCTAAATTAATTATTGCAATATAAAATATGGTATAACAATAATGCCAAGTTAAAGCAACAAAAGTACATGACCCATTATAGAGCAGTCATGTTGGGTGATCAAGCAATTTGCTTATAGATCTGATGACATTATAATGATGGAGAGTCAGCAGGTGCTGCTGTCGTCATTTTAAGGTTCAAATGTGTTTTGTGGCTCCAGACAGATTTTTTTGGTTGGCATGGTGGGGAAAATGGCTCTTTTGATTGGAAAGGTTGCAGACCCCTGGACTAGACGGACATAACATAATCTTTGGATGGAACTTTTTTAGTTTATTCTGGGACTGGACAATGTAGCTAGACAATGGAAAACGATCAGCTGTGGTTTACTTTTTTATGTTATGTGTTTATGTCCCTTAAGTGTGATGTGTTGGTGGGGTTATTTTGTTTTTTGTTTGTTTTTTGTTTGTTTTGTTTTTTTCCTTTGGAAATATATGGTGCAGAAGTTTCTAGTTTTAAGATAACTCAAGTTCATAGGATCGAACATATTAAGAGAACCAATAAAATGTTTAATAAACTTATTTAGGCCTCATGGTTTATAAGACTAATGATAATGAAGTGGGAATTATTAGTTATAATAGTAATGGCTTGGCAGACAACAGGAAAAGAAAACCTATATTTATGTGGCAAGAGGACAAACCACAAGACCCTTTTGTCTTCAAGAAACACACTCAACAAATCTTGATGAAGAAAAATGGAGAAAAGAGTGGGATGGACTGATTTTCTTTTCACATGGTAACAGGAACTCAAAAGGTGTTATGATATTAGCAAGGGAACACTCAATCTTTCAACTTTGTTCAGTGGAAAAAGATTTGCAAGGACGTTGGTTGATATTAAATGTAATAATTAAGGGTCAAAAGATGTGTATTGTAAATCTGTATGGGCCAAACACAGATGAGCCCTCCTTTTTTGATGACATCTGGGATAGGTTGCAAGAACAACAAGGAGAATTTATTATAGTTGGGGACTTTAATGTTGCTTTGGATACGA
This sequence comes from Cetoscarus ocellatus, assembly GCA_037902135.1. Classification (NCBI taxonomy): domain Eukaryota; kingdom Metazoa; phylum Chordata; class Actinopteri; order Labriformes; family Labridae; genus Cetoscarus; species Cetoscarus ocellatus. Next base: position 665,034 of record JBAMNC010001844.1, read on the forward strand.
CACTGGATAGAAAAAGGAATACTTCAATAAATTATCATCCTCGAGCCTTACAAAAGATACAAAATGCAATGGATACATTTGATTTAATTGATATCTGGAGATTGAAAAATCCTAAGTTAGTACGATATACCTGGAGAAGACAAAACCAGGCAAGTCGTATTGATTACTTCTTGATATCATTCTCATTGATAAATAAAGTAACTGCAACACTAATTGAGGATAAATTACGCTCAGATCATAACTGTATAGGGATAAATTTAACAGTTGAAGACAACACACGAGGACCCGGATATTGGAAATTCAACCAAATGCTATTACAGGATGTTGAATTTGTTGAAAAAACAAAATCATTTATTCAGGATTTTTTTAAATTAAATGAAGGGTCTGCAAATCCTCAAATAGTTTGGGAAGCCTTTAAATGCACTTTTAGGGGACATGCCATAGCGTACTGCTCATGGAAAAAAAACAACATAGAAAAACAGAACAGGTTTTAAATAAAGAGATTGAAGATCTACAACAAATTATTGACAGAAATCCTAATCCAGCTAATGAGGAACTTAGTGTTTTGGCGACTAAGCAAGAGGAGCTTTCCGATATTGTTGAAAATAATTTACTAAAAAGCTATGATTATAAAAGGGCAATCTGGAAGAAAAAAGGAGAGAAGCGTTCAAAATTGTTTTTAAATATACAGGCAAAAAAACATTCTAAAAAGAACATTTTCAAGTTAATTAAAAGTAATGGGAATGCTTTGTCTACACAACCCATTTTACTAAAAGAAATGGAAAATTACTTTAAAAATATTTTTTCAAATCAGGTAACACCTGTTGAAAGTACACATTTTTTCCCTGAAAATTATGAACAAAAACTGAATGACACAGAAAGGGAGTCTTGTGAAGGCCTCATTACTGAGAAAGAACTTAAGGAAGCAGTGAAGTCCTTCCAACAAGGAAAAACACCAGGATTAGATGGGATACCTATTGAGTTTTACCAAAAGTTTTACGAAGAGGTTAAGAAGCCATTGCTATCTAGTTTTAATTATTCATATACAGTGGGATATTTGTCTGATTCTCAGAAGGAAGGTCTTATCTCATTGTTATTAAAACAAGAATCTAATGGTCAGTACAAAGACCCTGTATATTTAAAAAACTGGAGGCCAATAACCCTTCAGTGTTATGATGCTAAGATCCTGTCTAAATGTTTAGCTACACGGTTTAAATCTGTTTTGCCAAAACTTATTCACCACGATCAATCAGGATTTTTACAAGGGAGAAATATAAGTAATAATATAAGGCAGCTCTTAGAAATAATTGAAAACTATAATATGGAGAATAAAAGCGGATTAATTTTTGTTGCCGATTTAGAAAAGGCTTTTGATAAAATCAGTTTAGATTTTATTTGTAAAAGCCTTGAGTTTTTCAATTTTGGCGACTTCTTGTTAAAATGGATTAAAACATTATATAATAGAACAAACTGCAGAATTATCAACAATGGATATATTTCTGGTACAATACCCCTGTTAAGAGGACTAAAACAGGGGTGCCCTTTGTCTCCATACCTTTTTATAATTGCAATGGAAATACTAGCTATTAAAATTAGATCGAACAAAAGTATAGAAGGGCTTATAAATAACAACATTGAAAGTAAAATACTAATGTATGCGGATGATACAAGTTTCCTTATCAACCCCAAACCTCATTGTTTACAAAACCTTATAGATCTTCTGGATCTTTTTTCACAACAATCTGGATTAAAGCTTAACTATGATAAATGTAAAATATTAAGGATTGGCAGCCTAAAGAACACACTATTTAAAATGGAATGCAAAGTACCTGTTGAGTGGACAGATGGGCCAGTTAATATACTTGGTGTTGTGATCCCAGAAAATCAAAAAGAACTCGGTTCAGTAAATTATGATAGTAAAATGAAAAAGATGAATAAAATTTTACAATTATGGAAAGGAAAATCCTTAACACTCTATGGGAAAATATCTATTATTAACTCCCTTATTATTCCCCAATTTATATACCCTTTTATGTCATTACCAGCTCCATCACAACACTTTTTTAAGGTCTATGAACAGAATGTCTTTGACTTTATCTGGGATGGTAAGCCAGAAAAAATCAAAAGAAAGGTCTTGTATAATGAATATAAATTTGGGGGTCTGAAATTACTTAACCTTGCAGCTTTAAGCTTGTCATTAAAAGCAGCAATTGTTCCAAAGACATATTTTAATAGCGAGTGGTACACAAGTGTCCTATTGGACAAAAGCCACGTATTAGGTCAAAAGAAACTGTACCCGTTCTTGCAATTATCGCCCTCCCACTTAATATATATGGATAAACTGCTGGGAAACATCTCAGGATTTATAAAGGAGACAACTCACTCATGGTGGTGCTTTCAATTTTATAATCCAGAAAAAAGAGATGACATTTTACAGCAGATAATATGGATGAACTCTAATATTGTAATAGATGGAAAGCCTTTCTTTTGGGAAAATATGTGTGTGAAGGGTATTATTTTTGTAAATGATATTATAAATGAGAATGGCAAGATTATGGAGTATGATGAATTTAGAATAATGTATGGTGATGTATGCTCAAGTTATTCCTTTAATCAGCTAACTGCTGCATTAGGGAAAAAATGGAAACAAACAATTAACAACGGAAAAAACAAACTGCTGGTCTGTAAACCATCAATTAAAAACTCAAATTGGTTAAATGGAATAAAACCAAATAAAAATATATATAACTTTTATTTAATGAAGCATTCGTTAAAAGTTGCCCCATACAATACATATGGAAAATGGGAAAACACTTTTGACTGTCCTCTTCCATGGGAAAATATATTTAATTTAATTTACAAAACTACGGTGGATGTGCAAAATCGATTTTTTCAATTTAAAATTATATATAATTTTTTACCCACAAGGAAAATGTTAAAGATATGGAGTATGGCAGAGACAGATGATTGTCGTTTTTGTTATCAGGAGTCTGAATCCACCTTGCACTTGTTTTGGCACTGCCACATAGTGTCTTTGTTTTGGAAAGATGTTGAGGAGATGTGCTCAGAAATTGGCCTGTTGTTAAAATTTGATTTTATTTCTGTACTTTTAGGGGAGTTTGTAGACAGTAACGACCTAGTTAATCTAATTATTGTGTTGGGTAAACGATTTATCTTTAAGGCCATTAATAGATTTTCACTTAATATTATTTCCTTTAAAAAAATTTATTCAGCAATATATAGTTTTAGAAGGTTATATGGTAGAAACTGACAATGATGCAAAAAAATATGAAAGGAGATGGGAGGTTCTCAAAGGTTTATTTTGAAAATGGAAACTGAATTTTGGACTATATGCATATAATTTTTTGTTGTGCCATGGCTCGCCAACGGTAAATGGTTAGACCCAGAGCACAGTTTTGAGATTATGCATTATGTGTAGGTTTGTGTGGGAGGTGAGGGTGGGTGGTGTGTATTTTGTGTTTATGTATTTTGTTTGTTTGTGTTATAATAAAAAAAACTAATAATAATAATATGTGTCACTTGTTCTGTCAAACACAGCTGACCCTAGATCAAGTAGTAAAGTGGGTTGACAAGTGAGGGATTTAAAATATCATCTTGAAAGAGTAACTTTATGACTTTTGGTTTTAAAACATCCCCTTTAAAAATCTCAATATGTATGGAAGTCCTTTAGAAAGGTAAGCAATTTTAAATTCTTGTGTGTGTAGTTAGATGAAAAGCTAACCTAGAGGACAAACATTGATAAAGCCATTTATAAATGTGAGAAAATTATCAACAAGCTTCAAAACTTGTCAGGAAGAAACTGGGAGGGAGACACTGTTTATGATTTATCAAGCCATGGTAAAGTCTACTTAGACTATGGCTGTATTGTATTTGATTCAGCCTTTAAATCTGTGCTTGAAAAATTGGAATGGGTTCAGGCCAAAGCTCTAAAAATTTGCAGTGGAGCTTTCAGAACTACACCAGTCCCAGCCGTACTTGTTGAAGTGAGGGTATCACCTTTAACAATAAGTAGAAATAAGTTTGGGCTGCATTATTGGTTTAAACTGGGTACTATTAAATGTTACTTGACAGAAAAATACACTCTCAGGGCAGCATTTCAGAGAAATACGATTGTATTTAATGTAACAGAATTACTGTGGAGAAAATCAGGGGATGTTGTGGTTGGGGGTTTTTAGGGTTGTAGAGGCAACAGGGCTTGAAAAATAGAGTTTAAAACGTAGTACATTCTGTTCCACACTCCAGTCCAGAAGGTGGCGTCAATGCACCTACAAATTGTTTGCCAACTGCCATAAAACGATAGATGAAGAAGAAGAAGAAGAAGAAGAAGAAGAAGAAGACAGCAACATAAACCACATATCTGGGATTACGCGCTGCATTATCATCCAGCCGAGTTTGCGTAACAAGACGTTGAAGCTGTAGCGGTTGAAGCAGGATGGGTGCCCCCGGTGTTTTGGCTAACGATCCCGAGTCTTTCGACTATTCGGTACACGAAGCATGGAATGAAGCAACCAACGTCTACCTGCTGGTTATACTAGTCAGCTTTGGCCTTCTTGTGTATGCCAGAAAGTGAGTCATGTATCGCAACTTTTTAACTATGAACTATGGAATAATTAAGTCGTGTTGGGTCTCTGTGTGTGACTAGTGCCCTTATGTGCCTCCCAGTTTCCAACACTTGGGTAAAGTTGGAAAGATATCAACAGATTCGGACTTTCCGGGTCAATAACTCATCAATGAAACAACGTAGTTGCAAACCAGACCCCTCCTTTCAATTACATGAAGGCCGTGAGCTACAACCTCATTTTCCTCAAAATGAGCCGTCCTCCGAGCCAGACAAACTAAATTGGTCTCAGTACGCTGCCCGGTGATGGCTCGACGGCGTAGGGACCCTCGGCAAATTACTACACCGAAGGAATGCTGTAAAAGAAAATTCAATAACTGCACCATGGAGAGATATAACGTCTTCGAAAACACAGTACACGTAAATGACCTTACATTATTTATAGCACATATAGTTTGAAAAAGTATTGATGAAAATATTTGATTTTTTGACATTTTGATATATATAAAGCCAATGCAATCAAATTTATTTGGTCTACTGACAAAATAATCATAAAAATATGAATGTTGATCTTTTAAATTACTAAAAAACTAGAGAAGCTGTTTGATCATCAGGGTGAGTTTGGTGTCACTTCAAATAACAACGCTACAGTTATTACTGTTATAGTCATTACCTGTTAGTTCATTTTTTTTTATAATTACTTTTTATTGTTGTTTTTAAGAAAACATTATACACAAACAACAATAATAATAGAACAAACAGCAGGAGGAGGATCCATCTCTCAAGCAACATTTAAACCACACATATGACAATATGCTCATATAACCATATTAGTTCCTTCCTTTGCAATAAAGTTTAAAGATGTGCCTCCCATATGGGACATGTTGTTACTATACAAAATCAGGCCTTACAGTTAAGACGTAGGTGAGCCATTATGACCAAATTTCAGCAAAGACATCAATTTTACATCGTCTCTCCATAAAGTATATACTGTAAACAACATCCCTGTTAGTTAAAATGTATTCAACAAATTTAACAAAAAAATTATATCAATTAAATTAAAGTATATTTCTCCAAAGTAAGAGCTGTAGTATAAACTAGAGGAGATGTTTGATCAACAGGGTGAGTTGGCTGTCACTACAGTTAACAACAGTATGGTTATCAGTTATTACCTATAAGTAAACACCACAAAATATGAAAAAAAAAATCATATATATTAAATGAAAACCTGTTTCTCTATAGTAAGTGCTTTAGTATTAACTAAAGGAGATTCTACATCATCAGAGTGAGTTTGGTGTAACTACAGTTAACACTACAGATATTACAGTTTTCATAGTCATTACAACATAATTCAATAGAAAATCATATAAATTAAATAAAAATATATTTCTCTAAAGTAAGAGCTGTAGCATAAACAACAGGGTTTCCCCCATTGCATTATAGGCGTGGCGGGCCTAACAGCGTGCCCCACTCTGCAAGACAAGTATTGACAAGTCATGTGTGTGGGTGGAGCCAAGCTACGTGCACAACCTTACCTTGGACTGACTGAATGCACCCAGCTGGTGTGAGGTCTGGTGTATTTTTCATCACGTGAACCCTGAAAACATTGCCTGTCTCTGTCGACAAATAGTCCTAGTAACGCGACATGTCCGGAAAAAAGTGTCTAAAAACATTAGACTCATTCCGTGTTTTTATTGAACTCCGGTAGTTGGCACTTTTACGTGGAGAAGTTCTGTTCTCGTGTGACCATTAACAACCAAGACACCTCACTGAGGGAACCACAGAGCCAAGGTACACGTTGAGATGAAAGAGAAAAAAGCGCTGACGAAGCGCAAAAATCAAGCCTTAACGGATGATAATTTGTGACTGTTTGGTCCCTTGTTTGCTCATCGGGAGGATGATGTATCAGAATATTTTCTAAATAACTGTGGATTTATTGTAAAAGCCTTTCTATGTCCATCTGAGAGATGACAACCTGTGAGGAAAAGCCCACCCGGTTCGGATTCAGTGGTAAGATCTCATTTTTTTAATGTAGATTAAATTAAATTTATCAATGGATAACATCAATACAAGCCATGAAATGGACAGCTACACTTATATTTATAAATTTATTGATAACACGACGTATACCTCTTGTTAGCCTCTCCCATCTGATCAGGCCGAAAGGCACACATCCTGCTGCGGAGAAAGCACACATATTACGCCCCTCTGAGCTCCCAAAACTAGAGAAAAGTTGAGAGGGGCTGTGATAAAACAGACAGAGACCGACAGGTAGAGCTAACAGAGTTCAATATGATTCAAAAACAATCCAAGAGACACTTACGTGCACTCCATAACGGCACAGCCGTGCGTCCTAACGCGCACACACCTTCAGGTCTGTGTGGACAGGTCTGACTCTGTCCATAACTAAAAAGACAAAAGGGTTTCCCTCAAGTTTTTACGAAAAAAAAAGAATCAAACAGTAGTTATTACCTCCCCTAAGGAGGTTATGTTTTTGCCGGTGTTTATCTGTATGTCTGTCTGTTTGTTTGTGTTCAAAATAACTTGAAAAGTTCTGAACGGATTTGGATGAAATTTTCAGGAATTGTCGGAAATGGGATATGGAAGAAATGATTCAATTTGGGGGTGATCCGGATCACCGTCTGGATCCAGGAATTTTTTAAAGGATTCTTTAACATTTCCAGATAGGACCATTTTCGCCAAAGTGGACCGAAGCTGCTTGGCGGAGGTCTGTGCTCTCTGAGTGCTTTTCTAGTTCAAATTACTATAGGCCCACTATTGATTTATTTATATTGATTTAGGGGAGACCGGGGATGGCTGTAACACTGGAAAAGTTCTAACATCACAGTTTTCTCCAATCAGGTATAAGATAGGAGTCACATGACGATTTTATTTTTTCCTCCCTGATCACACACATGTGTTGTCAAGGCTGGAAAATGTTGCATGTGGACTTGCCCTGCATAATAGTAATAATTGCGTATTTCTGTCAACTTTTAACAGTTTTTTTTACAAAAACATGGTTGGTGCGTCGGGAGGTTGCAGGTTCAAGCCCAGCTCTGGGTGACACATGGCGATGTGTTCTTGGGCAAGACACTTAACCCCAAGCTGCTGCGTAACTGGCGTGTAAATGGGCACGAAAGGGCATGAATGTGTTAGTTGATACTGATGGATAAGTAACATAGAAACTCAGAACCATCAGTGAGTGAATGTGAGAGCGAATGGGTATGAAAGGGTAAATGTGATATGCGGTGTAAAGCAGCTTTGAGTAGTCAAAGACTAGAAAAGTGCTATATAAGCTCAAGTCCATTTACCATTTTACAGATGGGTTGCTGGTGGCCTGCCAGCAGCGCTTCCCCAGCAGCTTGCAGGCTTAGCAAGATTTCTGGGGGAAACCCTGCTTGAGACAGACAAGGTCACTGCGGTGTGGGTTAGTGTCATGTCCAGTTTCTGGTGATAGTACCAGGCACCGGGCCTCCCAGGCTCAAGGGGCCTTTTCTATAGCTAATTAGAGGAGTCCAACCAACTTGCAGCCAGATCTTTATTCAGTCAGCAAATGGACAGGTGAGTTGGGTCTGCAGAGTCAACTCCAGAACAAAGGCGAGACAGCATTTTTATAATACATTTGGTGGGCGTACATGGTTACACAAGATACAAAAGACAAACCCCTTTTTCTTTATAATATTCTCTGATTAGAAGTTCTCAATGGTGTCATAACTATGATTGGATGATTCTTGATGATAATGCTCCACCCTGTTGTGCAACTTGAGAGTTCAATGTAATTAACGATGCCCCGTTTCAGAAAGACACCTCAGGTGCCACACAGTCTACCAGCGCAGAGATACGGTTCACTTTATACACCATATTTATCAGACGGGCTGATGGAGACATTAAATTTGCGGCTATAAAAGTCACTATTAAATGTTTTTTCTTGAGTTCATGGAGGGTACACACCTGCCTCTTTAGGCCATAGAGAACCACCCGATTTATGCAGCACTTCTGATTGTATCTTTAGAGGGGAGATGAAATGTCTGAAAGCCACCCTCTCAGACTATAGACAGAGAGAGGAGTTCTAGGAGAATAGCTTTGCAAATTTGCATTGTAAATATTCCCAAAGCTAAGGTTAAAACACCACTTGATACATCCGCATGAAGGCAGGATCGTGTTTGTGTGAGTGTGAGTGTCATCCGTAGCATCAAGGGAGTCAGAAGAGGTGCTAGAGTAAGATACGCACACATGTGTCTTACTCTAGGTTCATTCTGTCTCAGCAGAAAGTCTGTCAATGAGGCTTAGACTGCAGTTATGAAATGCAGTAATGTGGGGGTCAGAACTAAACGAGGTCATAAATCAGAAGACCAGCTGTCGATGCACCAGAGAGACTTCAGCTGAGTAATTTAATTTGTGATCTTATTATTTAATAAATGGACAGACCTGTGGTCTAGTTCAACTTTAACTAAATGGTCATCGTCCTTCCTGCTCCATTATATTTTGAATACAGCTTATAACCTCATTATAAGACATCAAAAAATGACACCACATTAGTCAGATACAGAGGTATAAACAAAGCTTGACTCCCCTTATGCATCCTTGCTCGTTGGTTTGAAAGGCACTGATACCTTATTGAAAGGCAGTTCTATATTTTCTTTGTTGTTATAAGCTGAAACACTTATAAGCCTGTACAATATGCTTTTGTTTCGGTTTAATTTAAGGTGCTTTAAAAGGTCCCATATTAAGAAAAATACACCTTAAAATGTTTTTTTCTCCCACTTTCACCTTTTGTACCTCTCAGGTAATATGCTAAAACAGTCTATTTGAAAAATTTCTGATTTCTGTGTGGATGTTTTGAAAAGACACTTCATGAATATGTTGAGATGACATCTGGGACCAGTATGACCTTGTTTAAAAGAATGGAATGTGTGACCTTTAAACCTTTTTTTTTCCCAATTTATGATTTAGAAATAAGAGGAAGATTTTGAGGATCTTCTCTCTGCCACCCTCTGCCAGCAATTGTCCGGAACCCAACTTCTATGATAGCCTGCAAAAGGTCCGGCTGAGGCAGCAATTGGAGATGTATTCCTTGGGTGAGTATCACGTGGAAAGGTTTGCAGTTTTATAAATTTGGTTTGGAAGGTCCCTGCCGAATGCAAGAAATGAAACATGCTGTTTGCAGAAAAAAACGTCAGGTAACATATTCAGCCAACAGTGCCACTTAAGTAGATATTTTTTCTTAAAGAATCAGTAATGGTTTGTAAAACTGGTGATGTCATTTCAAAGCCCTCTGGATGAAATCCAAAGTACACACAAGTTGCAAGAAATATGGAAGTAAAACAGTGTAATGAGATTCAACAAATTTTGTGTCAACAAAATTTAGTGGCAAAAAATTGAGCATAAAAATATTAAGTGTAGAAAATTCAGCTGTAAAAATTTGATTCAGTGACTTTAGGAAAAGCAATCATTTGTATAATTAGTCAACCAGCCAATCACTTTATGTTCTTTTGATCATGTGACACTAGCTGACATTATTTTGAAAAGACATGCAGGCCCACAGTCTGGACACGAGCTGTTGATACCGCTTTGGTGAGTTTTTGTTCTTTCATGAAAAACACATGCAAATAATTTATTGGGAAATGGTCTCTGAACCTGTCAATTGATGTGGCTGTAGGCAAGTTGTTGTTTACAACTGTACAATACTGAGGCAGAGATTGTAATCTTCCTGAAACCTGTCTAACAAAGTAGCTGCTTAGTTAAGCTACGAGCCTTGTCCCTTTGTCAAAATTAGTTTCTAAACACAAAATAACAGTAATGTAAATAAAATGATATTCCATTCATTAGTGTAAGAAAAGCATAGTGATGTAAGCCTGTTTAAACAGTGATTTAAGTGTCACTGTAGTTAAATTGTTTGTGCTGTGTCTGTGATAGCAGAGTAGTCAGGCTTTCATTTCATGTATGCATGGATGATTTTCACTCTCATTGTCTAGGTTGGATGATTGATACATGTTGGATGTAACTGCTGAGAATAGAGGCATGGAAGTCACAACGCCAGTTCATCCCTTCAGCTAGCATAAAAAAACTCACTTTAAATGGAAATAATCGGGTATCTCTTCATTTGTTTTTCTCTGTCCTGAACTTAAAGGGGAATCCAAACTTTTAGAAGTTGTTAAGTACTTGGCCAATACTGTAGATATCCCATCCCTGGCTGTGAGGCTTTTTTAGGAGCTGTTGAAAGTAAGTGAAAGTTTGCTAGGTTTTGTTTTGATGATATGATTAAAGCTAAAAGTAGAAGAAGAGAGGTATATTGTCATTGGGAAGGATTAGAATCAGAATCAGCTTTACTGGCCAGGTGTTGGACATACAAGGAATCCAGCTAGCTTTGTTTTCTTTGTAGAAATTGGGGGATCTATAAAGATAATTTGGGAAACAGAATATGTTTAAGCTAAAATTAAATAAGAAGTTGTAGTTAATAAAAAAAGTCTGCAGGCAGGACACCATCATATGGTTGCCTTCATCAGTAGAAAGAAAAAGATATCAATATGAAATATATGTTCCTGAATAAAAACCCTCTTCAACAGCTTACTTTCAGACAAGTTTTCCTACATACTAGCCCTGAATTGAAAAAAAATCTGCCTTAAAACATCAAATTGTTTGTTAGCCCTCCTCTGGTTCTTTTATCCTTTCAGAAAGAAAAAAATGGTAACAATTTATCATTATCAGTAATTGGTATCAACTTTTAGACATAAAAGATGGTGAGTGATATTCTGATATATTCTCAAGCCTGCTTTATGATGAGGGATGTTATGTGCTCTTCTCTCCAAGTTCTGTTTTCCATCAAAGGGATAGTTTGAGTTCTTTGAAGTTGGGGGGCTCAAGGCCCACAGCACTAATAGACATGATTGCAAATAAAGGAGCTTGGGAGCTTCCTACCTGAGGGGAGATATCTGGAGGGCGACACTAGCTGATACATAGCAGCACATGGCGCCACCAAAAGCCTCGTATTTAACAACATGAGCTTGTTAATATGCTACAGTAAGCTTCTTTACAGTGTTTTACTTCTCATCATCAAAGCCACTGTGTTTAGAACTTTACTATATTTGGTTGTAGGGGTTATGTATCCCTACACCATCAGCTAGTCAGGTCGTCAGAAGAATGAAAAAGCACTAACTTCACTCAGACAACTAAAAATGAGCAATTTTGACCCTAGCGACAAAATCATGGCTTTAGTCACGGGTACGAAAGGGTATTTTTATGAACTGGAGCACACAAAGGAAGAACTTCTGCAGATGGCATCACAGGTAGAAAGAGAGATGTACTTTATAACTGTTCATATCACAAGTTAGCTGGTAGTGGAGATGCGTGAGCCCTTGCCCATGAACCTGAAGGCCCATTGCTGTCACGAGCGGGACTTAGTAACAACTTTTTTCCTGGACCTCTCCTGGACCTGCTTTTGGGAAGCCTACAAGCTGCTGTCATGTGTCGTAATCTTAACCTGTAAAATGGGCCCTGCAAACAGGTGTTTCCGTCATTGGAGGCGGACGGGGGTCTCAGCGTTGAAGTGTACCCACACACACAGATCAATATTTACTCTTTGATTCCCACCATCCTCTGCAGCACAAGCTGGGTGTCGTCAGAACCCTCAACCACCGGGATGAGAGTGTTCCTACAAGAAAGGAAGGAAAAGAAAAGGAACAGAAACACATTAGAGAAGCCCTTAAAACCTGTGGATACCCAAAGTGGGCCTTTTTGAAAACCAAGAAAAGAAAGGACACGGAGCATGATAGGGAAGAGAGACCCAAGAACATCGTGATCCCTTACGTTGCGGGTTTACCCGAAAAACTTAAGAGAATCTTTGGCAAACACCACATTCCTGTTCACTTCAAGCCTGGAAACACACTAAAGCAAAAGTTGGTCCATCCCAAGGACAAAACACCAAGACACAAACAGAGCAATGTGGTGTATGCAGTCCAGTGCAGTGAGGAATGCTCAGACCTTTACATTGGGGAAACTAAACAACTGCTTCATAAGCGTATGGCTCAACACAGGAGAGCCACCTCCTCAGGTCAGGACTCGGCGGTCCACCTTCACTTAAAGGACACAGGACACTCTTTTGAGGACAGCAATGTACAGGTGTTGGCGAGAGAAGAAAGATGGTTTGAAAAGAGGGGTTAAAGAAGCCATCTTCACCCAACTGGAGAAACCTTCTCTTAACAGAGGTGTCGGACTCAGACACAACCTCTCAGCCACATACAATGTAGTGCTAAGCTCTCTCCCCAGGAAGTTCTCCAAACCTTCACACCTGGGCACATGTGACCACAACACCTCACATGACAGGGGGAGTTAACGACCCATTCAGGGTAACGACTCTCAGGGGTTGAATCACCCTGTGATGAGTTTCTATGAGTCGTTCTCCAACTCCTCCCCTACCTTTGTTGTTGTTTTCTCCTCTAGTAAAATAAGTATCTGCTTCCATCACCAGCCATTTGGAACTGAAGAAGCTTCTTGGATGAGAAGTGAAACATCTTCCCAACAAACTCTACACAGTCCAGTTGCCTTGTTTGAATCTTCAAGATAACCATGACCTGGATGAATGAGAATCTACACAGACGTCATTGTAGAGCGGTGAGTCCTGTGAATGTAAATTTAAGAGGATGCACATCTTTCCATCTGAATATTAGGTGCTTGGCAAGCAGGGCATCAAAGGCTACACAATCAGCCTCTGCCTTCAGAAGGTCAAGTGTGGTGGGAGGAGTGCCAAAGAAACCAAAAATGAACAAGGGATGATTGTTTTATTCAAGCGATTGGGAATGATTTTAAAAATGAGAGACCAAAACTAATCGAGAACAGCACAAGTTCAGAACATATGGGCATGAGTAGCAGGGAAGAGTTACAACAGACGCCGGCAGGTTAACATCAGGATAGAATTTAGATCGCTTTTGTCTTGTTTTGTCCAATGGGTACATTGCATAAAACTATGCTTGGCACATATACGGGAAGTCTGGGCTCTTTTGACTAAGATTGACCGCCAGAGTTCAAGTTCAATGACTTTACCATGTTCCAAGTCTGACTTGATGGAAGGTGAGAAGGAGCTTTGCACATGAAAGATTTGCTTTAAACTGTGGATAGTATACTTCTCAATGATGGCTGTGTTTCTAGTAAAGCATCAATTGGATTAGCTGGAGGAAGCTAGAGGAACTGAGGCAGTTTTTTTTTTTTTTTCTTGCAGAAAGTCACGTATTTTCAAGTAGAGTTGTTCCGATACCAGTATCGGAAATTGCTCCGATACTGCTGAAAATGCTGGTATCGGTATCGGCGACTACTGGAGTCCAGGCACCATCCGATACCACGTAATTTATTAAATTAGTAATCTATTTACTGTTTAGCACCATTAAATTCTGGCACAGTTCTTCTTCGCCGCTCTTAAAACAGTAGCGCTGGGCTTGAATTTGCTGTATTTATTCATGTTTTACAAAGGGTTTAACCTGAGCCAGGCCTTACCACAATAATAATTATATCACAGTCATGCAGGTGTAGTATAATATTTACCTCTGCCAAGAAGTATGTGTTTTTGCCGGCGTTGGTTTGTCTGTTTGTCTGTGTGTCTGTCTATTTGTGTTCAAGATAACTTGAAAAGTTATGGACGGATTTGGATGAAATTTTCAGGAAATGTGCGGAATGGGATAAGGAAGAAATTATAAGATTTTGGGACTGATCCGGATCACCGTCTGGATCTAGGACTTCTTTAAAGGATTCTTAACATTGCAGAGGTAACTAGACAATTTCCACGGAAATCGTGAGGGTGCACTTCCAGAATTCAACATCAAAGGGCCAAACATCAAAGGTCATCAAAGACCAAAGGGCCAATCAAAGACCAGTGCATCTTTGTGTGAAACTTCAAGGGAGAGAAAGTGCTCTGTTGTCATGGTAACCGTAGACTGGGGGATTTCCAAAGCAGGGAATACAGACATGTGCTTACATGTATCTGTCTAATACATGTATGCATGTGTGTCAGGGGTGGACTGAAACTGCTTGGCGGAGGTCTGCGCTCTCGGAGTGCTTTTCTATTTTTTTATAGCATACTGGTGTCGGATCGGTACTCGGTATCGGCCGATACCCGCAGCACAAGTATCGGTATCGGTATCGAGAGGGAAAAAATGGTATCGGAACGTCTCTATTTGCAAGCAAGTAAAAAATTACATCTGGGTTGTCTGATTTTAGGGTACTATTGTTCAAATGAAGACAAAATTCTCTTAAGTACACATCTTTAAAACTCTTAATGCCCAGGGACTGCCAGTCTATAAAAGACTTGTGAAGTGCAGCAGGGTTGAAATGAATATGTGAATTTAAGAGAAAAGGACAACCAAGTGGCAGTGTATTTGAGTCAAGATTCTCAGGGTTGATTACACCAATTTGTTTTTAGTAAGTTTGGCTAGAGACGTATTAATCGCAATTTTGCTTACTAGTGCCATGGGCCTTGAGCAACCCCACTTCAAAAAAAACAAACTAACCCTTAAACAGATAATCAAACCTTTCACAAAACAAACAAACAGCTGAGACAATGTATTTTAAAAAAAAACACTAAAATGGACAGTACTGTCCCAACAATCTATGAAGCAACTGTAAGTGAGTGGGATATATTTGGCAGAAAGTGAACATTTTGTCCTCAGAGTTGATGTGTTGAAAGCAAGAAAAATAGGCAAGCAGAAGGATTTCAGAGAGAGTTTGACAGGGGCCAAATTGTGATGGCTAGATGTCTGGGTCAGAGCATCTCCAAAACTGGAGCTCTAGTGGGGTTTTCCTGGTCTGCACTAGTCGGTTAACCTTGCAGAACAGATGAACCTGCCTGATTCATTGTCTGAAATCCTGCATGTCCATCTTGCTAACCTCCATTGTCCAACGATTTCACAACTAAATGCTTAACGGCCCAATCAGGGAAGAGAGGTGGGAGGTGCAGACATGATGACAGCAGGAAGTGATGTGCATGTTTGAAAACAATGGCGGCATGTGAAACACTCTCCGTGGATGCAGCAATATCTGCAGTTTTATCAGAAATGGACTCAGTTTCTTCTTTAAAAGAGGACAAAGGAACGTCACTTAAACCTCTTTTATGAGAAATTATGTTTTTGCTCCCCTCCTGACTGGGGATCAATGCTGGGAAACTGAAGATGCGGAAATGCTGCGCAAACAATGCTGGTAGTACGGTAACCCAGAGTCATCGTTACTCAGCGATAACTGGTGAAATATGCTCTCCTCAGAAGTTTACTGGGAGAACTTGGCGGGTATAGTCTTTGACAAGGTTCATGTTACATATAAGTAGTAAATGATACATCTGTGTGGTATAATTAATTTCGAGACATTACTCCAGGTGTTGGCAACCCACGGCTCCGGAGCCGCATGCGGCTCTTTTGCCCCTCGCCAGTGGCTCTCTGCACATAGAGGACAGAGGAGCAAAAAAAACCTGCTCTTTGTCTTACTTTAAACTCTAATTAATTGATGCTATGTCTGCATGTTTTAACACTATCTGCAAACAATATGCGTTTTTTTCATTAAATGATTGTTTCTTGGTTTTTTACATCATCAACTTTGCGTCATGTGTGCGCCTCCCGTGACCCCTGTGTGACCTGCAGCAGCTCAGAGGGAGAACAGGACGCTGCTGCATCTTAAGCTGTGAGCTCTGATGTTGTATTAAACCTAATATGCAGATGTTTTGATGCACTTTCTTACTTTTAAAACATCAGCTGTTGCTGTGAAGGGATCCAAACTTTTAAAATGGAGGCGTGTCAGCGATAAAGCTCCCTTAAAGACGAGAGAAACGGGGGAGACGATAAATTCAGCTTTACTGTGACCTCGTTTTTGAAGAGGGGAATTTTTACCCAAAGATATCAGGTGGATGTTTTTTATTACCATGTCTGCTGTATGTGATAGCTGTCAGTCTCCCCCCCTGTAACTTCAAACTCAGGTGTGTGAGTTACTGTGTTATATGTTCATCTGACATGTATTTTTATAATACATCAAGATTGACATGAAACTACAAATTGATGAATTATGTGGGATAAGCTTCTGAAACACTGATGAGCTTTCAAAGATCACAAGACTACCTCATGATTATTATAAAATTGTGCATAAAAAATGATCAGAATGCAGGAAAAAAATGATTTAAGTTTAAAAATGTCAGGGGAAGACCCTCTGACCCCCATCTAACCTGATGATGTCAAATAAATATTTATGATTACTCCACTGCAGGTAAAACCTGTTCCTGTGGAAAAAAAAACTGAGTAACGACAATAGCAAAAATAATAATGACAGTGATAACACAGGCTAATATTAATTGACTGTTATTTTTGTTGACAAGCCTGATAAACACACCATTGTTGTCATTTTAGCTCTAAATTAATTATGCAATATAGTATGGTATAACAATAATGCCAAGTTAAAGCAACAAAAGTATATGACCCATTATAGAGCAGTCATGTTGGGTGATAAAGCAATTTGCTTATAGATCTGATGTCATTATAATGATGGAGAGTCAGCAGGTGCTGCTGTTGTCATTGTAAGGTTCAAATGTGTTTTTTGGCTCCAGACAGATTTTTTTGGTTGGCGTGGTGGGGAAAATGGCTCTTTTGATTGGAAAGGTTGCAGACCCCTGCAATAGTCTTAAGGACTGAAACGTAGTTTAAGCTAATGGCTAACAACAGGGTCCAGCTGCCACGTCATACTGTGGCTTGATATGGATTGGTCTGTGATGAGTGTGACGAGCAGAACGATCATCCAATCACCAGCTGTAGTTGTTTTTGAAGGTTCTGCCCCCGAGAACTTTTGAACACCTCTTTTCCAAGATGGACTAGTGAAATATCTCTGTTACAGAGATATGTTACTGTCTGTCTGGCATGTCAGGTTACTAGTCAGTATAAGCAACAGGATCATAGCCATAGCTCATTGACGCACAAAGGCTGGTCCATGTTGTCTGATCCAAAAGATGAGCAACTGTTGCTCAAAGTGCTGAAGAAGTGAACACTGTTTTTGTAAAAAAAAAGTTGTCCGAATACACAGTGCATCTCTGTTTGTTGTATATGGGGCTGTATAGCTGCAGACCAGTCAAGGTGGCCGGTAGTCATAAGGTTATGCCTTATCTGTGTATATCCCTCTCAAAACAGGGGGCCCTTATGTCAGGTTGTTGGATCAGTTCTGTCAATTTTGGAGTTGTTTTTTCTTTAACCTCTTCAGCCCCATAGGACCCAAATTTGGGTCTGCAGGGGCTCAGGAGAAAAGCTCCTCAACACAACAGCACAAGCAGTGAACTGTGCCTTTAAGACTATAGTCATGTTGGCTTTTATTTGACAAATACATATATTTTTGAGCATTGGCTCAATATACACTGTTTTTCAAAATCCTTGCCTGACTATATTGTTATCAAAACTCTTTAATTTTTCTCTGCATCACTTTATAACAACTAGAGCCTCCGCCAAACAGTTTCAGTCCACCCCTGACACACATGCATACATGTATTACACAGATACATGTAAGCATATGTCTGTATTCCCTGCTTTGGAAATCCCCCGGTCTACGGTTACCATGACAACGGAGTACTTTCTCTCCCTTGAAGTTTCACACAAAGGTGCACTGGTCTTTGATTGGCCCTTTGGTCTTTGATGGCCTTTGATGTTTGGCCCTTTGATGCTGAATTCTGGAAATGCACCCTCACGATTTCCGTGGAAATTGTCTAGTTACCTCTGCAATGTTAAGAATCTTTTAAAGAAGTCCTGGATCCGGATGGTGATCCGGATCAGTTCCAAAATCTTATCATTTCTTCCTTATCCCATTCCACACATTTCCTGAAAATTTCATCCAAATCCGTCCATAACTTTTCAAGTTATCTTGAACACAAACAGACAGACAAACCAATGCCGGCAAAAACATAACCTCCTTGGCGGAGGTAATAACCCTTTGCAGAGATGATGTAAAAATATTTTATTATTCATTTTTAGATTCACAGCCACTCCAGCATCATTTCTAAGAGAGACATTCACAATAAAAAAATGTTTTTGTTTTAGGCGAGGATGAAATGTTCAAATTATTCTGACTTCTATCTTCATTTACTCTGTCCCAGTAACACATATACTGATAATTACACATCTGGACAAATCTCTCAAGTGTTGCTTTTATCATGGCACCAAAATTATTCAAATACTGAGAAGAAGCAGACTGGATAATCAATGGCCCCCTCCCCCTCCTGTAGCAGCACAGCTCCTGCACCGACTCCACTTGCGTCCACCTGAATCTTAAATGGTTTACAAAGTTCGGAGCTGCAAGCACAGGAGTACAACAAGCAGGTTTTTCACATTAACAAATGATTTCTGACATTGAGGAGACCACTCAAAGGCAACTCCTTTGCTCAAAAGGTTTGTCAGTCGGGCTACAACAGTAGAAAAGTTCTCACAAAACCCCCTGTAATACCCCACTAAACCCGGAAACCTCTCCAACTCCTTCTTAGTCTTTGGTACAGGGTAGTTATCGATAGCTTCAACCTTAGCTCTCACAGGTCGCACTTCTCCTTGACCCACAACCTTGCCAAGATAAGTGACCCTAGCTCTAGCAAACTCACATTTTGACAAGTTCACTGTCAGGTTAGCCTCAACCAAGCGACCAAACAGGGCCTTAAGACGTTGAACATGATCGTCTCAAGAGTCACTGTATACCACAACATCATCTAAATATGCTGTGCAGCCTGAAAGTCCCTGCAAAACTTTATTCATTAATCTTTGGAAGGTGGCTGGTGCATTTCGTAACCCAAATGGCATGACATTATAAGAGAACAATCCCTTTGGTGTGACAAAACTGCAGATTTCTTTAGCTCTGAGGACTTATGACCGTGCCGCAAGACACGGTCATAAGTCTTCTTAACACCTAAGTGACCAGCAACTCCATTGTGGGCTAGACTCAATACTAGTTCTCTAAACTTGGATGGCACCACAACTTGAGTGACTTGGTCTACATTGTCAACAACACGAGTCCACTTCCTGCACAACACTCCTTCATGCAGGAAATAACCATTTTCCAGCTCTTTTATTTGTCCCTCAAAACAAACCCCTTGAAACAAAGATGACAAAGAGAGATCTACTGCCTGCTCTGCAATGACTTCCTCTTTTTCGATGTCTGGAAAAGGCTAAGGATTTCCTTGAACTTGTACCTGGACCTCCTCAGAATTCCAGTCTTCACCTTTCTCTGAACTAGCCCTGCTCATGGCTCGAGTCACTGCACACACAGGGAAAACCTTTGGAAATTGTGTAACACAGTCATCTGGACTTTCAGAGCATTTAGGCAACGCAGTCACTACAAGGGATGGGGGACCATCTTTCCAGACTTTTGCTCCAGCCAAGTCATTACCCAAGATAACATCCACCCCATCCATAGGCAATGATTTGCGTACCTCCATTATCACTTCACCATTAATCAGGTCTGACCACAAAGATAGACGGTGTAATGGTACAGAGAGTTGAACCAGACTAATGCCCAGAACTGGAGTTGTACTGCCTGTGTCTGTAGCAGCTGAAGAAGGAAGTAAATGCTCCAAAATAAAGCTCTGCGATGCCCCTGAATCCCTCAAGATCCTAACAGATGTCCTTTCACCGTCCCTAAGAGACACAAATCCATCTGACATGAAAGGAGCATAAATTTCATCCACCACCTTCAATGACTGTTCAGATAATTTATCAGACACCACTTGACTGCAACCTGAAGACACAAGACCAGCAGGCTTCACATATACACTGGACTCAAATGATTTCTGATCAGCATTGACATTACACGAATTGGGCATTCCCCTTTCCAATGGCCTTTATTTCTACAAGAGTGACACACTTTTCCTGGATCAAATTTTCCATCTGTCCCTGGCACGCTTCTGTTACTGGCCTATGAATTCTGTTGAGCCCCAACATACTTGCCTAGACCAGACTTGACTTTGTCCCTATTTGTACCATTTCCACTTCTGCGCCATTCTGAACTACTTTTATGAGTTAACACATACTCATCTGCCAGAACTGCTGCTGCCGAAGCTGCCTTGACCTTACTTTCATTAATGTGTACAGCAATATGGTTTGAGACAGAATTTTTGAATTGCTCCAACACAATAAGATTGCACAAATCCTCATAATCATCCACATCCGAGGCAGAACACCAGCGTGCAAAGTGAGCAGCAATGTCACGTGCAAACTCTACATGTGTCTGTTTGTCACTTTTTCTCCAGCTCCTGAACCTTTGCCGATAGGCCTCGGGGACCAGTTCATATGCCTTAACAGGGTTCCTGCGGGGTCTTAAAAAGTCTTAAAAGCATTGAATTTGGAAATAATACCTTAAAAACGGCCTATAAAATCCGCGATCATGGAATCGCGGATGGAATCATGGAATTAGACATTAACGCGGAATTCAATATAAAGACAGAATGTCACGGAAACGGCCGACATTTTACGTATGTGTTTTTTTCTGAATAAAAAGGAATGTATCTCTCAGGAAAATGTCCCGAGGGGGATCAATGAGGGATCACTGAGGTGCGGACAATGCACGCTTCACTTCCTGTCCCCCTCCTCCCTCCCTCATTAACAATGTCAACGTGCCAAAGCCGCCGTCTGAGACACCGGCTGACCCTGCGTTCACATCAACAGCGATCTGTGCGTCCTCAGCGTCAAGCTGCCATTCATTTTCAATGATCGCTGGCGTTGGGGGGCGACGAGCAGTGCGACGCGAGCAACACGAGTGACCTCGAGCGGCGCGTAAAAGAAGCTCTGAAACTCCTGGCTAACTCCAGAGTACAGGGCAGAGCCTTTTGCCAACGATTACAAATACCAAACAAATGCTCTGCAAAATTTGTCAATGTACTGTTGACTGGACACATAAAGATATCTGTGAGGACCACCTGAAGGGTGAGTGTCTATATTTCATTACTTTATACTGTGTCTCTGGGTTAAATTTGTGTAAAATACAAAAAAAATGGAATTCTCAAAAAATTAAAACGGAAAAAACGGAATATGGGAAAAATTAAAACAGAATTTGGGAAAAAATAACGCAGATTTTATAGGGCTCCATTTCTCTGTATCTCATTTCTTGTCAAAAGTTTCATTTGTGAACCGCCATTATATAAATAAAGTAAATAAGGTACATAATGTAAATAAAGAGCGGCGAAACCAGTGGGGTTCGGCCGCGCTTTATTTCTAAAACCAATGTGGTTCCAACGCGCTGGATGCCAACCGCCATTAAATAGAAGAAGAATAAGAAGAGGAAGAAATTAATGTTCTGAAATTCAAGGATTTCATTTTTCTTTGTCGGTGAGACGGTGACATAGGCCGAGAAATAGGCATTAATTTTTGATATACATGGTCCTAAAAAGGTCTTAAAAAGACTTGAATTTAAATTGAAGACACCTGTAGGAACCCTGCTTAAGTACCACAGACTTTACCTTAGCATAATCCATGCTATCAACAGGACTAAGGGCAGAATACGCTTCCTAAGCCTTACCTGTGAAAACACACTGGAGCAACAAAGTCCTATCAGCATCAGGCGAACACCTCGAATCTGCTAGCCTTTCAAACAAAGAAAAGAAGGTATCTGGACCCTTCTCATTAAACTTGGGTAACAAGCGCAGATTACCAGCAACATCAAACCCTGTACAGCCACCAACCGACTGTCTTGAGGGACCAGAGCCCAAGAGAAACTCACTGGCTTTTCCTTCTCTCACCAGCTCTAGTTTTAACTGCTCAATTTTTAACCTTTCTCTTTCTAAAGCTACCTGCACCTCTGCTTCTCTTGTTTTCTGTGCTTGCTCTGCCCTGAGCCTTTCATGCTCCAACTGAAATTGCAATCTTTCCCTTTCAAAGAGAGCTTTCTCCCTCTCCAACTGCATAAACTGCTCAAATGACAGCTTCTCCACAACTCCTGGAAGCTTCACGTCACTGGACTTACCCTTTTCAACTTACAAAATGCCTGCTGCAACAGCCAGACCTTCAACAACAACCCTTAAATCAGCCTTCTTAGGAACCTGTTCAGGCTTTTTCCAGCCCAAATGTACTGCCAAATCAACCAAATCTGCTTTTGCAAACTGAGATAATGTGGTACGGGAGGCTCGTTGCAAAAACTCAGCAACCAATGGGTTCCGGTGTTCTGTCGACATTGTGTACAAAAACCCAGACACCTATCAACCAACAATATGTGTCTATTACCTAAGAAAGACAAAAGAAATGGTTAACCATACACTACAAAGAGAGGGCATGACAATTTAAAGGAGCTCCCTCCTAACTGCCTAACCAACACTGGCTAACTCAACCCCTAGTCTTCATGAGGTTACTTGCAATCGGGTACCTATGCACTTGAGACCGCTGGGATGGAAAAGTGACCAGCTAGGCTGGCAACCCTCCAAAGCCCACGGACATGCTCCCACTGCTTTCACCCCAACACTGACACATTTGTGCCCAACGAAACCCAAAGGGGTAACGCCGCTAAACCTGACTGGGGGAAAAAACAGATATGCTCCCAGAAAAATGACTAAATTTATCAGCCAAAACCCCCTCCAGCAACATACTGATTAACCAAAAACACTAGTTACCATTTACCAGAAGTCTACTCAAACAACTGACAAAAATTCATTTGAACAACCAACAGAAGCTTCAATGTGCTCTCAAACACTATAAACTTTAACTTCCAAAATGTAAATCAATTCCAAAGAAAGCCACCAATAATTTAACAAAACCAAAAGCTACAATGAGACAACCTTCCTCATTTAAAATGTTTGGACGAGCCCCCATTTGTTATGGCTAGGTGATTTAGGCCACAACAAGGAAGGGATGTCCACATGGTAAGCTTTTCAACAAGGTTAACTTTTATTTGGAAATATACATGAACAAATCATGATGGATGTTGGCAGTCTTCAGTCCAAGGGTAAGAGAGACAACTGAAAGGCTCAAGCTTATATGCCTTTCCACACAGGTGCAGCTGCTCTGTAATCACACTGAGCTCTGCCTCCAAACTGCAGTGCCAGATACCCCAACCTGATCACCACCAGATGGAGCCGTTCCTGAAACAGAGGACAGAGGCAGCAGTACAAAGCCAGCCATGCACATGGCCATCACAGCGGGGTCAGCGGATGCTGAGGCGCATAGTGCGAAGAGGTCGCCAACTTTCTGCAGAGTCAATCGCTACAGACCTCCAAACTTCATGTGCCTTCAGAGTAGCTCAAGAACAGTGTGCAGAGAGCTTCATGGAATGGGTTTCCATGGCCGAGCAGCTGCATCCAAGCCATACATCACCAAGTGCAATGCAAAGCGTCGGATGCAGTGGTGTAAAGCACGCCGCCACTGGACTCTAGAGCAGTGGAGACGCGTTCTCTGGAGTGACGAATCACGCTTCTCCATCTGGGTTTGGTGGTTGCCAGGAGAACAATACTTGTCGGACTGCATTGTGCCAAGTGTAAAGTTTGGTAGAGGGGGGATTATGGTTTGGGGTTGTTTTTCAGGAGCTGGGCTTGGCCCCTTACTTCCAGTGAAGGGAACTCTGAATGCTTCAGTTTACCAAGACATTTTGGACAATTCCATGCTCCCAACTTTGTGGAATCAGTTTGGAGCTGGCCCCTTCCTCTTCCAACATGACTGAGCACCAGTGCACAAAGCAAGGTCCATAAAGACATGGATGACAGAGTCTGGTGTGGATGAACTTGACTGGCCTGCACAGAGTCCTCACCTCAACCTGATAGAACACCTTTTGCATGAATTAGAGCGGAGACTGAGAGCCAAGCCTTCTCGTCCAACATCAGTGTGTGACCTCACAAATGCACTTCTGGAAGAATGGTCAAAAATTCCCGTAAACACACTCCTAAACCTTGTGGACAGCCTTCCCAGAAGAGTTGAAGCTGTTATAACTGAAAAGGGTGGACCGACGTCATATTGAACCCTATGGATTAGGAATGGGATGTCACTTAAGTTCATATGCGAATCAAGGCAGGTGAGCGAATACTTTTGGCAATATAGTGTAGTTTGTGATCTGGAAAGTTGGAAGAAGGGGTTAGTACCCTGTCCTCGAGCTTATTCTGGAGCAAGAGAGGCTGGATGGTGCATTTGAACAGCCCAAGAACATAATCCTCACTTATCCACCTGGTATATTAAAGTATGATTGGGCCTGGTGAACCATGTAGAGGACCGTATCATCCACTTCTAGATGTTCCTGGTATGCAAAGTCTAGGAGGTCAAGTGCATGTTCCACATTTGGTCGCTGGAGGCGGAGAAGCAGCCGTTTCAGTGTCTTCATAATGTTTGATCAACACTGGGTGCCCAGCCTTGGGTACTGAAACAAGTTGTGGAGATGCTGAACCAGACAACCATCTTTTGGCTTCTCCGTCAACCCTTATCATCAGGGACTCAATGGTCAGGAACGTGCAGGTGAGGGGGGCTCTCACCCTGTCTTTCCCTTGTGCCACTGTTCTAAACATCGTGGATAAACTCCAAAGCATCCCTAAATCAGCTTCCGGGTTAGAGAAGTGAACGGAGTAGACGTGTTGAGCTAGCTCTCCGGTGAATTTTACTCTTTCACAACAGCTCCACCCTCTATATCGCATATCCCAACAAAATCTGTCTACTTATCTACTTAGCAACCTTTTGAATAACAACAGATATTTGTATCCTGGGCCTACCGGAGTCCACTAAGAGCGGCTGCCCTGCTGACTTCTTCTCTGGCCTGCTGCGGGAGATTTTCGGTGACGAGACGTTGCCATCTCCACCAGACATCGACAGAGCCCATCACACCTTAAATGCAAAACCAGCGCCTGGACAGAGACCGCGGCCAGTGATTATCTGCCTACACCGGTATCAGACGAAGGATCTCCTGATTAGAGAGGCGCGGCGAAGGGGGAAGCTTGACTTTCGCGGCCACCAGATCCGAATCGTGGAGGACTACAGCCCTGAAGTCGCCAACCAGCAAGCGGAATACCGAGACATAATGGCGGAACTTTATAAACTGGGACTAAAACCTGCTCTGCTGTATCCTGCCCGACTTCATCTCACACTGTCCAGCGGGACCAGAAAATGGATAAGCTCAGTCGAAGAGGCGCAGAAATATATAAAAAGCCTCCCCAAGTCATCTAATCATCCTTAAAAACTCTGCTTTAGCCGACTGGATGAGAGGTAACGCTGCTTGCAGCTCCACAGCACTGCACGTTGTGCAACATGCCAGTTGGCACGGTGCTTTGTTTACATAGGTCACTGCCAGTAACAGCTTACTGCCTTATATAAGCACAATAACATTCACTTTTAGCCTGTCATTTGGTTCTTTGCACTCTTTAAGTTCATCTTTCTTCAGTATGCATGGATAGTCGTATAACCCTTGTCAGCTGGAATGTCAAAGGTTTAAACCACCCTATAAAAAGAAGACAGGTGCTCTCGCATCAGAAACAACTCAAAACAGATATTATTTTCATGCAAGAAACCCATATTCGTAGCTCAGACAGCAGTCGTTATCATGTTGGAAGGGGCAGAGTTTCCACTCTTCCTTTCAGGCTAAGGCCAGAGGAGTTTCAATCCTTATCACTCAAAATATTGCCTTTGAGCCACATGATGTGATTTCTGATAAGTTTGGACGGTATGTAATTGTGACTGGAAAACTGTATAACACACTTGTGGCATTAGTTAATGTGTATGCTCCCAATGTAGAATATTTAAGTTTTTTCAAGCAGTTATTTTCATCACTACCAGACCTGAATGTACATTCCCTCATACTTGGTGGAGATCTCAATTGCTGGTTAGATCCAGTTTTAGACCGATCTTCGATTAACCCTTGTACAGTAAGTAAATCAGCCTGCTACATACAATCCTTTCTTGCACAGTATGGTGTTTGTGATGTGTGGCGCTCTTTACACCCACAGGACAGGGAATACTTGTTTTTCTCTCACGTACACCATACATACTCTAGGATCGACTACTTTTTTCTTGACAACCGACTTTTAACCCTGGTTCATTCTTGTGACTATCACAGTATTGTCATTTCAGATCCTGTTCCTATTTCCCTAGTCATGACCCTCCCAGATTGCCCTCAAAGAAGTAGACAATGGCGTTTCAACTCTACTCCGTTGTCAAATGACAAATTTGTTGAGTTTATGAAAAAGGAGATAGCTTTTTTTATATCGATGAACAGATCCCCTGAAACCTCCAGTCTGGTCGTATGGGACGCCCCTAAGGCTTACCTTAGGGGGCAGATCATATCCTACACTGCGCAGATAAAAAGGGACTCTATTAAAGAGCGTTCAGTTCTAGCCCGTCAAATTGGTGAAATGGACAAGCAATATGCTCAAACTAAAAGTTGGAATCTTTATAAAAACGATTAGAACTCACGACAAAATTTGACCTACTCACTACTTTCTGAGCAGTCTCAATATCCCTAAACTTTCATTCGACTCTAAGAAAAGATTGGATGAGCCCATATCACAGGCTGAAATAGCTTCAGCCATCTCCTCAATGCAGTCAGGCAAAAGTCCGGGCCCCAATGGTTTTCCGGCGGAGTTTTTTGAAAAGTTCTCTTCGCCTCTTTCCCCACAATTATGTTCCGTTCTGTCTGAGTCCTTTAATCAAGGCTCTCTTCCTCCATCCTTTGCTGAAGCCTACATCACTCTTATCGCGAAGAAAGGTAAAGATCCAGCCCAATGCTCCTCCTACAGACCAGTTTCCCTCATAAATACACACCCAACACAGCATCATGTGGATTTGCTGTTCATCATGAGACTGGGGTCCACATTCAAGATTTCCTGCTGCTTAACAGAAGGTTTTTTCTTGCCGCCATGATGGAGGGATTCATGATTGGCTATATGGATTCATGTTGGGTGTTGGATGTATATATTTGTATATGTATGTATATGTGTATTTTATATATGTATATATGTATCTATGCATATATGTGTATCCATAATATGAAGAGCTTTGTGCTCTATTGTAAAGTGTCTTGAGATAACACTTGTTATGAATTGCCGCTATACAAATAAAGATTGATTGATTGAATTGATAAATACAGATACTAAAATTCTTGTGAAAGTCCTCGCTTGCAGGCTAGAAAATGTTCTCCCTAACATTTTATCTGGAGACCAAACTGGGTTTGTTAAGGGCAGGCATTCTTTTTTCAATATACGTCGATTATTAGATATAACTTACTCCTCTCCCAAGGATGTCCCAGAGTGTATAGTATCTACTGACGCTGAAAAGGCATTTGACCGCATTTGGGCGGTTCTGGAAAGATTTGGTTTTGGACCAAATTTTATTTCATGGATCAGACTTTTATACTCTCATCCCACAGCCTCAATTTGAACTAACTACCAGCTATCTAAACCATTTGAATTACATCGTGGAACCCGCCAGGGATGCCCTCTAAGCCCCATGCTATTCGACCTAGCTATCGAGCCACTCGCTATAGCCATTCGTGGCTGTGAGGACATAACTGGTATTTGGAGGGGAGACAGGCAGCATAAGGTCTCATTATATGCTGACGACCTCTTGCTCTTCATCTCAAACCCAGGCACCTCTCTCCATCCGGCTTTATCACTGCTCAGCCATTTCGGTCAGCTTTCAGGGTATAAGATTAACCTAGAAAAAAGTGAATTGTCTCCCATAGGCAGTAATACACAAGCTCTGGATCTTGCCGATCTTCCATTTCAAATTCAGAAACATAAGCTTTCATACTTGGGCATTTCAGTGAAAAGGAGATATAAGGACCTTTTTAAAGAGAATTTTGGCAATCTGTTAAACCAGATTAAGCAACTATTAACACAGTGGTCACCTCTGTCAATGTCTCTAGTCGGCCGGATAAACTCTGTTAAAATGACAATTTTACCTAAATTTTTGTATCTTTTCCAGGTTTTACCTGTTTTTATCCCCAAGTCCTTTTTTGATCACCTGGACTCAGTTGTCTCCTCATATATATGGAGGAGTAGGCGGGCGCGGCTTAATAAAGCTCACCTCCAAAAGTCCAAGGCTACCGGTGGACTAGCCCTCCCAAACTTTCGTTTTTATTATTGGGCAGCTAATCTGCGCTGTCTGATATTTTGGTCGCACTTCCATGTCCGTCCTGATCGCCCTGACTGGGTGGCCATGGAATTACACATGGAGGACAATCTATCGGTGGCTGCACTACTCGGATCCTCACTTCCACTTCCTTCAATTAAGTCTTTAGAAAACCCAGTGGTTAAACACTCTTTAAGAATTTGGACTCAATTTCGGAAATTTTTCAAGCTACATGACTTCTCTTTATTAAGTCCCATTGCATCAAATCACCTTTTTAAACCATCTACTCAAGACCCCGTCTTTAGTGAATGGTGTGGGAAAGGACTTGTATGTTTCAAGGACCTGTTTATAGACAACATTCTAGCATCATTTGAACAACTTAGCGAGAAATTTAACCTTCCACAGTCAAACTTCTTCCGATATTTACAAGTAAGGCACTTTTTGTTTTCTAAGCTATCCAACCCTCCCATACCACCGGATGCCACCATGGTAGACACAATCCTTTCTTTAAACCCTTTTCAAAACAGACTTGTCTCTATATTATATGGTATGATGATGGCTGAGAGAAGTGCACCCACAGACAAACTTAAAACAGCTTGGGAGGAAGATTTGGGTCACTCCCTATCAGAGGACTCATGGCTCCATTTTAAAACTGGTTAACTCGTCCTCCCTTTGTGCTCGACACAGCCTCATCCAATTTAAAGTGGTACATAGAGCCCACATCTCTACAGTCAAACTAGCTAGTTTTTACCCTGAGGTCAGTCCACTGTGTATTAAATGTAAAATCTCTGATGCCTCTCTTTTTCATATGTATTGGTCATGTCCCAGTCTGAACAGATTCTGGTCGAGGTCTTTCACACCTTATCTGAGGTGCTCGAGGTTAAACTGGAGCCAGAGCCTCTTACTGCTCTTTTTGGGATCACAGGGAGGGGAGGTCAGGCTATCCGCTGGAAAAAGGAGCACCCTAGCGTTTACTTCTCTTCTTGCCCGGTGGTTGGTCCTCCTTAGGTGGAGGGATCCAATCCCCCCCTACTCATACAGAATGGTTGACATATATTATGTCCTGCCTGAAACTTGAAAAAAACAGATACTCACTTAAACATTCTTATGGGAAGTTCTGGAGGGCGTGGGGGCCTTTTCTTAAATATATTTCAAACCTTGTAAATATTTGACATTACCACAATTCACCAACTCACCAAGGCCGTGTAGTATTGTTGTGATGACAAGCTAATACTGATGTCTATGAGCTTACTGGCAGTGACTGGGGATTATTTTATTTATTTATTTTTATTTTACTTTAATTTGGATGTTTTATGTTTCCTCTTTTGTATTTTATTTTCTTTTTTTTTTTCTTTTTTTTTCCATTTTTATTTTATTCTATTGTTTTATTTTTGATTATAATAAAACTCCTTTTTTACGTGCTGGAGGTTGACATGTATCTAAGCATACAACTTGTTTGTAACTGACGAACACCTATGCACTATGTCTCGAAAAATAAAAAGATTTTGATTGGAAAAAAAAGAATCCTTAAATCAAACCTAAAGGTGGAAAATAATAATCCACATAGATACTAATGATGATGACTGTTGCCATGGTGCTGTTGGAGATGGCTGTCTCTCCAGTAGCTCTCCAGTTTTAGCTCTTTGTAGCCCTTTTTTCCCCTATCTTTTCTACCTTTCTGCTCTTCTAATGAAGACATTGTGGACTCTAATATCGTGGACCAGGCGCAGGCGGGGCGCACCTGTCCTGCGCCGCGCCAATGGGGTGTGTCCATGGCCTTTTGCAAGTTTCGTGCACGGCACAGTCTGGTGCAGGGAGGCGCACCCACACCTCCGTCCCTCCTACCGGCGCAAGTAGCAGAGAGGGAGGAGAGAAAGCGTGAGTGGGTTTAACACAGCCGAGTATAATCTTCACCAATCAAATGAACGCCTGTCCTCACCTTTAAATGCGGCGCGGGCGAGGCGCAGTGACAATTTCACCTCGTTGGCGAAGATGGTCAGAGCCGCTGTCACTTTTGCAGCAACTGGGAGAGCCCAGGAGCCACCGGGCCGAGGCCACGATGCGCGTCACCGTGTGGACCACCTCTTGGGACAGATGTAATCTGTTCCTTTGCCATAAATAGGACTACAAAATTAAGTGATATTTACATTTAAAAACAGCAGCAGGGTAATCCATTCATCATGCTTGTGATCCACCTGCATTCCTGGTCTGTCATCGCCAAATAGCTGCGCCTTAGGTGAAAATATATCTACTCCTCATCCTCCTTGCAATAATGTACTCCAACTTTTCAGATCACGTTACGAATAAAGATTAAAACAAAGAAATATGGGCAATCACAGGTAAATCCTTAAGACACCGAGTGGCTTACATTTATTCAGTGAGCGTCTCTCTCTTTTTTCTTTTCTTTTGAATTTCATGAGATGAGAGAAGCCGGATACTCCATATCGGATGTGGTTGGCATAGAGATGTGAACTCCTTAGTTATGACAAACGTCTCTGATCCGACATCAGATGTGACGGGACAATTAATATAGATATAAATGTATATGCTGGTTCAGATGGTTACATTAAATAGTGGTTGCTGTGATTGTTTATTGCATTGAAATGTGCCTGACACTGTGGATACCTGCCTGTGAGGTTTTGGTGACGTGTGCGCACAGCGTGCCTGTCAGCCAAATTACCACTGCACGGGGTGTGCCTTGCCTGCGCTGAGAATAGACCAGGTTGGAGCTGGCGGGCTTTCAGGGTTAGGGAAATTGTCCCTGTGCCAAGCTGAGTCTTCTCCCCCAGGTGCGCCGTCACACCCATTCGGCGCAGCCGGTCTACCAAATTGGCTGCACACGGTGGTGCGCCGAACAAACTTACCACTGTGCAGGGTGCGCCACGCTGCGCCACCCTGAGTTGCGCCAGGAAATTAGAGCCCTGTGTGTTTTATACATAGTCCATGGATATTTTTAACTTTCAAATGCTACCAGGAGCCAGTTTTCTCACTTTACTCAAAAGAGGAACTGCTGGCTCTGAAAACAAATGGACAAGCCTGGATACGACACCCCATCCTGGCAGAGTTGAGGGGGAACCCCAAGGGCTACAAGGCTGGGGCTAAGCTAAAGGCTAGGCTAGTGGACATATGGAGGCTTTACAAACCATCTATTGCCTCTGTGATCATGGGGAATGTGAACTTGTTGCTGAACTTGCTGCTCTCTGGGGACTTTAACCATGCCTCTCTGTCCTCCACTCTGCCTAAATTCATCCAGTATGTCACATGTGCCTACAGGGACAATAAAACACGACTTATTCTATGCCAACACCAAGGAGCCATATAACTCTGTACCCAGCTCTCTACCACCAGCTCCACTCGCTCCCCCCACCCCACCTCCCCCCCACAGCACCTAGCTCACCACCACCAACAACAGCTCCACCCCCTCGCCTCCCCCCCTCCAGTATCCTCCCCCACATCCGTACCCCAGGACACACAGCCCCCCTGCTCCACCCTGTCCCTCACATCTCTCCAGGTGAGGAATCAGCTCAGGAGGATTAAGACCAGGAAGGCTGCAGGACCAGACGGCCTCAGTCCCAGACTGCTCAGGTCCTGCTCAGACCAGCTGAGTGGGATTGTTGGACATCTGTTCAACCTGAGCCTGAAACTGGGAAGGGTACCACGGCTCTGGAAGACATCCTGCGTGGTACCAGTGCCAAAGTCTCCCCATCCCAAGGACCCTAGCTGCTACAGACCAGTGGCCCTCACATCCCACCTCATGAAGGCCCTGGAGCGGCTGGTCCTTGCCCACCTGCGCCCCCTGGTGAGCTTGTCCGTGGACCCACTGCAGTTTGCGTACCAGACTGGCATCGGAGTGGACGACGCCATCATCTTCCTCCTCCATTGAGCTCTGTCCCACCTGGAGTCGCCTGGGAGCTCTGTTCGGGTCCTTTTCCTGGACCTCAGCAGTGCTTTCAACACTATCAGGCCGGCCATCCTGAGGGACAAGCTGGAGCTCTCTGGTGTGGACCAACACCTCACATGCTGGATTGTGGACTACCTCACCAACCGCCCACAGTATGTGAGGGCCCGGGACTGTGTGTCAGAGACTGCCCTCTGCAGTATAGGGGCCCCCCAGGGAACGGTGCTGGCGCCGTTCCTCTTCACCCTCTATACTGCGGACTTTTCCCACCTGTCACCTACAGAAGTTCTCTGACGACTCTGCCATCGTCGGCCTCATCACAGATGAGGAAGACCGGTCGTACAGAGAACTCATCCAGGACTTTGTGGACTGGTGCCAGTGGAACCACCTGCACATCAACTCTGAAAAGACCAAGGAGCTGGTTGTGGACTTCCACAGGTGCCCCCACTCCCCCCCATCACCAGTGAACATCCAGGGAAGGGAAATTGAGATGGTGACATCTTATAAGTACCTGGGTATTCATCTAAACAATAAACTGGACTGGATTCATAACACTACCGCACTTTATAAATGAGGACAGAGCAGACTCTATCTGCTGAGGAGGCTGAGGTCTTCTGGGGTGCAGGGGGAACTCCTGAAGACTTTCTATGGCTCTGTTGTGGCCTCTAAAGTCTTCTATGGAGTGGTCTGCTGGGGGAGCAGCATCACAGCAGCTGACAGGAAGAGGCTGGACAAACTGATAAAGAAGGCCAGCTCGGTCCTGGGATGCCCTCTGGAACCGGTGGAGGAGGTGGTGGAGAGGAGGACTATAGCCAAGCTGCCCTCCATGATGGACAAAGACTCCCACCCCCTCCAACACACACTCACTGCACGGAGGAGCTCCGTGAGTGACAGGATACTCCACCCAAAGTGTGTTACGGAGAGGCATCACAGGTCCTTCCTTCCTGCAGCTGTCAGACTTTACAACAAAAACCTCTCTAGTGTGCAATAATCCATATTTAGGGTCCTCGCCCAAAGGGAAAGGACCAGCTAGAGAGGTCCTTGCCTTCGGGCAAGGACCCTATTATTTATGTAGTGTTTCTTTCTTTCTTCTTCTTCTTCTTTTTATTATTAACCAAGGGGCAATGAATCCTTAATTTGACCCACTAAACACACTCAAAAACTCACCAAAATTGGCAGGCGTCTCAGATTTGGCGAAAAATTTGATAAAATGAAAAAATTTACCCCCAAAAAAACAAAATGAGCTCTCTAGCACCCCCTAGGCATACTAAAATGGACCTCACGGCCAATAGGAATGTTGTAGAGAGATCGAACCAACGCCAAAACGATTGTCTCATTGAGACCCACAAATCACACGCTGACACCCCTGACCTATCTCATAAAGGGAGCTGGCAATTTGGATTTCAAAATAAGAGCTCACCAAATCATCCCCACTTCGCACAATAATTTGACACCCTTAACAAGCTCACAGCCATGCCAAAACTGACACACATGCCACACCGGGTCCAAAATTTCAAAAAATGAAAAAATGAACTGAAAACATGCCAAAATGTGCTCTCTAGCGCCACCTAGGTACAAAACGGCACACAAAAACTGTCGTCACGGCAACAAGGAATGTCATAGAGAGATCAAACCAATGTCAAAATCTTTGTCTCATCAAGACCCTGACCTATCTCAAACAGGAAGCCAGCAATTTGCCTTTCAAAATAAAATTACTACTCCCCAGAAAAAAATTATCTCCTCTAAAGCCGTAAATGGTATCAGCTTGGAAAGCGCAGAGATGACACACTAGACAATGATCATCAAAACTTCCAAAGGAAGTTTTTTTTTCTTAAACGGTTTCTGAATGACAAGCCCTCAAAGTTGGTGAACACCAAAGAAGCCCTCCCAGCTCCCCCCATTCAAATGAATGGTGAATGAAAATACAGCTCTAGACAACCTGTGGAAGATCAGCCTCTACAGAAAAAACAAAAAGTCCTACAGGTGTAAAAATTACATGGATTCCTGACAAAATTTCCAGTTCACACACATAACATGTAGAGAGATTTGGTCAAAACTGTGGCAATGTGGAGGAAATGTTTCTAGACATTTGGTTGCTCTGTTGATCAGCTGCCCAGTTTGAATCTGGATAGGGGCAGCAGATGATGTCATTCACTTACTGATTGACAGCAGCTGGTCATGTGACTCACTGAATGGAATGTGTAATACACACCCATTATGAAGACTGAGGAGGAGCAAGAAATACATCACTTCAACTGTAATATGTCTAAAAACTACCAAACATGTAAAAGAAAAATCTGGAAGTAAAAGTCCTCCCAGAGGGAGGACCAACCTTGAGGAGCAAAAAAAAAAACCTTTGTCAACCTTTGAGCAGGTCAAAGGGTCAAAAAGGGATGAAACCCTCAAAATGGAGGTCAAACGGGCATGAGGGACCTCCGACAGAGCGAGGGCCCGTCCAATGCTGCTTGCATCTTTAATTTATATACATATATATATATATATATATATATATATATATATATATATATATATATATATTTTTTTTTTATATTTTAAAATCATTTATATTTGTAATATCTAACATGTTTCACTTGTAAAATACCAAACATGTACCACAATATTTATATCTATATGTCAAACCTCCACCTGTAAAATACCAAACATGTACATAACCATATTTATATTCATAACATCTCAAGTCTCCACCTGTTAAATATCAACATGTACATAACCACTGTATTTATATTTATAATATCTCAAGTCTCTACCTGTTAAATATCAACATGTACATAACCATCTGTAAAATAACAAACATGTACATAGTATGGCTGCAACAACCAATCGATGAAAATCGATAATTAAATTCGTTGTCAACAAATTGCGGGTGTTTTGGTGCATGAAATTGTAGCTTACAGTCGGTTAGTTAGGAGGAAATGAGCCCGCTCTCTTGCCGTATGCTACTGTGAGAGGTGCGCATGCGCACTAGCGACCGTCACTGCACACAACAACAACATGCAGAAGGATTCACAATGGCGGCGTCCACGGCAGCATCACCTCGCGAACGACCAAAAACCTCCAAAAGCTGGAAACATTTCACGCTCAACAAAGCAAAGCAAACGATCACTTGCAAACATTGCAAGGCCGACTTCGCCTGGCATGGGAGCACGACCTCTATGAAAAAGCACTTGCTGAGAAAGCACGTCGGCGTGTTGGAGACGGACGAAGACTCGCCTTGGTAAGTTAGCTTTAGCTTGCCTGCATGCCGGTAACCTGTAGTCTTGGCTTTTAATAGTTATAATTAACTTCTCTTTACCATATTTTCCTCTGCGGAAAACCGGGTTTCTTTTTTACGTTCAGTACTTGTCAGTTCCAGTCTTTTAAATCGTTTACCTGCTCTATTGTGGTCATAGAAACATGAACGCAAGAACGGGAACAATTCACTTAGCATGTTGCTGATCTGGTCTGGGGCGGAAATACTATATGCGTGCGTGTATTTGTGTGTTTATATGTGTGTGTGTAATAAATACAATGTCTAGCTTAGAGATGTATAACAAATTAGCTTGACATTTTCTTTTAATCACATTTATGCAGTCACAAGAAAAGTAAAGGTGCCATGGATGCCTATGTACAAAAGCAGTTGACATGTACTCCACAACAAGCCACCGTCTGCACCCAAGCTATCCTCAACATGATGGTGAAAGATATGAGGCCACTCAGCATGGTTGACGGCGACGGGTTTAAAGAAATGATAGAGAAGTTCAACTCTGAATACATCCTGCCATCAAGAACCCACTTCACCACGTTGATGGAAGACAAATATCAGGCAACCTTTCAGAAGGTAAGTTTATAACTAGCACACAGACACACACATATAAATAAATAATTTAAGCAATTATCTATTTCATAACAGAATAAAGTAGTAATATCAACTCAAGATTTCTGATGATTAATCTATTAATTTGCTATTAAGTCAATTTAGAATACTAAAATGTCTGCTGATTAATATATTACTTTACTGATAAGTTAATTTAGAATAATAAAATGTCTGCTGATTAATATATTAATTTACTGATAAGTTAATTTAGAATACTAAAATGTCTGTGCTGATTAATATATTAATTTACTGATAAGTTAATTTAGAATACTAAAATGTCTGCAATGAAGCAAATCATAACAGATTTGTTTCATTTTTGTCTCTGGCCTTAAACATTTTTACTAAAATCACCCCTCTCTTCTAAGGTAAAGGAGATGTTAGAAGAGGTCACCTCCATCGTACTGACTGCTGATGCGTGGACCAGCTGTGCCACGGAGTCATACCTCGGAGTTTCCTGCCATTTCATAACCAAAGACTGGGAAATGAAGACGCTTAACCTGGCCACCATGCCTCTGGAGGAAAGACATACTGCTGGAAGCATAGTGACATGGATGGAGGAGATCGTAATCAAATTCAACATCTTGCCCATTAAAGCTATAGTTCATGATAATGGGTCCAACATAGTAGCAGCTCTGCGTCTGCTGGAAGGAAAGCATGGATGGGCCTCTGTCCGCTGCGGTGGGCACACACTCCAGCTCATAGTAAACAGTGCCCTCAAAGATAACACCATCAGCAGAGCTCTAGAAGCCTCAAGAAGCATAGTGGAATACTTCCACAAGAGTGAGAAGGCCTCCACAAAACTGAAGGCAAAACAGCATCAGATGAACACACAAGATCACAAGCTTATCCAGGATGTCAGCATAGGTTGGAACAGCACTTACTACATGATCGAGAGACTCCTGGAACAGCGTTGGCCAGTCACTGCAACTCTTTCTGATCCTTAAATAAAGAACAAACACTGCTTGGATCTAAAGCCAGAGCAGTGGGTGCTTCTTGAAGCACCCACTGACCCACAGGTGGTCAAAGGGCTGCAACGGTCCACAGTGAAAAGCTGCTTTGAGACGAGCTCAGGAAAAGCCTTTCTGTCCAGCGCAAAAAAAGGGATAACTGAAAGATGGGGGACTATGAACACCACCTCAGGCAAAGACCTAGAGAAAGACTCAATTCTTCTGGCAGCTTCTCTTGACCCAAGATATAAGAAAATGACATTTCTGGCAGCTGAAGAAGAACGCACAAGGGTGCAAGGGGCTGTTCAGGTCCTTGCCATCAAAGAAGAAAAGAGCACTCAGAGCAGCAGCGCTGGGGATTCTCCACAGCAGAAAACCACCAATGTTCGAGCACAAAAATCTGCACTGGATGACCTCCTTAATTCTGATACAGACAGTCAGACTGAGAAGTCGGATGATGAAGAAGAGGAAAGCCGGGAGGACAAAAAGATTGAATTGGTGAGGATTGAAGTTCAGCAGTACTTCACAGGGGCACCATCAGTAGGCAAAAAGGAAAACCCTCTCACATGGTGGGGGAAAAATGAGAAGAGTTTTCCCACACTGGCAAAGTTGGCTAAATCATTTCTCTGCATTCCTGGAACATCCACTCCGGCAGAACGAATCTTTTCTGCAGCAGGAAATATCTGCTCTCAGAAGACAGCCAGCCTCACACCAGAACATGTTGAGATGCTAACATTCCTCACTTTGAATAAAATGTGATGAATAATATGTAGCCTACTACTAGCGTACCTACCTCAATTGCATACAAACTTGCTGTGCAGTGTTTACTGTTCACAGATTGCACTTTTCTGTTCTCTTTTTTACTTTGTGTCATGCTGTTATATCCTGGTTAAAGGAAGAAAAAAAAAGAAAATATTTTGCTGTTATTAAATTTAAGTTTGTTTACAGAAAATGAGTCAGTGGCCAATTATATTAGCAGATTCAGCACTACTTTGTCTATAAAGATTATTTTTGTTTGTTACATTCAGCAGCACCTTATTTTATTGAATACTTCATAGACAAGACTGCTACTACTTTGCTTTGTTTCAAGAAAAAAAGTAAGTTTGTGAGCATTTATTTGAACAACATGCAAACAAGTCTGTTAATGTACTTACAGTTTTGCACAGTGAGTCAAGAAAGAAAAAAGCTGTAATCAAATATTATTACTGAAGGAAAAATGCTTTTTATTGTCTTTATTGTTGTTTAGAAAATACCTAAAACAACTTTAAGCTAAATTGTAAAGGAAATTGCAAAAATGTGTCATTATCCGATTAATATAGCAATCGTTTAAATAATCGCTCGATTATGAAAATAATCGTTAGTTGCAGCCCTAGTACATAGGGACTGTAAATATACCACTTACTATATACTATATACTTTCTTATTTTTATTTCTATTTTTACTTACTGTATTTGACTTGTAATTACCTTATTTTTCATTTATAATGCTTCTTTCGTTATTTTTCTTGTATCCTGCACCTGCTGTATATTTGGAATTTCCCCCTGTGGGACTAATAAATGAATATCTTATCTTATCTCTCTCTTAACAAGATCGATGAGCTTTCTGCACTGAACAACCAGCAGATTTACCGGGAGAGCAGCTTGTTCATCTTTACGGAGACAAGGCTAACCCACCATGTACTAGGAATGTAAATCACCAGTTTCATGACGATATCATACGATATCGATTCTTTGGACAATGATACGATTTTTGCCGATATCACAAAGTCTGCCATGATTCGATTCGATTCAGGGGCCTTCAATCGATTTAAGACAATATGATGTACACATTTAATGCAATCAGCTACATTTCACTTAAAGCAAGAAAGAAATTCAAAGTAATTTTGATGTTTTGACAATTTTATTACTGAAATGTGAAACGATGTGCTGACCTTTGGGTATGATTATTAAAAGAGGATTATAACAATCTATATGATCTAATCGTGTTCTAAAATTGAAATTGGGTTAATTAGTAGTCAGGTGCTTTTTTTGCCCCCACAGTTACCTAATGGGTGTTATTGTTCGTTTGTGATCAAGTAATGATGCAAAATAATAATACAAATTATTGTATTATTTTATTTTCATTATTATTGACCTCCAACATTTGACCATGCTCTTTCAAACTAAAAATGTGCAATTTTGATTTTAATTGAAACCAAACATTTTTCATGTTCAAAGTTCTGTACCTGTGACATGTGCAATGAGAATAAAAGAAATCTGAATCTGTAGAACTATTAGCTTAAAGGTGCAGTGTGTAGAATTTGGCATTTGAGCGGCATCTATCGTTCAGATTCTAGAATTAGCCCAACCGTAACCAAAACGTGACATCGCTGAGCAACAGAAGCCTGTGAAGACTAAAAGGGATCGTGAACACGGCATCATTTACTAAAGTGACAAGGTTTGTAACCATTATTTTTATAGATTATAGGTCAGTTGTTAGCTGCAGATTGTAGGTTTTGTAAACTTGTAGTAACACAAACAAACATTAGCGCATTAATGCTAATCAGATCAGAACCGGCGGACAGATTCGCGTTTCGTTCTTTTTGTCCCTAAAATCCACCCGTAGACAACACGGCGGATTGTTATGTCGGCCTACATGAATGCAGCCAGCGGTAATGTAAATTTTTTTTAAGCTTTTTCTAACTAAATAAAAATAAAACAAACGTTTTATGGGGATGATTGTGCTGCTATTTTGACGGACTTTACATACAAGTAGTAACATTATATCCTATATTCACCGTTTCTCTTCGGCAAAATGCTGCCAACTTCTACACACTGCACCTTTAACTAACTCAACATTGATGATTTCATTTTAATTTGATGCCTGGTGACCACTGTTTGTATGTCAATGTGATTAGACTTTGCTTTACTGTTTAATGGTAGGTGTGGAGGAAGAATGAGAATAAGCTCTCATTATTTTCTTTTGTACAATAAGTACTTTCATTAATCAGTGTGCTACAAAATCAAATGATGAGATAACGTACTGTACTCATGTCATTAGGCACTCCTGTCGTGTGCATGCAGTATGCATCCTCTGCGGTCAGATTGACTGTATCTCACCCAGATACAGCAGTACTATTTTCTGATTGGCTGATATGTCAAGCTCCCGTTGAGCGCTATGATGCTCAGAGCGTCTTGCTACATGTTCCAAAG
Organism: Cetoscarus ocellatus; assembly: GCA_037902135.1. NCBI lineage: Eukaryota > Metazoa > Chordata > Actinopteri > Labriformes > Labridae > Cetoscarus > Cetoscarus ocellatus. The sequence goes on from JBAMNC010001844.1 coordinate 705,528, forward strand.
CACATAAAGTTACTCAGTGGGTGCAACATAATAAATTTTAATGCATGAGAAATTCCTGGTGTGGCGTGTGAGAGAGCGAAAAGGTTCAAATGTGTGTTACACCCTGAATGCGAGCCCTGGAAACTTCAGAAAGAGGCGCCCTTGGGTGGAAACTGTGAAATGGATATCCGGTCGGAATTTCAAAATAAAGGCGTATCTTAAAGATAATGATGTTAATCGATGTTTTGAGTTTCCATCGATTTGATTGGATGGTTGCTTAACCAATTGATGGATCGATCAGATCAATGGATCATTACGCCCCTACCTCATACTGGACGCTAACGTGGGTCTGCTGTGAGAGCCAACAGAGACACTAAAGCTTGTGGGAAAGGACTCATCATGTATGTTAACAACTGCTGGTGTAAACCAAGTCATATCTCTGCAAAGACTGTCTTGTGTTGCCGGGACCTCAAGCTACTAGCTGTAGCCTCCCGCTATATTATCTGCCGAGGGAGCTTAGTCACATGATCACTGACATGATCACCAGACAGCATGCCACTGCATCTGCATCTCATGATGAACAGCCATCCACAAGATGCTATGTTGGGTGTGTGGGCGAAGAAAGGGAGGTGGGCTGAGACAAGTAGACTAAAGTAAGAACTAAAGCTAGTGACAGATCCATGGGCTAATCATAGACTTGTCTTCCTCATATTTGTCTCTGCTGAATATAAATTTATTAGAGGTTAGCCCCTTGAGATGCAGAATCTCGTTTACAAGAGGGTCAACATGTCTGTATAATTGTAGTAATAGTTTCTATAGAAGTGTAGTCAATAATAATCACATTAAGAGTAATGATCTAATATTTACATTAACATCTATAATGATTATAAGGTAGAGATGACTGATGTTGAATAATACAACAGCATCAAAATGAGAATTTATAAGTGATGTATTTTTAGCTGATAATGAGGGGTCGGGGGTTGGGGGTGCAGAGACAAAGGACTGAAAATAAGAATTTATGGTAGTGACAAACTCGTGGACGCCCAGACCATAAATCTGTCCCCACCACATTTGTCTCCATTGACTATAAAATCATTTAAAAGTAAGCCTCTTGAGACATGGCATCTCATTTTCAAGAGGGACCTAATGTCTGTATCGTGCTAAAGATAGTTACTATGGATGTATAATCAACCATGGATAGGGAGATCATGCTAATGTCTAAATTAACAACTATAATTATGATGAACTGGAATGGGGCTAAAGAAATGGCCAAATATTTGTTATATCTGTAATTGTACTTATTGAGCTTTTGTAGCTCCACAGCAGCAGGCAGTCTCCACCAAGGATCCAAGGCCACCTACAAGACAAGAGCCAGAGACAAGTACAGGAGCATGAACAAAAAGGGGCAAAGGCATATAGAGAGAGAGAGAGAGCGTGTTAGAGAGACAGAGGGATAGAGCCCAGTGTGCCAGATCACCCCCGGCAGTCTAAAATAATTGCATCTTAAGTATGTGTCTTAACTATGTACTGTGAGCTGGTTCCTAACTGAAAGCTTTATCTAATACTGCTTTCCCACTAAAATTAGCAGGTAAACCTGGGTTTTTTCAACGCAGGTTAACCCGCTTAAAATCTGCAAGTGACCTCTTTCTTACTGCCAGCAGACCCGGGTCTAATCGCCAGCAGACAAGCTGTATGGCTATTTTTTTTTCCACTGGTGTGTCAAGCTGATGTCATCACCTTGATGACATCATCCACGTGCCGAAACACGTCCATGTAAACAATGGAAAGGAGCATGGAAGCCATGGACACAGTGGTCAACTGTTTTCCATACTTCGTACTTTTGTCTCACTTTAAAATATACAAACTCGGCGCAGACTGAACAATATTCGAGTACTGATGATACGAAGACGGATGGAATTTGTTGCTGAGATGGCAAAGAGTCGCCGAAGTTACAGACGGAGCACAGAGCCTCGAGAAACTCCATAACTTATTTTAGTGTACACAGAAGACTTAATGTTCATGTGTACAAACTGGTATATATCAGATAAGTAGAATTTAAACCAATTTAAAGCAGTCCCTGTAATCCCAAATAATTCCTCTAATCTCTGTAGAAGAACATTATGATTTATGGTGGCAAAAGATCTAAGATCTAAAAAACAAGTTCTGAGAGAAGTCCCTCATCTAAAGCTGAGAGTAGATTGTTAGTCACTTTAACTAGCAGTCTCTTTGCTGTGATGAGCTTTAAATCCTGACTGAAAGTCCTCAAACAGGCTGATATTTTGAAGGAAGTCACATAGCTGATTAGCCACTACTTTCTCGAGGATGTTTGAAGTAAGTGGATGGTTTGATATATATAGCTAATGTGCCTGAATCGAGGGTAGGCTTTTTAAGAAGATTACAGCTGCTTTAAAGGACTGTGGCACATAGCCTGTTGATAAAGATATATTGATTGTCTCCTACAAGGATGGACAAACTAGGGGAAAGACCTCCTTGAACAGCTTAGTTGGGATCGGGTCTTAAGGCAGGTTGATGGTTTGGAGGGGGAGACAACAGAATTTATTTCTGGAAGGCCAATTGTAGAAAAACAGTTGAAGTCAGACCTAACTACATTTAATGGTATGGCAGGTCCAGGTGAAGGCAGGGAGTTGCTAATTTTATCTGTAATTTTAAGAATTTTATCGTTAAAAAAGCTCATACAGTCCTCACAGCTGAGGGCTAGGGGGATCGCAGGCTCAATAGAGTTCAATAGAAAAACCAACAAATAGGATTCTAAAAGATTTTGATGTTTGGAGGTTCATGCACGGATCATCACCAGGCCCTACATTTTATTCTGCTTGGCATGCAGCCATTCAAGATTAGACTACTTCTTTATGTATAATAAGGACCTTCATAGATTAAAAGAGTGTAGAATAGGTTAGAGGGATCTGTCAGACCACTCAGGGGTATATATAATGATACATTTAGATGCCAGAAAACGAAAAACACTGTGGAGGTTAAATACTGGAATGTCACACACCACTTATACCCCAACAACAATATAACAAATCAGGAAGGTAAAACAGGAAAAAGATAAAATATTAAATGAGGAAGTTGAGAAAAATATACGATTATGAAGCAAAGATATTACAAAATAGGTCCAAAAGCATCTAAACGCTTAGCTTGGAGACTTAAAAAACAACAAGCAGAAAATACTATTTATAAATCAGAGACCCTGTAACACGCAAAGTTGCTAGCAGCTTGGATGACATCCAGAGGGCATTTGAGACATATTGTACTTCCTTGTACTCCCAATCAGATCAGGTTAATAAACTCACTATTACTGAATTCTTAAAGGTCCCAAATTATGCGAAAACCACTTTTTTAAGGCTTTTGAACATATTTTTGGGTATTTGGCCTTCCTCCCAGCCCACAAATGTGATATTAGACAAAAAAAACCCTGTATTTAGCAGGCTGTATAAATATAAACTCATGGTATTCAGCGAGCTGTTGAGTCTGTAGATATACTGTTGCGTAATAGTATATTTTTATTTTCATACCTAACCTGATTGGTCTACCTGAGTAGACTCCCCTCCCACCTGCCAGAGAGATTTCTGTGTGAAGAGCAGCCATGTTGTTTATATTCTCAGCGAGAGATCTGTGTTCAGCATGCCAAATCTCAGACGCTATCACTGCTCAGTTGTTGGCTGTAAACAGCCACATATATCTTAACATATAGGCTACAAGCCTTGGAGGACCAAAGGACCCAATGGATTAACTTTATTTTTGAAGGGAATGAGCCAGCTACAGTCGGCTAAAACCTGTATGTGTCTGCCATTCACTTCGCGATCGACTGCTTCTTCAACTTCTGTCAGTTCAACACCGGACTGGCAACTAGACTTTTCCTGAATCTAGGCTCAGCACCAACTGTCTGCCACCAAACCTCGGACCATGGAAATGTGAGTATTTTAATGCTGTGTGGTATTTCTTTTGCTAATTGCTATGAGCTAATGCTAACAGCAGAGGGAAGTGAACCAGATGTAAGAGCTCAAGATTTTCGTCATTGTTGAAGTTACTCTTTGAAAGTCTGCAGTGTAAACTTAGATGTATGGATATTTCTACATTAGTCAAGAGGAGTTTAACAGTTGGAGAAATATAATTATTCCTCATACACCCCCTCCCCCCCCCCCCCCCCCTCCCCCCTCCCCCAGCGTTAGTTTTAGGAGGCTAAGTTTAGCCTGTGGTTAGCCTGTTGTTTTAGCCTGTAATGTTTGGGGGAAACGAGCTTCGCTGTTATCTAACCAGCAGGAATTTACAGTCGTGTTTGTTCAGGATTGTAATGTGAAGTCCCTGTTGTATGTTACTGTGCTGGCCGCTGTTAAATGTATAGAGATCTGAGTACGAGGCAAACTGCTATACACTCACTGAAGCAACGTAATCGGTAAATTATCTCAGATGGTATCAAAACTATTTTTTTGTCAAAACTGTGGTTGAGGGAAACGATCAGTGAAGGCTGTGTTGCTTTGCGTTTTGCAGCAATGTTATGTAAACATTAACGCAAACAACAGGGGAAACTATATAACATGTAATGCTAACGTCAACTCAAATCAGTGGATCTGCAGATGTGATCGGCGTCACCGGCTTTTGTGGCCACAGTATTGTGAACACCAAATTCATTTTATCAGCTTTTTGTAAGTTTAAACACTCAAATGCCCCAGGATGCTGTCATACACGCAGTGTGACTTGGTGGAGTGATGCTGGCAGGGAAAGTTACAGCCACATAACACTACAACACGTTAGCATTTTAGGAGGAACTGAGGGAGGTAGGCAATCAAATAAGATCTGCGAGATGATTATCCTCCTGATTTATTTACTAACAACACACAGGCATAGACAAGTGGTTATGTATCACTTTATGTGACATTTGTAAGTGAAAACACATAAGCCTGTTGTATCATATTTGATAAATACTTTTATGATACCTCTGTCTGATCAATATAATCAATAAATCTTTCAAAAAAAACCCCCATCAGAATACAATCAGATAAATGATAAAAAAAAAAAAAAGATTAACAGTTGCCAGGAACACCTAATGTATCTAATGAGATACAAAAACTATGTTACATTTCATGGAAATTTTGGGGTATTTTTGGATTTCAGTGCAATGTGAAATAAACATTTCAGCTCCAAAAAAAAAAAATATGGGTATAAATTGTGTTTTGATGCTTTAAAGTGTTTAACATTTTTCTTCCTTGTGTCTATGCTGGTCAACCTTAGACAACATCTTCTGATGGTGAACCGCTGTTTGAAGTCATCTTCCCAAAATCTAAGAAGGGAGACTGCACAGCAAAGCCAGTGAAAGCAGAGCCGACTTTCTGTAAGTTGCACAAGCCTTGATTAAAAATTCACAAATTTAAAAGCATCGGCAAATAGGCATAACATGAAAAGGAAAACATAAAGAAAACTTAAATAAAAATGCTTTTAACATGGCATTGAAAATAAATAATAAATAAGGAAACTGTGTGAATAAAAGACTATGAAAAAAAGTGTACAACTGTAGTGAGGTTTTGATTTTAATGCAATTTTGTTTTTGTAAATATACATTTTTGTTTCTTGCATTTTAGATTATGCAGATGCACTTTTGGATCTTGTCTTTGAGAAGGTTTTCCAGGACCCTGCTCCATACCTGAACGAGCTGTAGAAAATACCAGACCCAGAAGACCTCTCTGCTCAATTTGACAGACCTGACAAGATGGATGTGATAGCCAGCTACGAGTCAAGGTTCAACCAAGGACACCTCTGAACCCCTCATACTGGTCTTCTGCATCAGGAAAATCCGCTTTTATCTGAGGCACCACACAGGCAGGCAACACCACTCTGATTCTTCATCCCAGAAAGCCCCAACACCAGCTCACAAAGGTCCTGTAGGCCAGGTATCTGTAACGGCTGGACATGATGTGCAAATTTTGTCAGAACTGAAGGGTTACTTTTATAGGTATTTTTATGTATTTATTCTATTTCTTATATATTTGTTATTATGGTTTTACAGTTTCTGCTTAAAAATTCCTTTTCTTTTTTACCTCCTTTATTTAAAAATTGTTTGCAGTACCACCTGGTACATTTGGTTTTTTTATATGTACAAATATTTTTCACAATAAAAAGCCTACATGAACTGTTTTGTGTGTTTTCAGTGTTCCATATGTTATATGTTAATAAGTAAAGAAAAAAAAAGATAAACTGTAATAAATGTAAGATGGAGGAAACAGTGATGTACTTTTAATCCTTACTATTTGTGTAACAGTAATAGGAGTGTTTATATCAAAATACTTCTGCATTATTCCTCTTAGACGTAAAGGCTCATAGTCTTTATAAATATTGAATGCATTTTGCAGTGAAAACATTTCAAGCATAGAGGTTCGAGTCCAGGATGGTCCACCATGCAGGATGGTGGGTCTGAGAGTTCCTGTAGTCTTCCTCTGACCTAGTTAATTAAAAAGGGTAAGTGAGTGACATCATAGCACAGAAAAGGTAGTGTACAAAATTAGTTATTTTGCACTCAGTTTTCACATACCTTTGGTATCGCCATGCAGCAGACATTTTCAGGCTCTAGGCATTTTTTCACAGTTGCCACAGGAGCACCTATGTAGGAGAAGAGTGAAAACAGGATATTCAGTACAATTTTTATTATTCAGGAAATGTACTAGTTAAGCAATCATGAAGTCTTGTTTTCGTTCAAGATAATATAATGCTAATAAACACAGGGCTGTGCAATAATAATATACAATATTGCAAGTAAAGAGGTGTTGGAAGGCAGGTACTGTGTGGCATATATAAAAGATACGGGTCACAGAAAATTGCTGGCTGCTTAGAATTACAGGTTATGACAAACATTTGCAGAGTGGCAGCATGTTACTGCCATGAACTATATGGCTATATTAAATACTGTATTCTGATGGGTCAGTCACATAACTAATGTTATTTCTGTAAAACACCGTTGCCCTGATCGGCTCTGAAGAACAGACATTATTTACATTTAACAACACCAAAGAAGTCCCCTTCCCTCTGTCTTATTTCACTATCAATAGCAACGGCCCGTTCAGTGTTACTTATAAATAAAAGTTCATTCACGATGGGGTTCTGTCTAATCCTGTCGGGGTTTCTGTCTCTGCTGACACTACATTATCCCTTACTAAACGCTATTTAATTCCAGTCTAAGTTTTGGTAAGCACCGTATGAATACGAACTGAACGGTCGAGGAGCTACATGTTTCACATCTTCAACAACATATGGGGGGGGGGGGCAAGAATGGCAGTACAACTTTAATTTGTCTACATATTAGCATTGAAGTAACAAACTTTACTTACAGACCACTGAGAAACATCTTGGTTTACCCTTGGCTCTCGACTTTCTTCTGGTGCCTCTTCATATTTGGGGTCTTGCTCGGGTTCAAACATGAATGGTTGCACCACTGTTTGTTGTCCTGCAGCCATTTTCTCTCAGGGCTCAGTCGTCATGGTTACATGACGCCGTCCTCGCCTCGGCACATCCCCTCGGAAGAGCTGGGCGGTATCAGCAGTGGCTCATTGACATATTAAGGTCACCGCCCACTAAATCTGCCATTTCTGAACAGAGGGGCTATGTGAGCCTGGAAACAATGCTGCTGTGCTTGATTCATAGGCTTTTTGGACCAAAGCGAGTTATTAACGCTTCATGAAGACATCAAGGATCCATGTTATATTGCAGAATAGGGGCAAAATATGGGACCTTTAAATTCTTTATACCCTCCAATGTTAGGTAAAAAAAAGGAATGATAAACTTATACTTAAATACACCAATAACAAGATAAGAAATAGACAAAGCTATTTCAAGTTTAAACAGTAATAAGTCACCTGGCACAGACGGGTTCCTGCCAGAATGGTACAAATCAATGAGAAAAACCCCTGCTTCCCCTACTGGAGACATGTTTTAACTATATACTAAAAGAATCATCATGTCCCCCGTCTTGGAAGGAGGCCTTCATTTCAGTCATCCTCAAGGAGAATAGGATGGACTGTAAAAACTGTAGACCTATAAGTGTGATGAATACAGACTTTAGGATGGAGAAAAAGGATGGAGACGGTGATGCCTTTGTTAATTGATGAGGATCAAACTGGATTCATAAAAAACAGACAAACCCAAGACAATATAAGGAGAGCCCTACAAATACTTGAACAGATAAAGGAAAATTTGCTCAGTTATTCTTAGTTAAGATGTTAAAAAAGCTTTTGATTCAGTTGGGACCTTTTTTTCTGGTTATGAGAACATTTGGCTTTGTGAAAATTTTATTCAGTGTATTCAGGTACTTTACGCTTCCCCCACGGCAAGAATAAATGTAAATGGCAGCCTCTCGAACCCCATAACCCTACAACGCAGCTGTAGACAGGGCTGCCCAGCCAGCACAAATCTATTCAATCTATTTATTGAATCTCTCCCCAGATGATTCGACAGGAATCAGAATTAAAGAGAATAATGATAATCTGTACGCGGATGACATGCTTGTAACATGAAGTGACCCAGATTCAAGTTTACCATTACTAATGAAAAGACTGGAAACATATGGACCATACTCGAGATATGTGCTTTATGTACAAAAAACCTGGATTCTATCATTTAATTGCATCTTCTCACAAGAAGTTAGTAGAAAATATACATTTAGCTGACATTCCACCCAAATTAAATATCTTGAAGTAAACCTGCCCAAAGACATATCACAACTATACAACATCAATTATGAGCCTATCAATAAAAAAATCTATGATGATCTTGACAGCTGGAGTATGCTCCCCCAGGACCTCAGCCACAGTATTAGAGCAGTAGAAATGAATATTCTTATAATTTTATTATATCTTTTCTTATAACTTCCCATGGAAATACCTCAGAAACAGTTCAGAGAATGGAACAAACATATTTCATGATTCATTTGGGACAAAAAAGAAAAAAGAGTGAAATTCTGTACCCTTCAGCTGCCGGTGGAGATGGGGGGGGGGGGGGGGGCATGGCTCTTCCATCTTTAAGGGATTATTATATATCAGCACAATTGAGGCCCTTTGTATACTGGTGTGATCCATTTTATGTAAGCAAGTGGAATAGTATGGAATTCAGTCTGATGGATAGACCCATACAGTCTGTCCTTGGATGTATTGACACAGAGAAGGAACTGTTGAAGACCACAAGTAAATGGGTAAATTGCTCTCTAAAAACATGGATAGAAGTGGTTAAACAAAACAAACTCTTAAAGAGAGGTCAAATGCTTAGATGGCCTGCGTATGACCTTGATTTTATACCATCATTACATGATGATAGCAGATACAGACAGTGGGCCGAAAAAGGTAGTACCTCCATGTGTAAGACTGTGATAAAGTGGGAATTCTGTTATGATACGGCTAGTTTTGTTTTATTTAGTGTGTTTTTTCTTGGTGTTCTTTGTCTTTTTGATCTCTTGTTTCCTGTGCCTCTTGTGTTTCCTGTTTTATTTTGAAATCCCTGTGTTCCTTGTGGTGTTTTCCTGCCCTCCCTTCTGTGTGCCTCTGATTGTGATTCCCTCCACCTGTGTGATTTTGATTGTGTGACCTGTGCTTGATGTTTCCCCAGTGTATTCAGTTTGTGTTCCCCTTTGTCCGTGTTGGGTCATTCATCTTCCATGTTCACCACGTCTTCAGTGTCTCGAGAGTTTTTTCCAGTGTGCTTTAGTGTTATCTCCAGTGTTCTCAAGTGTTATCTTCAGTGTTCTCCAGTGTATGCATGTTCTCCCCCTGCATGTGTAGATTATCTTTGGGTACTCTGGTTACCTCCAACTGACCATAAACATACTTGTTAGGTCAACTGGTGATTCTAAATAGCCCTTAGTTGTGAGTGTGTGCATGAATGATAGATAGATACTTTATTTATCCCCATAGGGAAATTGTTGTATCCAGCAGCTCATATAATACACATTTAAAAAAAAAAAAAAAAAAAAAAACACGTAAAAACATCATCACACGAATGGTTGTCTGTCTTCTTGTCTGTACAACACCCCTTGCCAAGTGACAATCACCAATGGTGATCATTCCTTTTTAATAAATTAACCAATGAAAATCAGCCAATGTTTTTCTCTTTTGTTCTGCATACAGCTGCTTAGGTAAGACATTACCAAAAGCGACCACTCTTCAAGTAATAATCTTGAATAATTGCTGAGAGTCAGAGGGTTGTGTTTATATAAATTACTCAAAATATGCCACTTTTTTTTCCTCCTTTGTGTCTGTGTGGCAATCTTTTCTGCCAGATTTGAGTTTATCTTACAGTTTGGGTGCACAGTATGACTTAATTTTGCTTAAGCATGTTTCAGGCAGAAATGCAGGTCAGAGCTAGACCGGGGATAAAGGGGTGAATCATGCATAAGCACAGCACAGGCCCTGGCCCTAATGTGAGTGCACCCATAGACTTTTAACAGTAGCTGTAAGCACCTTAATGTTTGGTGTGTGGGTAATTTATGATAAACAGTTTTTGAAAATTTACATTTCTTTTTTGTCTGTTTTGTGATCTAGCAAGAAAACTTGAGCAGCAGCAACAAGGCCAGAAAGATACTGTTCAACTGTCCATGGAATAAGACCAAGGACCTCAATTCTTCATCACCAAAGCAAGTGGTCCTGGAATTCCAAGCCCTCTGTCTCGAAATAGGGATGTGGATTGACTGGAGTGGCTGTCAAGACTCAAGAAATTAGAAAACCATGTTGTCTCTTCTCTCTGCTAAACATAGAGTAGTAGTAAAGGTAGCTCTTCTTGGACAATGGTCCAGCAAAGAACATAGGGCAGCTTTCCTCTGCTCCATGGTAGTTGTGTGTGGTGAATGTAACTAAGGTGGGGGATTTTTGACAGCTTCAAAAAATTTAAAAATGGAATAATTGCTTTGGCCAAGAGCAAGAGCCTACAAATTCAACACACAGTCTAGTTGGGTTTCTGTGTTTATTTGTTGTTTTTTGTAAAACAAAACAAAAAAAAAATTCAGCGGGAGGGTAATGTCTCCAATGTGTGGACTTGAGGAAATGCCGCTTTGTGCTAACTGCAGCAACAAATGTTTGCATGAATACATGCATTGGTATTGATGATACATGCTAAATCATTGATGGCATACCACTAAATCTTGTGTGTTTTGTGGATGTTTGTCTATACATACAACAAACAAGTTCATATACTACTTTTTTTTTAGTAGTAATATCAACAGAAATCCAAAAAAACAGTTGGTGGTGGCTAAATCTGCTTCATGTCAAGATATTACAAAAGGTAAGACAGTTAAACAGGACTACTTGCCATTTGGAGGATAGACTTTAAATACAGAATACTATTTGATCCCCCTCAGTTTTTCCTAAAAGGAAAAGGTTAAAGGTGCAGTGTGTAGAATTTGGCAGCATTTCGCCGAACAGAAACGGTGAATATAGGATATAATGTTTCTATTTGTATGTAAACTCCGTCAGAATAGGAGTACAATCATCCCCATAAAATGTTTGTTTTATTTTTATTTAGTTAGAAAAAGCTTCAAAAAATTTACATTACCGTGGGTCTAGATCATGTAAGCCCACATAGCGATCCGCCATGTTGTAGACATACGGGTGGATTTTAGGGACAAAAAGAACGAAACGCGAATCTGTCTGCCGGTTCTGAAGTCTACCTGGAATGCAGACGAAGAAGAGGAGAGAAGACCACAACTGACCTATAATCTATAAAATAATGGTTACAAACCTTGTCACTTTTGTAAATGATGCTGTGTTCACGATCCCTTTTGGTCCTTCTGTTGCTCAGCAATGTGACATTTTGGTCACGGTTGGGCTCATTCTAGAATCTGAACGATAGATGTCGCTCAAATGCCAAATTCTACACACTGCACCTTTAAATACTTAAGCTCCTCTAATGCACAAGGCCCAACCCAAGCAAAGAGTAGGTTTCCATGTTTTGATCTGTTGTAACAGAAAAAACATGCTAAGATAGCATGACTGTTTGTCAGAACTGTTGTCTTTTCATGAATAAAATAACTCTCTGTAAGAGCTTCTCGTATTATGACATTTGTGAAATATGCATCTTGCATTTTTTTTCTGAAACCCACAAGCTACTCAAATAAAGACCTCAAGATTTATGAGAAAGATTATTTATCCACAGTGTTAACTGAATGGGTATAACTTAACCAACCACTAAGAATAATTTCAGATTCACCTTTAATAGTGTGTCTTTGGGCTTGTTTGAACATTCTGTTTGATGAAGCTGCTTAGAGTAAAATTCCCCAAAAAGTTGTTCCTGCTGCATTGTAGGTGTTCAGGAGGTATGAAAACAAAGCAACATATGGACTGTTTCACCCATCAGACCAGTATACATCAAAGCAGCAACAAGATTCTGATTTTTCTGCTCTAAAGTGGCCACTATAGACGTTGAGTGTAACTGCACTGTTGTAAAACAGAACGCCTTGTTGATTAATTGGAAGCTTGAAATAATGAGGAGAACATCCGTCATGTCATTAAAATTTAATAAGATGAAAAAGACTGCCGTTGACCATTAGAGGCAAAGAGCTCCGATGAAAAACTCACATTTTTGTCGGGAAGATAGTCCGTGCAAAGTCAAGTTAATGGACGGAAGACACAAACTTCCGGTTTTCATTTCAAAGTAAAAGTATCCGGGAGACACAGCATTAAATGCATTTCAAAATAAAACAAATCAATGGCACTAAGAAATGTTCCATTCTTGCAGTAACGCTCCCAATAAAGCAGTACAAATACTTCAACAAACAGTATTTTAACTATGAATTCATGCATATTCATGCATATTTTTCTCTGGAACAAAACAATTCTCAACACGCCTCACGCCAATGTGCGTTTCTTGACAATACTGAGGGAGGGGAAGGAGTTGAAAGTACATCCTGAGAGACAAATAAACCATGTGGACTGATAAGGTATAGTATTATCATGTTTCTTTCCAAATGTATCACTTTTCAAACGTCAGCTGTCAATTGTTAGCAAAGTGTTTGCATGTGTGTTTTGTGACTTTGAACGTAGCTCTTAAGCTGCGTTCACACCGAACACGACTTTGCAACCATAATTGCGTCGCCCAGTGAAGTTGCGTTGCATGTCCGTAAATACCTCATTTTGGTTGCCGCAGCGGTCGCTCAGTGACATTACATCCTCTTGAGTTTCACCGCGATCATATCATATATCATAATAGGATGTAAAAGCTGACATTATTCCAACTGTATCCTTTTCACTCACCTACCAACCAGATCTGGTAGTGCGTGGTCGTGGCTGATCGTGGCTGTCTATTGACTCTGTATGGTGAGTGGTCGCCGAGGTTGCCAAAGTCACGTTCGGTGTAATGCGACTTTGCGACTGAAATCGCATCGCGTGTCCATAAATACCTCATTTTGGTCATCATCACCCTTCGCCGTTGCTCAGTGACGTCACGCCCGCTCGAGTTTCACCGCAGTCATATCATATATCATATAATAGGATGTATAAGCTGACATTATTCCAACTGTATCCTTTTCACTCACCTACCAACCACAAAACACTGCAGCTGCTGGCCCTGCAGCAGCATCTTCTGTGAGTTCTCTGCAGTCTGTCTAGGCAGAATTAATGCCCCCACTCACTAATGTTTCCAACACGGACATGGATTGTCACTCTGTGAACTGAAATGAAAACTGTCTGTCATGGGCGTTGTCACACACCCACACAACACTGATTGGCTGTTGCCGCACAGCCACACACTATATCGCCTGAAAAGATCAACTTTTTCAACTTTGGCGATGGAACGACGAGCGACCAGGTTGCCTTGATCGTGGCCTTGTGTCGCAGGAGGGTTAACCCCGCCCCATCACGGCTGTACATTGAATTTACATGGAGAGTGGTCGCCGAGGTTGCCCAAGTCGCGTTCCGTGTGAACGCACCTTTAACTGCGTTGACACCGAACGCGACTTTGCGACCATAATCGCGTCGCCCACTGAAGTCGAGTCGCGTGTCCATAAATACCTTATTTTGGACACCATCGCCATCGCTGTCACTGGCTTTTACTGTTACCCACTGTAAACAGTTCAACACAGGGCCAGACTCCTGGCTTAAGGCACACAAATGAACACGGCACGCTGTCACCCTCTACTGGAGGCACTGCAAGTCACACACCTGGCTGGTTTAAACAGCATCTCACACGTGATGTCACCACTCAAGTTAGAAACCCTTCGGCTGCTCTGCACAGGTTGCAGTGTATTCCCCCACTACACTTTTAACCTACCTATGATCAATAACGATTTAAAACACACATAAAGCTACCATATAAAATTTCTAGAAATACTTAGCTTGCCCAGTTGGCGAGACACCCCCCCATGGGCGGATTCCTGACAAAATTTCCAGTTCACATGTCTTATTTTTGGAGACATTTGGTCAAAATTGTGGCATCAGTGAGGACATGTTTCTAGAGATGTGGTTGCACAGCTGCTGAATTTGAATCTGGATGAGGGCAGCAGATGATGTCATTCACTCACTGATTGACAGGTCAGAGCAGCTGTTCATGTGACTCACTGACGGCGGGAACATGGAATGTGTAATACACATGTAGCAAGATCAAAAGACCAAGAATGCCTTCATTCCTTTCTCCTCTCTCTAGGGCCTGGTTGTAACTTACTAGAGACAATGTGGAGCCATAAAGTCTCTCTTTATTTCCTGCCATCTACGACCAACAGACAACTTTGTTGACACTAAAGATGCATTTATTGCCCTGAACTTCCTGGCCTAAACAATGATTGGCCGAGACCTGATAAGGTGTTCGAACAAACTACGTTCCCAGAGACTTAAATCATTCTGTTCTACTCCCAGAAGATTCTTCTGTGACACCTAAGATGACTTTTGACCTCCTGGGTAGTGGACCCCTCATTGCTGCCCAAGAGTAGAGAACAGATGTTTTTCAGCCAACAGAAAACCACAACCTTATAAATTCTTTAATGAAACAATGGACACATCTAACAATGTGATATTTGATTCTGTCATGAAAAACGCATTCTGATGATGTGATTTCTGTTTCTCTAACATTACAAATGCCCAAGTTATGAGTATAATGCATTAACCTTCTTAAAGCCTCCTCTGAAGCGACAAACCAAGAGCGCTCCTCAGTGGAAGACTGAGAAGAGAACTTTATCCAGGAATGCATCTGTTATATCTGCATTATTGCCTGTTTCTATTGATGAAATGTTTATTAGACATTTTCTTTACATTAAGTTTTGGTCGCATAACATCTCAAAGACATACAAACTTTTATATCTAAGTTTTAACCACATATATTTTGTTTGGTTGTATTTTTAAGAAGAATTTCACATTTTATTCTTTCTTATCTTTTAGATATGGACTATTTGGTATCAAATCGATTATCGTAAGATTTTCTACTCAGTTGGAGTGTTTATATTGGGTGGTTATCAAAGTACAACTTAATATTTTGGCCAAATGTAAGTTGATAAAGTCTTTGTTACTCATCTAAGGCCCTTCTCCTGTGAGACCCTCCTCACCAGTCAAAACCAGAGAGACACAGTCCTCTCGCTGTCTTCTTCTTTGACCACTTCTTTGACTTTCATCCCTACACTTTTGTTTTTACGTCTTCTTCGACGGTCTGATCTGTTTTTCTTTTTGTCAACGCGGCTCTCCAGTAGCTCTTCAATATCTTCTCCTAGTTCCCCTAGGTCTCCTACTTCTCCTATATCCTCTCCTGTATCTTTTCCTAAGTTTTGTCTAAGTAATGCAACACGCCCGCCGGTTTTCTTGATAAGCCAGTAAGCTGTAAGACTACAAAGATTTGTTTCATAGTAAATGGACCTTTGTTATTTATTTCGGAATAATTTTTGTCAGGCCAACGAATAATTAGCTTTTGAAATTAATTACGAATCGTTTTTTCATCTAATCGAGACCTCAAAACTCCAGCTCCAGCTTCACCTTTAACAGAAGCTGCTTGTCCAATCTAAGACGGCATCTCTCTCCCGTGAAAGCTACGGGACCAGCTCATGTCGGAACACCATCTCACTTGGATCCATGGTACTGGATTGAGTGTGGACTTCTCAGCCTCCCTTTGGGACGACTCCAAACCAGAACAGTCCTACAAGGCTCTCCAGTAACTCCCGGACCAGTTTGAGATCGGACACCAGAAGCAACACCATAGTAAGACTGCGGTTCTGAACTCCTACAGATGGGCTTGAGTGTCTTGGTTTAATTCCCCATTAGTTACCCTTGATTTGACCTTTCTAAAGTAGATTATTTCATTAAGTTAATCTTCTATAAACACTCAATATACTCAAATGTTTCTTGAGGGTTCATAACTTCTTTCCTTATTCACAGCATCATTGATTAGTATGACTCTGACATTTCTTCCTTCTGAAGTGTTTTATTTTATTTTATTTTGTCTTATATGTTCATCATATGCTTTTAATAAATCACCCTTAAATTTATAGTTCTGTCTGTTGGTATTCTATTTGGAAGATTGACATCACTGCATGAGAATTCTGTCTTTAGACTTGAGACTGACGAAATTGATAAATTGATGAATTCTGATTTAATTGATTTATCTGATTTTAAATTTAAAATAATTAATAAATCAATTAATAAATTAAATTTTGCCTTTTTTGTATAAAAAGGATGGTGCCCCTTTAATTAACGAGAGTAAATGAGATATTAAATGAATATTAATTTCGTTAATAATGTTAATTAATATCCAGACA
Organism: Cetoscarus ocellatus; assembly: GCA_037902135.1. NCBI lineage: Eukaryota > Metazoa > Chordata > Actinopteri > Labriformes > Labridae > Cetoscarus > Cetoscarus ocellatus. The sequence goes on from JBAMNC010001844.1 coordinate 722,227, forward strand.
AAAAATAATCGCAATACACACCCATTATAAAGACTGAGGCTCCTGACAGCTGCAGGCACACACCTCAGTCTAACTTACGCAGTTCAAAGGGATGAAAAAGGATGAAACGCTGCTTGCAGCTTTCATTAGGGTCCTCACCTTAAAGGAAAGGATCCCTCTTGGTCTCTTTCTTCCTTCTTATTAGGATCCTCACCCTAAGGGCAAGGATCCTATTGTTCCTGCTTTGAAAGTTTTTTTCGCTCAACCAGACGCGTTAAGCTTAATTTGACCCCCTAAACATGCTCAAAAACTCACCAAACTTGGCACACACCTCAGATGTGGTGAAAAATTTCATGAAATGAAAAAATTAACTCCCAATCATGCCAAAATGAGCTCTCTAGCGCCACCTATGCACCAAAAAAAACACTAAAACGGCAGTAACTTCCTGTAGGAATGTGGTAGAGAGATCAAATCAACGTTGAAATGTTCGTCTCCTCGAGTTGTAAAGTGAAAGAGCAAATTGATGCTGTCAAGTCTGTTTCTGTGTCCCAGGAGGAGAAGCCTGTTGGCCCTACACCTCTCAAACCCGGAGACTTTGTGTTCCTGAAGGCCCTCCAGAGAAAGAAGTGGTCGTCACCACGTTGGACTGGGCCGTACCAAGTTCTCCTGTCAATGCCCACAGCAGTAAAAGTTAAAGGAAGACCGTCCTGGATCCATCTCAGCCACTGAAAACTCCTGAGAAGTGAGGAGGAGATGCTGAAGCTGGAATCATCAAAGTGCACTGGTGAATAAAGCGGGCTACAAAGGGGGGCGGAGAATAGCTCCGTGTGCTGATAGAAGGCACTGCCAGGCATCTGACTGGCCCCAGTGTACTATAGGGAAATGGCTCAGAGATGGACCCCCTGCTTCCTGACTACTCTGCTGTGCGTCTTCGTCATCGTCTGGATCCTGACTGACTGGCCTCTGGCTCCCCCTGGTGGACATGGACTGAACAAGCGTAACCATCCTGGATACAACAACCCCCTGGACCATCCTGAAGACTTCAGCCCCTTGGACTGGTATAACAAGGCTTTCAACTTCTCATCATCTTTTGAACTGAACATGTGGTACAGATATGCACAAACCTTAGCAAAATCTCAGAATCTAACTGACTGCTTTGTGTGTACTCGGATGCCAATAGCCACAAGAAACCCCCACATCATACCTAAACCAGTAACAAATGTCAACACTTTGTTTCCACATATTCTCCGATCCTCTCTTGCAGCTACGGTTTTGAACCAAACATACTGGTCTATGATTTCAGGCCCTAGACCTAATGTTAGGATGTTAAACTTCACCCATCTACTTAAAACGAATGATACAAAGAACAACGCTATTTATGGCCCAGTACATCTAACTAAGCATGTTCAATTTGACTGTTTTTACAACAATGACAATTTCCCAATTTGGCTTCCATCCCTATGGGTAATGTTAATCCAACATACTGCTTTAGTGTTCATAAATCTTGCTTGAAAAATGACTCCCAAAATTTACAGACAGCATGTTTATTCCACCTTACCAACAGCCCCACAGATTGGAGATGAGGAAACACAAATTTAGTTTCTTCGCAGATACTATGCCTATATGATGCCTGTACAGAAAATCTAACTGAAGTTGTATAATGTTGATGTGAGAAGTGCATTGTTATCTGTTCAAATAATGAAAAACAGCTGGGAATGTTAAGAATAATTTGATCTTTGTATATATTGTATATAGAGTTTTCATGTATTTGAACATTTCTATCCTGATCATTGTATAACCTTTTCTTTAGCAGCTTCATCCTTTCCCCACACACACAGATACTACATGACATTCTTTCCCCACACACACAATCCCTACATGGCCTTGTGCAGCCCTCTCCTTGTTACTTTTTCTCACCTATTGTTTATGACTCGGTGCATCACGAGACCAGCCTAAACAGACCCAAGAAGGAGACGTGAAGGCCACGACACCTCCCTACATGTTAAACACACACGCACACACATGCATATATAGAGAGAAGACTTTTGTATTAGCTTCAGATCAACACCTCAGACTGCTTGACACTCTGTATTGTTGTTCTCCTTGCTGCAAGTAAAACTTCGTTTGATTGCATCCAGCTGTTCTCTGCATCTTTATTCTTAATTATGTCAGGTGTTGGTAAGAACCATTAAAGGCGCCACTGAGCAATCTTAGGACTGTGAAGGAAAAATCCTGACACTATTGTTCCTGCTTTGAAAGTTTTTTTCGCTCAACCAGACGCGTTAAGCTTAATTTGACCCCCAAACATGCTCAAAAACTCACCAAACTTGGCACACACCTCAGATGTGGTGAAAAATTTCATGAAATGAAAAAATTAACCCCCAATCATGCCAAAATGAGCTCTCTAGCGCCACCTATGCACCAAAGAAAACACTGAAACGGCTGTAACTTCCTGTAGGAATGTGGTAGAGAGATCAATCCAATGCTGAAAAGTTGGTGAACCCCAAAGAAGCCCTCCCAGCTCCTCCCATTCAAATCAATGGGGGAAGAAAATACAGCTCCGGAAAACCTGTGGAATTTCTTTCTCTACAGAAAAAACAAAAAGTCCTACAGCTTTAAAAATTACATGGGCGGATTCCTGACAAAATTTCCAGTTCACATGTCTTATTTTTGGAGACATTTGGTCAAAATTGTGGCATCGGTGAGGACATGTTTCTAGAGATTTTCTTGCTCAGCTGCTGAATTTGAATCTGGATGAGGGCAGCAGATGATGTCATTCACTCACTGATTGACAGGTCAGAGCAGTTGCTCATGTGACTCACTGAAGGCGGGAACATGGAATGTGTAATACACACCCATTATAAAGACTGAGGCTCCTGACAGAGCTGCAGGCACACACCTCAGTCTAACTTACAGCAGTTCAAAGGGATGAAAAAGGATGAAACGCTGCTTGCAGCTTTCATTAGGGTCCTCACCTTAAAGGAAAGGATCCCTCTTGGTCTCTTTCTTCCTTCTTATTAGGATCCTCACCCTAAGGGCAAGGATCCTATTGTTCCTGCTTTAAAAGTTTTTTTTCGCTCAACCAGACGCGTTAAGCTTAATTTGACCCCCTAAACATGCTCAAAAACTCACAAAAACTTGGCACACACCTCAGATGTGGTGAAAAATTTCATGAAATGAAAAAAATTAACCCCCAATCATGCCAAAATGAGCTCTCTAGCGCCACCTATGCACCAAAGAAAACACTAAAACGGCCGTAACTTCCTGTGGGAATGTGGTAGAGAGATCAAACCAACGCCGAAACGTTCGTCTCCTCGAGCCTCAAAAGTGCCGGGCTGGGTTCCGAAAGCCTATCTGCAACAGGAAGCCGGCAATTTGGCCTTCAAAATAAAATTTCAAGGGAAATATATGCCAGACGCAAAAATTATCTCCTCCTAGGCCGTAAATGGTATCAGCTTGAAACCTGGACAGGTGACAGAGGAGGCCATGCTGATCAAAAGTTATGAAGGATTTTGTTGTTTCTCAAACGGTTTCCAAATGACAAGCCCTCAAAGTTGGTGAACCCCAAAGAAGTCCTCCCAGCTCCTCCCATTCAAATCAATGGGGGAAGAAAATACAGCTCCGGAAAACCTGTGGAATTTCTTTCTCTACAGACAAAACAAAAAGTCCTACAGCTAAAAAAAAAAATTACATGGGCGAATTCCTGACAAAATTTCCAGTTCACATGTCTTATTTTTAGGGACATTTGGTCAAAATTGTGGCATCGGTGAGGACATGTTTCTAGAGATTTGTTGCTCAGCTGCTGAATTTGAATCTGGATGAGGGCAGCAGATGATGTCATTCACTCACTGATTGACAGGTCAGAGCAGCTGTTCATGTGACTCACTGAAGGGGGGAACATGGAATGTGTAATACACACCCATTATAAAGACTGAGGCTCCTGACAGAGCTGCAGGCACACACCTCAGTCTAACTTACAGCAGTTCAAAGGGATGAAAAAGGATGAAACGCTGCTTGCAGCTTTCATTAGGGTCCTCACCTTAAAGGAAAGGATCCCTCTTGGTCTCTTTCTTCCTTCTTATTAGGATCCTCACCCTAAGGGCAAGGATCCTATTGTTCCTGCTTTGAAAGTTTTTTTCGCTCAACCAGACGCCTTAAGCTTAATTTGACCCCCTAAACATGCTCAAAAACTCACCAAACTTGGCACCCACCTCAGATGTGGTGAACATATTCAAGAAATTAAAAAATTAACCCCCAACATGCCAAAATGAGCTCTCTAGCGCCACCTATGCACCAAAAAAAACACTAAAACGGCAGTAACTTCCTGTAGGAATGTGGTAGAGAGATCAAATCAACGTTGAAATGTTCGTCTCCTCGAGTTGTAAAGTGAAAGAGCAAATTGATGCTGTCAAGTCTGTTTCTGTGTCCCAGGAGGAGAAGCCTGTTGGCCCTACACCTCTCAAACCCGGAGACTTTGTGTTCCTGAAGGCCCTCCAGAGAAAGAAGTGGTCGTCACCACGTTGGACTGGGCCGTACCAAGTTCTCCTGTCAACGCCCACAGCAGTAAAAGTTAAAGGAAGACCGTCCTGGATCCATCTCAGCCACTGAAAACTCCTGAGAAGTGAGGAGGAGATGCTGAAGCTGGAATCATCAAAGTGCACTGGTGAATAAAGCGGGCTACAAAGGGGGGCGGAGAATAGCTCCATGTGCTGATAGAAGGCACTGCCAGGCATCTGACTGGCCCCAGTGTACTATAGGGAAATGGCTCAGAGATGGACCCCCTGCTTCCTGACTACTCTGCTGTGCGTCTTCGTCATCGTCTGGATCCTGACTGACTGGCCTCTGGCTCCCCCTGGTGGACATGGACTGAACAAGCGTAACCATCCTGGATACAACAACCCCCTGGACCATCCTGAAGACTTCAGCCCCTTGGACTGGTATAACAAGGCTTTCAACTTCTCATCATCTTTTGAACTGAACATGTGGTACAGATATGCACAAACCTTAGCAAAATCTCAGAATCTAACTGACTGCTTTGTGTGTACTCGGATGCCAATAGCCACAAGAAACCCCCACATCATACCTAAACCAGTAACAAATGTCAACACTTTGTTTCCACATATTCTCCGATCCTCTCTTGCAGCTACGGTTTTGAACCAAACATACTGGTCTATGATTTCAGGCCCTAGACCTAATGTTAGGATGTTAAACTTCACCCATCTACTTAAAACGAATGATACAAAGAACAACGCTATTTATGGCCCAGTACATCTAACTAAGCATGTTCAATTTGACTGTTTTTACAACAATGACAATTTCCCAATTTGGCTTCCATCCCTATGGGTAATGTTAATCCAACATACTGCTTTAGTGTTCATAAATCTTGCTTGAAAAATGACTCCCAAAATTTACAGACAGCATGTTTATTCCACCTTACCAACAGCCCCACAGATTGGAGATGAGGAAACACAAATTTAGTTTCTTCGCAGATACTATGCCTATATGATGCCTGTACAGAAAATCTAACTGAAGTTGTATAATGTTGATGTGAGAAGTGCATTGTTATCTGTTCAAATAATGAAAAACAGCTGGGAATGTTAAGAATAATTTGATCTTTGTATATATTGTATATAGAGTTTTCATGTATTTGAACATTTCTATCCTGATCATTGTATAACCTTTTCTTTAGCAGCTTCATCCTTTCCCCACACACACAGATACTACATGACATTCTTTCCCCACACACACAATCCCTACATGGCCTTGTGCAGCCCTCTCCTTGTTACTTTTTCTCACCTATTGTTTATGACTCGGTGCATCACGAGACCAGCCTAAACAGACCCAAGAAGGAGACGTGAAGGCCACGACACCTCCCTACATGTTAAACACACACGCACACACATGCATATATAGAGAGAAGACTTTTGTATTAGCTTCAGATCAACACCTCAGACTGCTTGACACTCTGTATTGTTGTTCTCCTTGCTGCAAGTAAAACTTCGTTTGATTGCATCCAGCTGTTCTCTGCATCTTTATTCTTAATTATGTCAGGTGTTGGTAAGAACCATTAAAGGCGCCACTGAGCAATCTTAGGACTGTGAAGGAAAAATCCTGACACTATTGTTCCTGCTTTGAAAGTTTTTTTCGCTCAACCAGACGCGTTAAGCTTAATTTGACCCCCAAACATGCTCAAAAACTCACCAAACTTGGCACACACCTCAGATGTGGTGAAAAATTTCATGAAATGAAAAAATTAACCCCCAATCATGCCAAAATGAGCTCTCTAGCGCCACCTATGCACCAAAGAAAACACTGAAACGGCTGTAACTTCCTGTAGGAATGTGGTAGAGAGATCAATCCAATGCTGAAAAGTTGGTGAACCCCAAAGAAGCCCTCCCAGCTCCTCCCATTCAAATCAATGGGGGAAGAAAATACAGCTCCGGAAAACCTGTGGAATTTCTTTCTCTACAGAAAAAACAAAAAGTCCTACAGCTTTAAAAATTACATGGGCGGATTCCTGACAAAATTTCCAGTTCACATGTCTTATTTTTGGAGACATTTGGTCAAAATTGTGGCATCGGTGAGGACATGTTTCTAGAGATTTTCTTGCTCAGCTGCTGAATTTGAATCTGGATGAGGGCAGCAGATGATGTCATTCACTCACTGATTGACAGGTCAGAGCAGTTGCTCATGTGACTCACTGAAGGCGGGAACATGGAATGTGTAATACACACCCATTATAAAGACTGAGGCTCCTGACAGAGCTGCAGGCACACACCTCAGTCTAACTTACAGCAGTTCAAAGGGATGAAAAAGGATGAAACGCTGCTTGCAGCTTTCATTAGGGTCCTCACCTTAAAGGAAAGGATCCCTCTTGGTCTCTTTCTTCCTTCTTATTAGGATCCTCACCCTAAGGGCAAGGATCCTATTGTTCCTGCTTTAAAAGTTTTTTTCGCTCAACCAGACGCGTTAAGCTTAATTTGACCCCCTAAACATGCTCAAAAACTCACAAAAACTTGGCACACACCTCAGATGTGGTGAAAAATTTCATGAAATGAAAAAAATTAACCCCCAATCATGCCAAAATGAGCTCTCTAGCGCCACCTATGCACCAAAGAAAACACTAAAACGGCCGTAACTTCCTGTGGGAATGTGGTAGAGAGATCAAACCAACGCCGAAACGTTCGTCTCCTCGAGCCTCAAAAGTGCCGGGCTGGGTTCCGAAAGCCTATCTGCAACAGGAAGCCGGCAATTTGGCCTTCAAAATAAAATTTCAAGGGAAATATATGCCAGACGCAAAAATTATCTCCTCCTAGGCCGTAAATGGTATCAGCTTGAAACCTGGACAGGTGACAGAGGAGGCCATGCTGATCAAAAGTTATGAAGGATTTTGTTGTTTCTCAAACGGTTTCCAAATGACAAGCCCTCAAAGTTGGTGAACCCCAAAGAAGTCCTCCCAGCTCCTCCCATTCAAATCAATGGGGGAAGAAAATACAGCTCCGGAAAACCTGTGGAATTTCTTTCTCTACAGAAAAAACAAAAAGTCCTACAGCTTTAAAAATTACATGGGCGGATTCCTGACAAAATTTCCAGTTCACATGTCTTATTTTTGGGGACATTTGGTCAAAATTGTGGCATCGGTGAGGACATGTTTCTAGAGATTTTCTTGCTCAGCTGCTGAGTTTGAATCTGGATGAGGGCAGCAGATGATGTCATTCACTCACTGATTGACAGGTCAGAGCAGTTGCTCATGTGACTCACTGAAGGCGGGAACATGGAATGTGTAATACACACCCATTATAAAGACTGAGGCTCCTGACAGAGCTGCAGGCACACACCTCAGTCTAACTTACAGCAGTTCAAAGGGATGAAAAAGGATGAAACGCTGCTTGCAGCTTTCATTAGGGTCCTCACCTTAAAGGAAAGGATCCCTCTTGGTCTCTTTCTTCCTTCTTATTAGGATCCTCACCCTAAGGGCAAGGATCCTATTGTTCCTGCTTTGAAAGTTTTTTTCGCTCAACCAGACGCCTTAAGCTTAATTTGACCCCCTAAACATGCTCAAAAACTCACCAACCTTGGCACCCACCTCAGATGTGGTGAACATATTCAAGAAATTAAAAAATTAACCCCCAACATGCCAAAATGAGCTCTCTAGCGCCACCTATGCACCAAAAAAAACACTAAAACGGCAGTAACTTCCTGTAGGAATGTGGTAGAGAGATCAAATCAACGTTGAAATGTTCGTCTCCTCGAGTTGTAAAGTGAAAGAGCAAATTGATGCTGTCAAGTCTGTTTCTGTGTCCCAGGAGGAGAAGCCTGTTGGCCCTACACCTCTCAAACCCGGAGACTTTGTGTTCCTGAAGGCCCTCCAGAGAAAGAAGTGGTCGTCACCACGTTGGACTGGGCCGTACCAAGTTCTCCTGTCAACGCCCACAGCAGTAAAAGTTAAAGGAAGACCGTCCTGGATCCATCTCAGCCACTGAAAACTCCTGAGAAGTGAGGAGGAGATGCTGAAGCTGGAATCATCAAAGTGCACTGGTGAATAAAGCGGGCTACAAAGGGGGGCGGAGAATAGCTCCATGTGCTGATAGAAGGCACTGCCAGGCATCTGACTGGCCCCAGTGTACTATAGGGAAATGGCTCAGAGATGGACCCCCTGCTTCCTGACTACTCTGCTGTGCGTCTTCGTCATCGTCTGGATCCTGACTGACTGGCCTCTGGCTCCCCCTGGTGGACATGGACTGAACAAGCGTAACCATCCTGGATACAACAACCCCCTGGACCATCCTGAAGACTTCAGCCCCTTGGACTGGTATAACAAGGCTTTCAACTTCTCATCATCTTTTGAACTGAACATGTGGTACAGATATGCACAAACCTTAGCAAAATCTCAGAATCTAACTGACTGCTTTGTGTGTACTCGGATGCCAATAGCCACAAGAAACCCCCACATCATACCTAAACCAGTAACAAATGTCAACACTTTGTTTCCACATATTCTCCGATCCTCTCTTGCAGCTACGGTTTTGAACCAAACATACTGGTCTATGATTTCAGGCCCTAGACCTAATGTTAGGATGTTAAACTTCACCCATCTACTTAAAACGAATGATACAAAGAACAACGCTATTTATGGCCCAGTACAGCTAACTAAGCATGTTCAATTTGACTGTTTTTACAACAATGACAATTTCCCAATTTGGCTTCCATCCCTATGGGTAATGTTAATCCAACATACTGCTTTAGTGTTCATAAATCTTGCTTGAAAAATGACTCCCAAAATTTACAGACAGCATGTTTATTCCACCTTACCAACAGCCCCACAGATTGGAGATGAGGAAACACAAATTTAGTTTCTTCGCAGATACTATGCCTATATGATGCCTGTACAGAAAATCTAACTGAAGTTGTATAATGTTGATGTGAGAAGTGCATTGTTATCTGTTCAAATAATGAAAAACAGCTGGGAATGTTAAGAATAATTTGATCTTTGTATATATTGTATATAGAGTTTTCATGTATTTGAACATTTCTATCCTGATCATTGTATAACCTTTTCTTTAGCAGCTTCATCCTTTCCCCACACACACAGATACTACATGACATTCTTTCCCCACACACACAATCCCTACATGGCCTTGTGCAGCCCTCTCCTTGTTACTTTTTCTCACCTATTGTTTATGACTCGGTGCATCACGAGACCAGCCTAAACAGACCCAAGAAGGAGACGTGAAGGCCACGACACCTCCCTACATGTTAAACACACACGCACACACATGCATATATAGAGAGAAGACTTTTGTATTAGCTTCAGATCAACACCTCAGACTGCTTGACACTCTGTATTGTTGTTCTCCTTGCTGCAAGTAAAACTTCGTTTGATTGCATCCAGCTGTTCTCTGCATCTTTATTCTTAATTATGTCAGGTGTTGGTAAGAACCATTAAAGGCGCCACTGAGCAATCTTAGGACTGTGAAGGAAAAATCCTGACACTATTGTTCCTGCTTTGAAAGTTTTTTTCGCTCAACCAGACGCGTTAAGCTTAATTTGACCCCCAAACATGCTCAAAAACTCACCAAACTTGGCACACACCTCAGATGTGGTGAAAAATTTCATGAAATGAAAAAATTAACCCCCAATCATGCCAAAATGAGCTCTCTAGCGCCACCTATGCACCAAAGAAAACACTGAAACGGCTGTAACTTCCTGTAGGAATGTGGTAGAGAGATCAATCCAATGCTGAAAAGTTGGTGAACCCCAAAGAAGCCCTCCCAGCTCCTCCCATTCAAATCAATGGGGGAAGAAAATACAGCTCCGGAAAACCTGTGGAATTTCTTTCTCTACAGAAAAAACAAAAAGTCCTACAGCTTTAAAAATTACATGGGCGGATTCCTGACAAAATTTCCAGTTCACATGTCTTATTTTTGGAGACATTTGGTCAAAATTGTGGCATCGGTGAGGACATGTTTCTAGAGATTTTCTTGCTCAGCTGCTGAATTTGAATCTGGATGAGGGCAGCAGATGATGTCATTCACTCACTGATTGACAGGTCAGAGCAGCTGGTCATGTGACTCACTGACGGCGGGAAAATGGAATGTGTAATACACACCCATTATAAAGACTGAGGCTCCTGACAGAGCTGCAGGCACACACCTCAGTCTAACTTACAGCAGTTCAACGGGATGAAAAGGGATGAAAAGGGATGAAACGCTGCTTGCAGCTTTCATTAGGGTCCTCACCTTAAAGGAAAGGACCCCTCTTGGTCTGTTTCTTTCTTCTTATTAGGGTCCTCGCCCTAGGGGCAAGGATCCTATTGTTCCTGCTTTGTAGGTTTTTTTTCGCTCAACCAGACGCGTTAAGCTTAATTTGACCCCTAAACATGCTCAAAAACTCACAAAAATTTGGCACACACCTCAGATGTGGTGAAAACTTTCATGAAATGAAAAAAATTAACCCCCAATCATGCCAAAATGAGCTCTCTAGCGTCACCTATGCACCAAAGAAAACACTAAAACGGCCGTAACTTCCTGTGGGAATGTGGTAGGGAGATCAAACCAACGCCGAAACATTCGTCTCCTCGAGCCGCAAAAGTGCCGGGCTGGGTTCTGAAAGCCTATCTGCAACAGGAAGCCGGCAATTTGGCCTTCAAAATAAAATTTCAAGGGAAATATATGCCAGACGCAAAAATTATCTCCTCCTAGGCCGTAAATGGTATCAGCTTGAAACCTGGACAGGTGACAGAGGAGGCCATGCTGATCAAAAGTTATGAAGGATTTTGTTGTTTCTCAAACGGTTTCCAAATGACAAGCCCTCAAAGTTGGTGAACCCCAAAGAAGCCCTCCCAGCTCCTCCCATTCAAATCAATGGGGGAAGAAAATACAGCTCCGGAAAACCTGTGGAATTTCTTTCTCTACAGAAAAAACAAAAAGTCCTACAGCTTTAAAAATTACATGGGCGGATTCCTGACAAAATTTCCAGTTCACATGTCTTATTTTTGGGGACATTTGGTCAAAATTGTGGCATCGGTGAGGACATGTTTCTAGAGATTTTCTTGCTCAGCTGCTGAATTTGAATCTGGATGAGGGCAGCAGATGATGTCATTCACTCACTGATTGACAGGTCAGAGCAGCTGGTCATGTGACTCACTGAAGGCGGGAAAATGGAATGTGTAATACACACCCATTATAAAGACTGAGGCTCCTGACAGAGCTGCAGGCACACAGCTCAGTCTAACTTACAGCAGTTCAACGGGATGAAAAGGGATGAAACGCTGCTTGCAGCTTTCATTAGGGTCCTCACCTTAAAGGAAAGGACCCCTCTTGATCTGTTTCCTTCTTCTTATTAGGGTCCTCGCCCTAGGGGCAAGGATCCTATTGTTCCTGCTTTGTAGGTTTTTTTTCGCTCAACCAGACGCGTTAAGCTAATTTGACCCCCTAAACATGCTCAAAAACTCACAAAAATTTGGCACACACCTCAGATGTGGTGAAAAATTTCATGAAATGAAAAAAATTAACCCCCAATCATGCCAAAATGAGCTCTCTAGCGCCACCTATGCACCAAAGAAAACACTAAAACGGCCGTAACTTCCTGTGGAAATGTGGTAGAGAGATCAAACCAACGCCGAAAAGTTGGTGAAACCCAAAGAAGCCCTCCCAGCTCCTCCCAGCTGGGAGGGCTTCTTTGGGATTCACCAACTTTGAGGGCTTGTCATTCGGAAACTGTTTGAGAAACAACAAAATCCTTCATAACTTTTGATCAGCATGCCCTCCTCTGTCCTCTGTCCGGGTTTCAAGCTGATATCATTTACGGCCTACACTGTAAAAAAAAAATGTAATTTTATAGGTCATGTTCTGTAATTTATAACAGATTTTTCCTGTTTTCCTCACCTTAAAGGAAAGGACCCCTCTTGGTCTGTTTCTTTCTTCTTATTAGGGTCCTCACCCTAGGGGCAAGGATCCTATTGTTCCTGCTTTGTAGGTTTTTTTTCGCTCAACCAGACGCGTTCAGCTTAATTTGACCCCCTAAACATGCTCAAGAACTCACAAAAACTTGGCACACACCTCAGATGTGGTGAAAAATTTCATGAAATGAAAAAATTAACCCCCAATCATGCCAAAATGAGCTCTCTAGCGCCACCTATGCACCAAAGAAAACACTAAAACGGCCGTAACTTCCTGTGGGAATGTGGTAGAGAGATCAAACCAACGCCGAAACGTTCGTCTCCTCGAGCCGCAAAAGTGCCGGGCTGGGTTCCGAAAGCCTATCTGCAACAGGAAGCCGGCAATTTGGCCTTCAAAATAAAATTTCAAGGGAAATATATGCCAGCCGCAAAAATTATCTCCTCCTACACTGTAAAAAAAAAAACTGTAAAAAAACGGTAAAAGCACTGGCAGCAAAGTTTCCAAACGAATACCGTAAAATTACAGTCAAACATCGTAACACAGAATTACGTAAAATAACTGTAAAAATACAGGACTAGATTTTACAGTCAAAATTAATTAAAATACAAATGTTTCATAGTAAATAAATGCCATTTTACTGTAAAATAACATATATATTCAGTCAAAACACATTGAAATCAGATTCTTTTCAAGTTAAGCTCTGTAATGTTTTATTTTTTTAATTATTTATTTTAGGAAACAGTCAAATCTATCTACGGTAATTTCATGTTAAAATACAATTTTTTCCATGTACAGTAACAAAGTTATAATGTATAAAAACAAACTCTGATCACAAAACTAAGGATAAATGTCTGCAAATTTACAGTATTAATATGCAATTTTTAGAGAATTAGTAGGTTAAAAAACAACCACTGGACACTGGAAAAACAAGCCAAGTACGTTATAAATACATCAGAAATAGCTACATTTAAGGCCAGTCTCTGTAAATTAAGAATATTCAGTAGTTTTTTCCTGTGGAATAGCCTGTAATTTCACTGTATAAATGATTTATTTTAGGAAAACAGCTAAATCTGTTTACAGTAATTTCATTTGAAAATACTTTTTTTTACAAGTACAATGACTGAGAAATAATGTATAAAAATGCTATAAATGCATTAAGCCAATGAAATCTCTGCCCATTTACAGTATTAATCTGCAATTTTAAAGAACTATGAGATTTTAAAATGTGCATTACACAATGGAAAAAGCAGAGTACATTAAATATACATCAAAAGTAGCTTTATTTAAGGCCAGTCCTTGTAAATGAACGGTATTAATTTTGTGAAACAGTTTTGTCTATACTGATTTGCTGTGTAATTGTGGTTTCCCCAAGTAAAAATACAATGACACAATGTATAAAGAAAATATATACCTTTAATCAAAAAGGAAAGTGCACATTTACAGTATTAGTTACTTTAAAGAACTGGATGATGGGGCACTGTACATCAAAATACATACAAAACAGGTATATTTAAATATCTGTAAATTTAAGATATTAAGCAGTCATTTTAGTAAACTGAACAAATATTGTTAAAAATGATCATTTGACCGAAAAACAAGGATAGTACTTTATTACACTTTGAAACAACTAAGAAATAGGAATATTTCTAACCCTTGCCCCAAACAACATGTTTTCAGTCACGATCCCTAATAGTGGAAACCAGATAGCTCCAACTTTCCAGTAACGCTGGAAAGCCCTCTCCTATTCTGCATCAACATCAACATAAGAAACAATCTAAGAATCTTTTTCAAAACATGACATGATCAGGATAATCATACTGTAATCAGTCTGTTATCTTGAAAAGCATTGTTTGAAAAAAATATATATAAATACATAAATAAATAAAACTACGGAGATCAAAGAAAAATTGCAGATATGTTTCATTTTGAACACCATGGAGTAAATGATATGATTTACATGGTATGGTACATAAACATAAATGTTTCTGGTGTTGGATAGATGGTCCATAGTTATTAACAGAAAAGAATTGCAGATTTTGCTCTTTTCACAGGTCATTTTGACAATAAGTTAACACTACACCAGTTGTATCCCTTAAAGTGATTTTGATAACTGTTGAGTTGTACTGTACATAATGTCCAAAATATTGAGCAGCCTCTTCAGCAGTTGCTCCTGTGCTTTACAACTAAGATACATTGACTAGACCCCCAAATACATTAAAGTCCGTGTAAAGCAAAATAAATTTGTGTTTTAAGTTTATCATACCACAGAAATATGTGTCATTGACCACTAAGCCAAAGTTGAAAGAATAAAAAGAAATTAAGTATATAAAATTAAGTCTCAAAATCATGCAAAGACAAGCACTTCTCTTTGCTGTGAGACGCTGGGGGCGTGTCAGTTTGAGGCGCTGGAACCACAACCACATGTGAGAGGGGAGGGGAGCCGCCTCTGTCTACTGTACAAGGACGTAACCTACAGTAACAATGGAAGCTAGCACTGTAATGTAAAACCCTCTTTATATCAGCTGGAAAGGGCATTGTTAGTGAGCTGACATCACTAGTAGACTTTTTGTAGACTTGTGTTACTCACAGAAGAGAAAGGTCCTTAGTCTACATGTATTTCCTTGTCATAGCTATATTGGTGGCACATAAAAAATACCTGTGGTTAATCACTGCACTCTCATATGGACTCCGCTCAGGGAATGAAGCCAAATCATGTCATGACTACATGCAATAACATTTGCTAACATTACGTGAGCATGGCAGGATGCACGATGTGAAATCACAGCAAAAAGCATTTAATTGCCAGAATTCACAATATTTATAATATAAGCACACACTTGTGCTTATAAAATTCTGAATGGTTGAATGGCTTTCACACGTTTTAAGGAAATATATTTATGACCTATTTAATGTGTTTAGAAGAAAATGGCTGAATTTTTGCTTTAAATAGACTTTAACTGTTAAAAGTATCCCACTGCAAACTCTTTTCATCTATGAACACCATAAGAACTACCTATAATGACAGAAACCATCTTTAAAATAAATAAATAAGTTTTGTGTACTATGAATTTTTCTTAGTTTGGCCCACGTTTAACCAGACAACATGGAGAGGGTGGGCTTTATGTCCCATACTACAGTGAGACGACAGGAGGCGATTGAGATGTTTTGATTTCACTTGACATCCCATTTCCTAAACCAAATCTAAACAGAGCTAAATGTCTGGTGGGTAAAGCTGTGTGGAAGACCATATTCAACTAAACATAAAGAAGACAAACACGGATGTCTACATTTGTTTTAAGGGAAGTAAACATTGTGTATGTATGGATTATTTTTTCAAAAGAGTGAAAAAGCAATGTATCCCTGTGGGGAAATTAAAATCTGACATGGGTTTTGTAACATGAGAATCTACTTATTGCCTGTTATGTGCAATGAGAGTAATTTAAGGTAATTTAAGCACAGGAACAGCTTATGAAGACAATTACCAACATTTGGACTAAAATAATGGCCATTAAACTTTGTAACTATTTTTTGCAAATGAAACAAATATAAAATTATGTCAGGATACATTCAATGTGGGCAATACATACTGTGTGTGAGAAACTGTTGTCAGATCATTTCAACTGTCTGTTCACTTGCTGCTTGGGCCTCCTTAAATAACTCCGATTGTCCATCTATGGAGAAAACAGGCAGTGGTTAAACAATCCGTGTAAACCTTTTGGCATTTTACAGAAAAAACATTCATGAGAAACTGAAATTATCATTTCTACTTTGAGTTGCTTTTTTCTTATCAGACATTACCAGAGTATATGCAGGAATCCTGAAGTTCAACACCTTGAGACATTTTAAAAGACCACCTCAAAATATTTTAAGACCTCATTGCCACTCCGCGCTGTTATCAGCAACATATATCTAATTTTGATTGTGACCCTTGCCTAGATCTGTGCCTAGACACAACCCTGTTTATGAGTTCTGTTGAAGAACTCAGTTGAGACTCCAGTGATAGTTTTTCAAAATTAAGTTATTTGCAGAGCAGTGTCACATTTCATGAGTTGAGCACAATTCTACCTTCTTGTTTTTTGGTCTGTAAACATGCGCAAATATAGACTTTGTGTTTCATACAATATAATTTACATTTGAAACATCTGTAAAAAATAATAATAGATCATAATTCTGAAGGGATAGCTTATATTTTGGCTTGGCTTGGCGTGGCGTGGCGTGGCGTGGCGTGGCGTGGCGATGCGCCACAATCATTTACACGTCGCAGAAACCCTGGGATATGGAATAAAGATTGATGAGATTAACAATTAATTTAGATGATTTTAGCAAAAGGCTGCAACATTACAATGTGAAAAAACTGAAGGGGTCCCATTGTATCTATTTTAAAACTTAGCAGGGCCATGAAGACACATCAAGGGAACATAGAGGACTATTACACAAATACCACACATAATTTACAGCACAACCAAACACTATCATAGTATGTCATTGCCTCTACCTGAAATAACTTGAGAGGGAATATGATTTGTCTTCTATTTTGTATGTATGTGTGTGTACTCACTTTGGCTGTGCAAGGTGAAGTATTGAGGAGTTTGTTTTCTTAGCCAGATGACTCTTCTACAGCAGGTACTGTCAGTGCTAATGAAGAGAGAACCAGGTCACTGTTTCCATTAGAGAATTCTTAAGGATTTTTTTTTATTTTAAAGTATATTTCACATTAATCATCACTCACCTCAGGTCTGCCCTGTGATCCACACTGAGCATTGCTAGCAAAGCCAACAATGTGCCACCTTTCTTCCAAACTAAGAGAGACACAGAAGAGCAGAAATAAAGAGTGATAAATATTACCTTTAGAGATTACACTCAGCACATTTCTCCACTTCTATTAACATTATGTCCTTAAAAGTAAGATTTGCTCAATTGAAAATATTAAAATCATCCTGTTGTCACTTTGTCTTGTCTTGTGTTGTTCTGTGTGTCTACAATATGAAATTAGCGAGGGGAGACAGCAGTGAGCAGGCTACCTTAGCATGCCAATGCTAGAACGAAGCTTATTTAAAAACATAAATGAATGATTTTAGGTCTCTGCGGGGCTCTCTCAGGACGAGTGGTATATGACACGGAGCAGTATACAGCAGTTTGACCGCATTCAAATCACGAATAACAACTTTTAAGAGCGTGTATCACCGAGAGCAGAGACAGCACTATTACGAACTACCTCTGGCCATGTTAGAAAACGTTTTGACCAAAAGCGAGAGTTAACAATTGACAGTTAGCCGCCTGGTCATAAAACGTTAGCTACCTGCTAACAACAGCTAATGTAACGGTAGCAATTTATCAGAGGGATGCTAACGTTAGCTTCAAAGCTGTCCACCCGATGTATGACATATCATTCACAACACATGCATTATCTGGGACACTTACCTAAAACGGCGTTTGGTTGACATGTCCGCTGTGGCTTTAGTCAAGGTAGGGCCAGACCAGCCGTAGTCTCATACCATTGAAGCTCATGCGTCCAAGAAGGGAGTCTTTCACATGACTCATGACCCGCGCTGAACCTGATTGGACGGACACTAACCCCAACCTTTTTGTCATTCTTCAAACTTGTCGACAACTGGCAGATTATTGGTTTATTCAGCAGGTTAGTCGTTATGGGCGGGACAAAGCAAAGTGGAAATAGGCGCAAACTTTAAAATTTGAATCTAGTCTGATTGCATGAATTGAATGAAGCAAATAATGAAATTGTATATATATATATATATATATATATATATATATATATATATATATATATATATATATATATATATATATATATAAATAGATAGATATACAGACTTATAACCAATAGAAGGCAATTGACTTTTAAACTGCCTTCATACAGTAATGTTCAGTACATTTCTTTTTGTCTGTAAAATACTAATTTCTTCTAAAAAAAAAAAAAAAAAATCACCTTTACAATGCATACTTAATGATCTGCAATGTTATGGAAAAAAACTAAAAATTTCTGAAATTTAATGTACATTTCTTCATTAATAGGAAAGATATGTAAAATGACATCACATTTTATGTTAAAAAAATTTTTATTATGAAAGAAACATGTTAAATTACCTTTAAAAAAAACATAATAATACTGATGCAATATGTAATGGTTAATTTCTTGTAATTCTAAAGATTAATCTTTTAATTAATGCTAGTATCCATTAATTTACAGGTATTACATTGTCTTACGGAAAACGGTAATAAACCTGTAAAAAATACAGAAAATGGTATGAAAATTTACAGTTAAAGATCTCCAAAATAGTAAGTTGTCATAAAAAAACAGAATATTAATGTAAACTAACATTATGGTTAACTAACTGTAATTTAAAACATGACACCTTAAAATTACTGAAAATTACTGTAAATCTACTAGCATTTTGTTGTTTTATTGGAAAACAGGAAAAATCTGTTAAAAATTACAGAACATGACCTATAAAATTACATTTTTTTTTTACAGTGTAGGCCGTAAATGGTGTCAGCTTGAAACCCGGACAGATGACAGAGGAGGCCATGCTGATCAAAACTTATGAAGGATTTTGTTGTTTCTCAAAGGGTTTCCAAATGACAAGCCCTCAAAGTTGGTGAACCCCAAAGAAGCCCTCCCAGCTCCTCCCATTCAAATCAATGGGAAGAAAATACAGCTCTGGAAAACCTGTGGAATTTCTCTCTCTACAGAAAAAACAAAAAGTCCTACAGCTTTAAAAATTACATGGGCGGATTCCTGACAAAATTTCCAGTTCACATGTCTTATTTTTGGGGACATTTGGTCAAAATTGTGGCATCGGTGAGGACATGTTTCTAGAGATTTTCTTGCTCAGCTGCTGAATTTGAATCTGGATGAGGGCAGCAGATGATGTCATTCACTCACTGATTGACAGGTCAGAGCAGCTGGTCATGTGACTCACTGAAGGCGGGAACATGGAATGTGTAATACACACCCATTATAAAGACTGAGGCTCCTGACAGAGCTGCAGGCACACACCTCAGTCTAACTTACAGCAGTTCAAAGGGATGAAAAGGGATGAAACGCTGCTTGCAGCTTTCATTAGGGTCCTCACCTTTCAGAACAGCCAAGACGGGCTGACAGACCGTTTGGGTTTTTATTATTCAAATAAATCTGTTTAGAATAATTATTCTAACCTCTCCTTCAATGACTTTTCATAAATATGTGTCTTGTATGTTTTCTGAAGCAGATAAGGTCCTTGAAAAGAAACACATAAGATTTATGAGCATCTATACCTCTGATAACACACAGCGGTAAAAATGATACATTCTCCTGGTAAAAATGATACATTCTCCTGGAGAAAATGATACATTCTGTGGGGTTGTTTTTTTCGCGGTTATGACTTGTACATTTCATATTCGCGGGGTTGTTTTCCCGCTGTTCATTCCATATTCATGCCCGGGAAAATCTGAACAGAGAGAGACAGAGAGCTAGAGAGAGAAATATTAACAGAGTGGTACCGACGACAATCAGATAGACAGAAATATAAGAGAAATTGTAAAACGGAAACAACGATGTAGAGAGGAGTAATGAAGAGATATTCCCTGCAAGAGGCTTTGGAAAAGATCCAGGAGATTAGTGAGGGGGAGTCTGATGGCGGAGAAGTTTCTGACATCAGTGATGTGGACTGGAGTGAAGAGGAGGAAAGTTCAGACTCCGAGTCTGAACCCCCACGGCCCAAACAAAGGAAAAGGTTTGAGCCAGCTGGCCCATCTGTGAATGTGTCTACTTCAGGTAGGCATGACTTTTAACTTTATTCATTTGTTTTTATTTATTTGTTTGTTTTCTAAGTTATTTTGTGTGGGAAAAACAAAGATGACGCTGAATTTATAGCGCAGCACTAACGTTCATAACAAACAATGAATACGATCTACAAACTATCTTGATGCTGTAAATAGTATAGGCTATAAACAGTAAGCCATATTCAAAATGATCCTCAATGAATAAGAAACATAATTTCAATATATAATGACAAATGACAAAATGTAACAGCGTGAACTGATCTTCTAAAACAGCTGCTGTCCAGTCCAGCGCAGAAGTCACACTGGTCTCTGGGAGAGCTCGCTCCTCATCTCCAGGTAGAACAATTGTTGTACTGTCATACAGTTTTCATCCATCCATGTAAAACACTAAGAACATACAATGGTGTAAAAAAATCTAATTGTAATAAATCTCAACAGCGAAGACACCAGTTGACAGCAGGAGCAGGCCCACACCGTCTACAGATTCGCCGTCTACAGATCCGCCGTCTACAGATTCAGGTAAAAATATTACAAAACTCCTCCACGTACACCAAAACTTTAATTTTTCGTTTCCAAATATTTATTTTAAAACGAAAATATTTTCAGAATAAGTAAATTTTTGCTATAGAGCCTGGGAGAAGAATTATGATTTTTAGCACATAAATGTTCGCATTCTGTTCCTGTGTTTATTTAATAAACTATTGAAAATCCTACAGCCTTACCAGACATGTAAATAATTATTTATGTTTTGCACTCCCTGGCCCATATGAGCAGGGGAAAGATGGTACCATCTGGCAAGTTGTCCAGCCTGGTGCACAGTCGGGGTCTCAAAATGTGCTGACTGAATCTTCGGGCCCCACAGCTCACGCCAGGCGCAACATCGAAGACGCGCTGAGCGCATTTTTGTGCTTGCTGGACTGGAAAATGCTGCAGCACATACGAGACTGCACTGTGGCAGAGGCGCACAGCAATGAAGACCACTCATGGGATCTCTCCGTTGCCGAGTTGAAGGCATTCATTGCTCTGCTGTACGTGAGAGGAGCGTATAATAAAAACATACAGCTGGAGAGCTTTTGGTCTGAGGGATGGGGGCTGGCATTTTTCAAAGCCACTATGCCCAGAAACCGCTTCAGGGAGATCATGCGCTACTTACGTTTTGACAAGAAGCACGACAGGCGCTCCCGTTTGTGCCACGATAAATTTGCCCTGATGTCGGACGTGTGGTATGGCTTTATCGGCAACAGTATTACCTGCTACAAACCTGGGGCATGCATCACGGTGGATGAGCAGCTGTTTCCCACCAAGGCCCGGTGCTGGTTCACCCAGTACATGGCCAACAAGCCAGTCAAATTTGGCATTAAATTCTAGATAGCTGCAGATGTCGACACAAAATATCTTTTGAATGGCTTTCCGTATCTGGGCAAAGATGACAGCAGACCAGCACATCAACGGCTCGGGGAGAGTGATGAAGCTGGTGGAGCCGTATCTGGGAAAAGGACGGAATGTCACAACTGACAATTTTTTCACGTCCCTCACCCTGGCCAAGAACCTGCTGCAAAGAAACACCAGCCTTGTTGGCACAATCAACAAGGTCAGGCGGGAGCTCCCACCTTCAAGTCCAGCAGCAAAGAGGGGAGCTGTTCTCCATCAAGGTGCTGAGGCATGAGCGTGCCACTCTTACTGTTTACCAGGGGAAACCACGGAAAAACGTCGCGCTCCTCAGCACCATGCACCCGACTGTCTCCATCGGGTGTGACAGGAAGAGAAAGCCGGAGACTGTGACCTTCTACAACATCACGAAGGTGTGCTATTATTTTATATTATTATTATTATTATTATTATTATTATTATTATTATTATTATTATTATTATTATTATCAATAATAATGTTATGCTATTGTTTTTATCATTGTTATTAGGTCGGGGTCGATGTGCTGGACCAGATGGCTCGGCTGTACACAGCAAAAGGTGCAACAAGAAGATGGCCTGTTGCTGTCTTTTACAACATTCTGGACATGGCTGCGATAAATGCCCATGTGCTTTTCAAGGAATGCACGTCCTCCATCATCCCAAGAAGAGCCTTCATCCTGCAGTTGGCCAAGGAGCTGCGGGAGGAACATATGTGCACCAAGGCCAGTCCGATCTCGTTGGCACTGAAACCACCTCAGCCAGCAGAGCCTACAAAACGAAGGCAGTGCCAGATCAACAGCCACTGCAAGCAGAACAAGACCTTGGTCTCCTGCAAGGAATGCAAGCGACCTGTTTGTGGGAAATGCACCGTGAAGACGGACAGCTTTTGCCCGAAGTGCGTGCCTTAGGCACCGCGGCGCTATCCGAGGTGCTGATCCGCGGTGTTGATTGTGCTCTTGTTCATTTGTTTGTTTATTTCTGCCGTTGTTTTTGCACTTCTAGTTCTAGTTAGCCTGTTAGGTTGAAGTGTTTTTTCCTTTAGTATTATTTAAAATCGTTGCAATTGCCTCAAACTGTTCATTCAAAGACAGCTTATAAAATGTTAAGGTGTGATATGGTGAAAGGGTTATGAATTAACATATTTAATATTTAATTATTACTATTAATGATTTATTACGTCACTATTTTATGTGTGTTGATGTGTTTGTGAGTGTGTTTATCAGGGAAACAAATTTCCCGAGTTGCAGAGAGGAGAGGAGCAGCAGTATAAATTTAAAAAAATCCTCTCATTATTTCGGTCTTTGTGTCTTTTCTCCCGCAATATTTTATAAAAATGCATTATAGAATCAACAATATAGAAGAGTAAGAGTTAAATTTTAGCTATAATTTTACTGTCAATTTCAATGGAGACGACGCAGCGAAAAAAAAAAACAGTAAAAAAATCAAATTTTAAAAAGCTGACTTGAGGCATTGTAAAAGTAGACATGAGGCAAAGGTGCGCTTTTATTTTATATTATTGTTCTATATTATTTTTTTATTATTATTATGTTACATTATTTTATACTATTATTATCATCATTATTATTCAGGTCAACAACAACTGCAAGCAGAACAAGACCTTGGTCTCCTGCAAGGAATGCAAGCGACCTGTGTGTGGGAAATGCATCGTGAAGACGGACAGCTTTTGCCCGAAGTGCGTGCCTTCGGCACCGCGGCACTATCCGAGGTGCCTAAGGCAGGTACTTGGGCAAAAGCTGTGTTAAGGTGTGATGTGGTATTGGGTATTAATATTTTCTTCATTACTATTAATGATCAATTATATCATTATTTTGTATGTGTTGATGTGTGTGTGCATGTATTTCTCAGGGGAAACGAATTTTCCGAGTTGCAGAGGAAAGGAGCAGCAGCATAACAAAATCCGGTCGTTATTTCAATCTTTATGTCTTTTCTCCCACAATATTTTATTAAAAAAAAACCTTATCTAGTCAACAATACAGTAGAGTAAATGTTATAAAACATTTATTTTTTAAGGGTGTGCTACAAGAGCAAACTGTCAATTTCAATGGAGACTTGCACACAGTAGAAAAATTAAATACATTTTAAAAAGCTAACTTGAGGCAGAGGCGTTTCTAGTCACCTTGGGGGCCCTAGGCAAGAGTGAGCATGGGGGCCCTCCAGGCTCAAAAACACCAAGAAGATCATTCAATCCAGATATCTTTTATTTTAAATAACAGAAGTGCACAATCAACTTTAAATACAATATAACTTAAACACAACTGTGATTTGGAGTGGTCCCTTTGTCACAATTTGACAACGAGTGTTGTCATCGATGAATTTTGGCCACAACGCAGGGTCATCTGAGATTATTTGAGGTCTCAGAGTACCTTCTATTGATGTGACGTCAGGGGTTGGTGAGGAGGACGTGGTATGAAGTGGTGTGGCCACAAACTGTGATGGTGGCGGGGCTGCCATGCTGCTGCTGCTGCTGCATGAAGGAATGTCCTGCTCACCTGAGGCTGATAGAAAATAATAATAATAATAATAATAATAATGCATTTAGTTTATATAGCGCTTTTTCATGACACCCAAATACCCACAATGTAAAAACAAGAAAAGACATACTGTAATTGTTTGACATTTATTTGTTTGACATTTATTTGTGCATTAAATCAGATCATATCATGATAGATTTAAAAGGAGAGCAAATCACTGTAATCTTAATTTGTTTAAAAAACAGTTCCTACCTTCATCTGTAGAGGTAAGTTGTTCTTGTTGTTGTTCTTCTTGTTGTTGTTCTTGTTGCTGTTGTGGTCCAAAGAATTTCAACAAAGAACCTCCGGGGTGGAAAAAACAATGGGAGAAGCATAACGTATTTGGTCAGCTGGCTTTATGTTCATGCTGGAAGAATTGTGTATGCTACACACTCAACATTAACATCTGTTTGGAATAATTAATGAACAGCCAACTTCACTGTTCCTGATAATATTTTTGATTAATGTGACATACAGAAAATTCAAGGAGATGTAAGATATCGCCCTCTTCCAAATACAAATAAGTTACTGGTTAGCTTACTGTTAATTACTGTTTTAATAAGCTAGGCTAAGGTGCAGTAAACATGTCATGTGCGGTTGTGCTTCGTGAGACTACAGACTGGGACAAAGTGGCATCACAACTTTTTCTTAAATAATGTCAGATCATACACGTTTGAGCTTACCACTTTCCCGTTTTCTTTTTTCTTCATCTTCTTGTTTTTTTTTTCTTTTTGCGTGCCCTGATGGATATACTCGCTTCATTTTTCCTCATATCGAGTTTGAACTACCGAAGAAAGCCGGCCACGGGCAGTCGGGGCCCCATTGGGGGATTCCAAACATGTCGCTGCAGTGTCTATGGAGGTTTCAGATTGTGTCATTGATATTGATCGATATTGGCCGTGTCTCGGGGGTCCCTTAACACACTAGGCAGTGACAGCTAGTGGGGGCCCTATGCGGGTTTTTTTTTTTTCCAATGCATCGTCGTTGCAGTGTCTAAAGCAGTTCAGTCATTTTGTCATTGACAAAAGGACCAATGTCAGCGCTGTCCTGGGGCCCCTTCCAGCTCGGGGCCCTAGGCAATTGCCTAATATGCCTACCCCATCGCGGCGTCTCTGCTCGCCCTAAGGGCAAGGATCCCTCCAGCTGGACACACCTCAGCGGGATCCTTGCCCTAAGGGCAGGGATCCTATTGTTTTTGCTTTGAAAGTTTTTCTTACTCAACCAGACGCATTAAACTTAATTTTACCCCCTAAACATGCCCAAAAACGCACCAAACTTGGCACACACCTCAGATGTCGTGAAAAATTTGATAAAATGAAAAATTAACCCCCAACATGCCAAAATGAGCTCTACAGCGCCAACTATTCACCAAAAAAACCACCGCCGTAACTTCCTGTAGGAATGTCGTAGAGAGGTCAAACCAACGCCGAAACGTTCGTCTCCTCGAAGGAAGCAAAAATGTCGTTGACCCTCCGTTGGTCTATCTGCAACAGGACGCCCGCAATTTGTCTTTCAAATTAAAATTTTTGTCCACACTCAAAATGTACTTCTTAAATGGAATCACAGTGAAATGCGGGTAAATGACAGAGGAGGCCTTGCTGATCAACAGTTCTGAAGGAATTTGTTGTTTCTCAAACGGTTTCCGAACGACAAGCCCTCAAATTTGGTGAACCCCGATGCAGCCCTCCCCGTTCCTCCCATTCAAATCAATGGGTTGAAGTAGACTCAGCTCCAGACAACCTGTGAAAGTTAGACCTCTAGACTAAAAACCAAAGTTCGTACAGCTTTAAAAATTATATGACTCTATTCCTTACCGAAAATACTATTGGGAGATGATTTTTTTTAGAGAAATTTGGTCAACACTGTGGCATATGTGAGGTGCTTTTTAAAAAGTTTTCAAGCTCAGCTGCTCCTTCAACTGTTGCAATGATGTCACTCACTCACTGATTTACAGGTCAGTGCAGCTGGTCATGTGACTCAGTGAAGGTGGGAACATGGAATGTGTAATACACAGCCATTGTACACACATAGGGATGTAACGGTATGAAAATTTCATATCACGGTTATTGTGACCAAAATTATCATGGTTATCATTATTATCATGATATTATTGCAGTGTACTCAAAACGTTCAAAAAGTACTTTTACACACTACACATTGGAGGGAGCACGAATAACGACAAGCGATGTTTTGAAAGAGTGATACTAGACACTCCTCTACAGTATGTAGCTGTATACACCTAAAAGTTGTTTGCAGTCTGCCAATCAAACAGAAGAAGAAGAAGAAGAAGAAGACATCATTTAACTCCTTTATTTTTATGGCTTTTAGTCTTTTTTTGTCAATAAATGTGTCAGGAAATGCCCTTTGAGTAAAATTTTTACTCTTTTTTTCATGAGAAATAAAAGTAAACAATTCTGGCATGTATTTGTCATTATTATGTTATAAATGCTTAAACAGTGTGAAATTACAAGAAAAGAAAAACAAATTGATTTAAACTTTAAACAGGATTCATAAACAGTTGTAAATGAATATGTTCAAATTTTTGAGACGACCAAAAATAAACTTAACCTATTTTAGATACACTCACACATTGTTGTTTGCTTGCAGCATTAGTGTCTATGTTACAGCTCATTATATTAGACCATGTCCAGGCGATTTTTTTTACTGACGATAGTCCCTGAGGCAATTCCTGTCCAGTTAACCCCCTTCATGACTCTCCTCTAGCCTCCCCTCTCCCTGGCAGATCTCCTCCAATATTTCCAAATTACTATTGATGAAATCCATAAAACACGGGCTGTGATGGAAAAAGACGATCAATTAGGACATACGGTAAAACACAGCAAATAAACGGCAAAAGAACGACAAGAACACACTCCAGAATGATACTAATGCTATTATTTCCAACATTTATACATTATTTACACAGAAAATGCCGATAAAACACTTATAATTCACTCAGGTATGGCTCCCTGAATCTTCTCACTCTCACTCTCTGCAGCTCAGTCAGCTCACTTACTCGAGGAGTTACAGTATTAATCAGTTTTCACTCGGCATCCTTGTAAAATCCAAAATTCGACCAGACTTAAGACTTTGAGAGGGAAAAAAAAAACTCCGGTTTAGCGTCTGTGTGGGCACCTGGCCATACTTTTACTTTCAGAGGCCAAACAATGCAGACTGGGCATGCGTGCCTCTGTCTGTGAGGGCCAGCGGCTGCTTTCTATACATGTCTATGGCTTTACCGAGGAGCAGACAAATAGTTCCGGCTTTTCCAGGCAATGAGCAGCATCACCGTGAGTTATTGACACAGTGTGGTAATCAAACACGGCTTACCAGTAATTAAAACAGGAAACAGTAATACTAACCGTCGAAAATTTTACCGCGGGTAATCATTTTACCTGTAACCGTTACATCTCTACTAACAATGAGCAGGTCAAAGGGTCAAAAAGGGATAAACACCTCAAAATGGAGGTCAAACAGGCATGAGGGACCTGCGACAGAGCGAGGACCCGTCCAATGCTGCTTGCAACTTTAATTAGGGTCCTCGCCCAAAGGGAAAGGACCTCTCTAGCTGGAGCTAGAGAGGTCCTTGCCCGAGGGACCCTATTGTTCCTGTAGCGTTTCTTTCTTATTATTATTATTATGCCCACCCACTCTTAAAACCTTAATTTGACCCCCTAAACACGCTCAAAAACTCACCAAAATTGGCACGCACCTCAGAATCGGCGAAAAATTCGATAAAATGAAAAAACTAACCCCCAAAATGCCAAACTGAGTTCTCTAGCGCCACCTAGGCACACTAAAACGGCCCTCACGGCCAGCAGGAATGTCATAGAGGGATCAAACCAACGCCTCAACGTTCGTCTCAAACAGGTTTGGTCATTATAATCCTTCGAATATTTATACCAAAAAGTGTACTCAAACAAATTGGTACTCTGACAACATTTTATTTGGAGAACTTATTCTTATTTATGGAGTCACAGAGAGCTACTTTTTCAATGACCAACATTTCTTTACTTTTCAAAATATTTTAGTATTTTCTTCATTAGCTGCCCTACAACAAGGCAAATTATTACAGCTGCAAACTTAAGGGGTGTGAAATTCACGACTGTATTAATTGCTTTTCTCTTTCAAGGCATCAACGGTACTACAATCAAAAAAATACCCCAGAGTTGGAGTTTGAACACCTTGAATGAGACAAAAAAATACATCCAAGACCTTCAAGGAAAGCCATTTTTCTTAAGAGGATTCAAAGTGGACCAGGCCTTCCAGTGATCCCAGAAACCTGCTGCCAGTTCTCTCCTTTCACTTAGGCCCTTACTCTGTATAATACAGTAAATTAGAGGGAGATTCGTGACAGTTCTAATTTGCACATTAGCAAACACTGAAGTGTTGACACATGGCAATATTCTTCAATCATGTCTAATATCCTGAATATTTATACAGAATAAAAACATTTCTATGTGCTTCTGTAACTTACTACTGAATGTCTACGTGCAACGTTTTTCTCTATTGCCTTTTAGGCATTTTAACATTTGATCTTTACCTCTATTGTGTTATTTTAGCCTTACATTCTTTCTTATTATTCCCCCCCCTCCCCCCCCCCCTTTATGCTCCCCCTTTTATGCTTTTCATGTCTTTTATGCCTGCTGTGATGATAAAACCTGGAGCACTTATATGTTTAAAGTTTAATGCTTAATGTTTAATGTCTAATGTTTAATTTTAAATTTTGTTCTTACCTTTGTCGTTGGCGTCTATGTATGCGTGGTGTAATCTCACGGACTGCAAAAAGAATCTATCTACAGGTACAAATAAAGTAACCTGAACCTGAACCTGAACCTTGGTTTTCCTATATTTTGCATCAAGTCATTGTAAGATGGTAAGTAGTTTCAGTTTGCTCAATAACAAACACTAAGACATACATAAAAAAAAAATGGATTTTTTAATCATGTGAGTAAATATCCAGAATATTTGACTCAATGAAAACATGTATCTGTGCTTATATTAATAACATACCACTGAGTACTCCAGTGTCAAGTTTTTTTTACTTGCTTTTCAGTGTGTTAATCCTATTTTCTAATGACTTTTGATATTCATTGTCCTGCTCAGGAGATTTGAATTGCCACATGTGGACGAATAAATTTTTTAAAAATTGAATTAAAGTGGTTTGCAGTTTTATTCTTCACAATACTTAAACACTTAAACCTTGAAATTTGTGAAAGTAACTTTATTACCTCCGCCAAGGAGGGTTATGTTTTTACCGGCATTGGTTTGTCTGTCTGTCTGTTTGTGTTCAAGATAACTTGAAAAGTTATGGACAGATTTGGATAAAATTTTAAGGAAATGTGTGGAATG